>CM039508.1:22347442-22734441 GCA_022432975.1 Begonia masoniana
TCCAACTTATTATTAGAGATTGATTAAGACTGTCCGTTTCGCAATTCGGACCTCCACTTATATTTTTTTTTTACACGTTCTTTACCTTACGATAAAGGTATTAACTCGGATAAGCGTTTAATCTCCGAAAATTCCAAGAATTTCTCAAACTCTTATAATTCGTTATGATCATAATGAGCTGTCAGTTGCGAAAAAGGATTGATGTGACGTATTTACGAAAAAATCATAAATAATGGAAATAATAATTAAATATAATATATTCACAACAATCCGTACAAGCAGGTATTAAGGGACCCGCTCGGCGTATGCTCGCATAGAGGATTGGAGAGCAGGTTGACTGGGACCTATCATTTGGCGCTGGGACGCCCGGTTTGAGTGGATTCCACAAGACGACCACGACGTTACGATTATGGGATGGGAGAGATTCCGAGAGTTGTCTATGACCAGTATTTCAGCCATACGTCGGAAGGCAAAGATGTTGATTTTAGCAGTTGCGGCAGATTGGTCGATTGCCGAGTACTGAGGGAGGATAGAGCAAAACACAAATCTTTCCTTGAGCCATAGTAAAAGGGACGCCTACTTAATTTATTACTTAAGTCAATCAACTACAGCGTTCATCCTGTACAATCTTAGTGACTTTACCTTGTCCAAAGTCCAAAATTGTACTTGTCATGCCCGTATGCTGAACTGTGTCTTCCTTTTCCATCAGTGCAAAGACTCTAGGCACTACTCTTGCTCGGTTTGGGTCTGGCGGCATAAGGCAATCTCTGATCTGGTGGCCAACCTTGCCACATCTGAAACATCGACCCTTGAGAAGCCTGCATTCCCCGAAGTGGTTCTTTTAGCAGACGGAGCATAGTGGAGCCTGAGAAGCTTGAGGAGCTCGAGGAGCCTCTTAAGGTTACTTTCCTTTTCCTCAGAAGTCATTGGGGTTATAGGGCCTTTTAATGACTCTTTGCTGTTGCTGCCAACCCCCTTTATTCTGCTGTGGTTGTGACTGCACATCTGCGACAAACTTCCTTGGCAGCTCGCGTTGCCCTTGCACCGCTATCTCTACTTCTTCCAGTTCCAAGGCCTTAGCTGCCACCTCTGAATAAGGTATATTGTGGATCCCTACAGTCCTCACCCCCTGAAAAGGTTTGGCTTCAACCCTTGAACGAATTAGCGGATCTTGTCTTCTTCGTCATCCACCAGACGGGGCGCGAACCGGGACAATGCCTCAAACTTACAGATATAATCCGCCACAGAACCGGTTTGGCACAGCTGCATAAATTCCATCTTTTTGCTGGTCTGAACCGCTCGGTTGAAGTACTTGTCAAAGAATGCCGTTTTAAACTGTGTCCAAGTCATAGTTTCCATAATAGTAGTATTCTGAATTGAGTCCCACCAATGCCTTGCATCCAGTGCAAGATGAAAAACAGCACATGTGATCTTGTCCCCCTCTTCGACCTTGGCATACTTAAACATGTTCTCAATTGTTCGAATCTATTCCTCAACATAGATAGGATCCAAAACTTGACCATTAAATATCAGAGATCGAAGTCGGTGAAATCGCTCGCTTCCATGGTCATGAGTTGCGCTTGAGCTAGAGTTGCCTTGTTCCTCTTTACCAGCCACTAGTTGTTCAATCTGGCAAGATTGGTAGAGAACCAATTCCGTTAGCTGAGCAATAGTGTTACTTTCTTCATTGTTTTCTCTTTGTTGACCTCTCACCATCTTGAAAATCCTAACATATTATCATAACCATCTAACTTAAATGACATTACTAAAAATCGTAACACTTACAGTTGTTAGAGAGTACTCATGCGGTGATTTGTGCTGGTAGGCAGTCTACAGAACCAATTTTAAAACCCAGGTCGCTCTGATACCATAATTGTCACGACCCCAATGGGCCGAGGCAGGTTCTCATCATCACTTAGTCATTTAAATCTTAGAACAACTACTTGTATTTTCTTTGAATAAATTACTTGTGGACCGTTTAAAAAGAACAACCAATTAAAAACCTTAATTCCATAACTCGATTCTTTCATATATATGACAGCATACTCATCCCAGAGTTGGACACATAAATCGGGTACAATCTTGTCCACAAGATCGATCGACTTAATTGTCCACGGACTACGTTGACATTTTTGTCCACAGTCCACGTGACTTTATCGTCACAGTCCACGTGACTTTATCGTCACAGTCCACGTGACTTTATCGTCACAGTCCACGTGACTTTATCGTCACAGTCCACGTGACTTTATCGTCACAGTCCACGTGACTTTATCGTCACAGTCCACGTGACTTTATCGTCACAGTCCACGTGACTTTATCGTCACAGTCCACGTGACTTTATCGTCACAGTCCACGTGACTTTATCGTCACAGTCCACGTGACTTTATCGTCACAGTCCACGTGACTTTATCGTCACAGTCCACGTGACTTTATCGTCACAGTCCACGTGACTTTATCGTCACAGTCCACGTGACTTTATCGTCACAGTCCACGTGACTTTATCGTCACAGTCCACGTGACTTTATCGTCACAGTCCACGTGACTTTATCGTCACAGTCCACGTGACTTTATCGTCACAGTCCACGTGACTTTATCGTCACAGTCCACGTGACTTTATCGTCACAGTCCACGTGACTTTATCGTCACAGTCCACGTGACTTTATCGTCACAGTCCACGTGACTTTATCGTCACAGTCCACGTGACTTTATCGTCACAGTCCACGTGACTTTATCGTCACAGTCCACGTGACTTTATCGTCACAGTCCACGTGACTTTATCGTCACAGTCCACGTGACTTTATCGTCACAGTCCACGTGACTTTATCGTCACAGTCCACGTGACTTTATCGTCACAGTCCACGTGACTTTATCGTCACAGTCCACGTGACTTTATCGTCACAGTCCACGTGACTTTATCGTCACAGTCCACGTGACTTTATCGTCACAGTCCACGTGACTTTATCGTCACAGTCCACGTGACTTTATCGTCACAGTCCACGTGACTTTATCGTCACAGTCCACGTGACTTTATCGTCACAGTCCACGTGACTTTATCGTCACAGTCCACGTGACTTTATCGTCACAGTCCACGTGACTTTATCGTCACAGTCCACGTGACTTTATCGTCACAGTCCACGTGACTTTATCGTCACAGTCCACGTGACTTTATCGTCACAGTCCACGTGACTTTATCGTCACAGTCCACGTGACTTTATCGTCACAGTCCACGTGACTTTATCGTCACAGTCCACGTGACTTTATCGTCACAGTCCACGTGACTTTATCGTCACAGTCCACGTGACTTTATCGTCACAGTCCACGTGACTTTATCGTCACAGTCCACGTGACTTTATCGTCACAGTCCACGTGACTTCATCATCACGGGTTACATAGACTCATCGTCCACAGACCAACGTCCACGGACCACGTGACTTTATCGTCACAGTCCACGTGACTTTATCGTCACAGTCCACGTGACTTCATTACTCATGGGTTACATAGACTCATCGTCCACAGACCAACGTCCACGGACCACGTGACTTTATCGTCACAGTCCACGTGACTTTATCGTCACAGTCCACGTGACTTTATCGTCACAGTCCACGTGACTTTATCGTCACGGACCACGTGACTTTATCGTCCACATATCACGTGACTTTGTCGTCCACCGTCCACGTGACTACTTACTTTAGTCGACGACTCAACACCGTTATCTGGCCTTGGACTCGCCCCTAACTTTGGACGATGACTCATTCACTTATTCTAGACGACGATTTACTTACGACTCTGGACGACTGTTTTTACTTACAAGTCTGGACGACTGTTTTTACTTACAAAACAGAACACATAGACAACCGATCAACCACCTCCCCTGGCGAACGTTCGGCTAGCTCTCTGGAACTGACTCTATAAGAAATCTCACATCTCGTTTCGCAGAAATCATATTTTCATCATAAAACTTAAACATGCGTAGCGAAAGACTTAAAGGAAATAGATGAACTTTTACTCTTAAATCCTCTTAAAACATGAAATTGTACTAGACAACCTCAGCATTCATCAACATAGGAAAAACCAAATCTTACTTATACTTCAGTATCTTAGATCTTATTTATGCTACAAGCAACACTCCACGGGTCAAAATCACTTCTCAACCACAAAATCCACGCCATGAGCATCATCCAGCAACTCGACTTATGCCTCATCATTTGACTTGAAGTTCTCACCTTCCAAATTGTCACCTATATCATAAGGTTTAAACTATAAGCCTAATGCTTAGTAAAGAGTGCAATACACTGAAAAATACTCATAATTGCATGCTTTGAAAGAAAACATATTCATGCTCTTATTTCGTACATCACATAACATATGCATGTTTTTACTTCTTACATCACTTGACATGGATTAAGGGGGGGCACGCAGGGAAATGGCGAGGGAATCATATATGTGGTCCCTTCGGACAATATCTGTATCGACCAGTTCGGCCCGCAAAGAAGCAGGATTCGCGGACTGATCACGCAGTATCAACTCGGCCTCTTTCAGCAGGAGAATTCACGAGTCTTCCTGCCAGCTCGGCCTTCACCAGTGGAAGAGTTCGCGAACTGTACTAATAATCATAAAACATAATCATGGTCCATCTCCTGTGGACAAACATGGCCATTTCTTTCCGTCCCTCACTTAACCATTCTTTCATACTTTATCTTGTTCATTTAAATCATGCTCATAAAATGTTTTCATATGCTCTTGAGAGAAATCATAATACATGGACATGTATGCACACAGGAACATCATACTGAGGAAAACGAGCCATCATCATGCACATATCATAAAATCTACTATCCTCGGCATAACATAACTCTCAGTCATCCATAAATCATCAAACAACCTCAATACAAATTTCCTAGTACCCTTGTGATGTAGGGCCCTAATGGCCGAGCACCTACACACCCACTTACCTGGACTCCTTAGCAATGTTGTGCCTTCATTTGAATCCTTCTTCACCTAATACATTTTATATTTTAATGTTAAATGTATCCTGAATAATCTAAACTCAAAGCTGGTAAAATCTTAGCTAAAGAAATCATCCTAGAATCTAGCTTAAACCTCTAAGGCATTTCGCTGAGCACCTAGTGTGCAGAGCTTAACCTTCATTAATATTAATAGCATTAGCGTCTATACTACCAGATCCATACCAACATCAAATTTCTCAAAGTCCAAACATCGACAACATCAGAATCCTATCCTCAATGCCACTAAATAAGGGAACTCGAAGATATAGTTGTGAATCTAGTATCGACCGATTCTCAATCTTCAGACATCAACCAATAATCATTCCTAAATCGAAGACTCAAAGAATGAATCAACTTAACCTTACCTGAGCTTTGAGTCATCGAAGAAAGAGGGGAAAGTCGGCTATAGTAGGGGTTTAAGTGAGGTTTTAGACCTTCATTTTCCTATTTATATTCATTAAAATCACCTTTATTTACAAATATTGTCATTGCCTAATTTTTCTCTTAAAACAAGTAATACCCGTCATCTTAAGACCTCGTAAATTTTCACATTCAACAAGCCACTCCAAAATAATTCACGGAATAATTACCTAGCGACGTGCTGGTTGTTACACCTTCACTTTATGCCCTCATCACCTAAGACATTTCATATCTCGATGTTAAAATCAATCATAAATAATCTAAATTCGAAACTAGCAAAATCCTAGCTAAGGAAGTTTCCTAAAACTCCAATTTCTCTCTTTTGGGCATTTTATCGAACACCTAGTGTGCATAGCTTAATTTCACTTACAACAATGGCATTTAAACCTTCCAACTACCAAAATTAAACCAACACCCATTATTTCTCAACCTACTATCAATAATATTCATAGTTCCTCCATTAATACTCATTAATACACGAAACCTAACAACTTCCAACATAACTTCAAAATTTCGCAGTTCTAACACTACAACCCTAGTTAGTATAAATCTCTAAATCGAAATCTCAACAAATAAACCATCTAATATTCACCTAGGGTTTGATTCTCGAAGAAAACGGAGGAAGAAATTGGCTTGGAGGAGGACCGTAGCTTGTGGGAGGAGGGAACGCCAAGGGAAAGGGAGAGGGGGCGGCTGGGGAAGAGAAATCGTGAGGGAGGGAGAGATTTTAGGTTTTTAATAATTTTTTCCTTATAAAAATTACCATAACGCCCTTCCTAAAAACCCTTTACTTAATTCCACTAATTAACTTATGATTTGATTTTCTTCAACATAACCTTAACTCACTAAAATTCTAATAAATCCTTGTGGTTCCAATAAAACTTTCAATTCGCGAAACGGGTCTCACTTACTATTTTCACGGATTAGAAACACTACACGGCGAAAAACCGGAGGTCTAAAAATAAAACCCATAACCCGAAAAATCCGGGTGTTACAGTTCAACTAGGCCGGTCGACAAACCCCACAAGGGGTCGACACATTAATGTGTCAACCGACCTCTTGCAAAGGTCAACACCTTGAAGTGTTGACCAACCTCTCAAGAGATCGACACTTAGATGTGTCGATCGACCTCTCATGGAGGTTGACACTTTCGTGATTTCCAACCATGGAAATGGTGAAAACTCGCTCCACTCTCCCTGATTTTAGCCCCAGTCGGTTCATAACTCTCCACACAACAATTATATACCAAAAACAACTAAAGAATTTGAGTTTCTAATCTCGAATTGAATCAAATTTTAATCATGGACTTAAAATGTTAAAATCGAGTTTAGAAACAACTGATCCTTTAAGAACGTCATCTAAACTCGAAGCTTTACTCCGCAAATGCATGAATTGAAGGTCGAAAATCCACAAAATAACCATTGACTCTCTCTGCCTTTTTCCTTCTCTCCAGTAGCCAAAGTGCCAAGAATAGGGTTTCCAACCCTTTATTAAAATATGCTTCTTAATTTATTTTTACTATATATATATATATATATAATCCATTTATATATCATATATATTAAATAAGAATCTTTAAATCTCAACTCAACATAAATCATATATTTTTCAAAACTTACCTTATTACCCAACCTTATTTTCTCTAATTTTTTTCTTAACCAAGTGGCAACTTTCAAATTTACTACAATACAACAAAATGACTTAGCTCATGATATGTTAACCATCAACCGCGCAGAAATTTTACACATATAATTTAATTAAAATAAAATTAGTATTTTTTACCGTATTGATTATTGATTAGTTCCTATGTGTAATCACAACTATATGGAAATTCTAACCAATGTCTATAAGCCAAGGTATTCTATTAATCCTATATTGAAGGTCGAAATCCACAAAATAACCATTGACTCTCTCTGCCTTTTTCCTTCTCTCCAGTAGCCAAAGTGCCAGAATAGGGTTTCCAACCTTTATAAAATATGCTCTTAATTTATTTTTACTATATATATATATATATATAATCCATTTATATCATATATATTAAATAAGAATCTTTAAATCTCAACTCAACATAAATCATATATTTTCCAAAACTTACCTTGGATAAATTCTAAATTACCCAACCTTATTTTCTCTAATTTTTTTCTTAACCAAGTGGCAACTTTCAAATTTACTACAATACAACAAAATGACTTAGCTCATGATATGTTAACCATCAACCGCGCAGAAATTTTACACATATAATTTAATTAAAATAAAATTAGTATTTTTTACCGTATTGATTATTGATTAGTTCCTATGTGTAATCATCACCTACAAACGCCCTACATGATTAATCCATCACAACATCAATTGCCATAACAAGGTAATTAGTTACTCATGTTCACACAGTTTCCATAGTCCATGGGTGTAACACCTGGAACTTTTGCTTTACGACTTTTACGTGCTATGTCTATTGCCCTAGGCTAGTGGTAAAATTTAAATTAAAGACGAAGAATATTAATGGATGTATAAGGAAAATGTTGAAGGAATTATAAGGGAAAAATCAAACCAAAGTGTAACTGAACAAAACCTTAGTTGGAAACTAATGAAGGGGCAATTTAGGAAGTAAAAGAGGGTAGTTGGGAGCACCCAATAAGATTGTGACATGTGTCAAAGCTTGTGGAAGAAGCTTTTCTGTACTTCTTCTCCCCCTTACGTGAGATCACTCTCATTCTTCACTCTTTCTTCCGTTTTCTTCCACCGCCGAGAAGAAACCTTTTTCCTCCTCCCACGAACTTTGTTCCTTCTCAAAGATTTCTCCTCCTTTTGTGTAGATTAAAGGTAAGGTAACTTTCTCCTCTAGTTAATGGATGAATTAGAGTTTGAAATACGTAAGAACTTTGGTGTATTAGGTTGAGAAAATGATAAAGGTTGATATTTATCTTAGAACGGATTTTCATAAGTTAAGTGATGAATTTTAGGTTTGATTACTTGGCGAAAACACGAACCAAGAATGCTAAGGACCCGAGGTAAGTGAGTGTTAGGTTTCTGGCCCTTAAGGCCCTACGTCATACCAATGTTAGAAATGTTTGTTATCATAATGTTTGATGGTAGGATGGATTTTTGGTGAGTCCGGTAGCTTTGGATAGAGCGTTAGCTATTAGTTAAGTGTTCTGTCCGCCTACGGGCTATAAACGTTTAAGGAAAGTTAAGAATCATTTTTGATGAATGTTGTACATGTATATCTCCTCATGCATAATGTTTTTCCGAAATATACATACGAACTATTTATGAGCTTTTTTTTTTATAAAAATTGAAATAAAGAATGATAATGAACTAAGAATCTCACGTTTTATGTCATGTGTTCTCACAGGGCAAGGCATGATTCTTACGAGGCACGTCATGGTTCTCACGGGGCAAGTATGTGGTCTACTGAGTAGACGGTTGTGCTAACGCTAAAGAAATGAAACGAAATGAACATGTTTTACAAATGTCATGCATTTATGTAAATGTTATGTTTAGTGCACTTCTTACTAAACATTAGGCTTAATGTGTTTATCGTATGATGTAGGTGACGAGAACGAAGGTGAGGAACCTCCTCCCGATGATCAGGCATAGGTGGTCGATGGGCGGAGCTCATGGCGACGAGGCGTGTTTTTGCTAGGTTTGATGACCCGTGGGTGTGCTCCAAGCCGTTTTGTGGTAATTAGGTGTGAACCAGATTGATGTTGGAAATGTGATGGACTTTAGGATGTATAGAAAGTTTTAATTCTAGCAAATTGTATGATGGATTTAGGCTTGGAGTTTTGTTATTCTGAATGGTTTAATAACAGATTTGTTTTGAGGGATGTTTTAGGAAATTTTGTGTTTATGTCGATGTTGTATTGTGCTATTAGCTTGGAGATAATGTAAATTTTGGGTTATTAAAGGATTAGGTCCACTGGTTAGATGATTTTGATGGATTTCTGTTGTACATAATCAATTTGGATGAATGGAACAGTCGATTTAGATCTTGAGTTGAAATGGACAATTTTGAGAATATTCTGTATTGAAGTTGATATGGTATATAGTAAGTGGAGATAGAGGTAATAGGATTCGGACGAGTTAGGCTGTACTCTAATGTTTCGAAATTGGCAGATGTTAAAGGTGGATTTAGAGTTACGGTCAATTTAATTAAGTTGTTAAGTTTTCTGGTACAAAGGAAACAGTCGTCCATTTTGGTCAGTCGTCCATTTTGGCCAGTCGTCCATTTTGGCCATTCGTCCATCTTAGCCAGTCGTCCATTTTGGCCAGTCGTCCATTTTGGACAATTGTCCATTTTGGACAATCGTCCATTTTAGTCTGTGTGACAGTCAGGGTTAATTGTCCAGTCCGTTTTCTTTTAAGGGGTTTTAAAAAAAAAAAAAAAAGAAAAGATTTAATGTGAACTTATGAGGACTTAAGTTAAGATTAAGTCATGGCAATGCCTGGGGCGGCCCTGATGAGATTGAGGTCGTTACAATGGGACACATGACAATCTAGACACCTCTACCTTGTCTCACATGCCAATGACATCATGCACTTATTTGTAGGCATATGATATCAAATCATAGCCTGTGTCATAAACGACATACATATAAATGTCATGTATGAATAGCATATGATGAATGTCTTATCCAAATGTGCAACTAACCTTATACACACATATCGATAAGTACAATTATTCCTATTCACTTAATCCTCAATATCAAGTGGAACTATGTATTTGCACTTTTTTTTTATAATTTCACCAAGTGTTTGACTACACTACACATGAAATTATGTTGTGTCTCATAGGCCCATTACACGATCTCAGGCCCGAGCCCATGATTTAACTAATCCATGCACTTACACACTTGTCTTTTTTGCAGGTAATGGATCGTGCGAAGACTTGGAGGACACCGTGAGAGACTTGAAGTGGGAGACTAAAGCTATGGATGTGGACCAACCAAAGCACCTCATCATGTGAAAGGACAAGAGAGGCGATCTTAATGCTCACATGGGAATTTGTCTTCCCGAGCTTTGATATTTGTAACTTTTATTTCGAACTTATTGGCAAACGTTGGCCTTTCTTGTTAAACTTAATAATATGCATGCATATTAGGCATTTTAGGATTAGATGAATGTTAGGATTAGTTGGTGGTTTGGTTAAAGATTTGGCCCACTTGAAGTTGAAGACATGGCTTGCTTGCAAACCCAAATGAAGGCCCAACCCACTCAAAAACCTAGCCTACCACCATTAGGCCTATATATTCATGGCATTGGTGCTTGTAACTCGTTTTGGCTGATCTTAATGAGCACACTCAAATTTTCTTCTCCCCATTAGAAGAACTTGGAGCAAGAGGCACCAAGGTAAGCTCGGTTGACAACAACCGAGGGGTTGCGCCCCCGAAACCATTCTTCAAGCTTGGTAGCTTGTAAGAACGGATTTAACATCCTCTTCTCCATTCTTTTGAGAGTGGAAAGCAGCAAGAAGTGGTCTTAACCACTCCTTGAATCGAGTTCTCATCCTTGGAAGAAAACTCTTGCCAAAAGCTTCATAATAGCACCTATTGGCCGATTCTTGAAAACATTCCATAACTCTTTCATTTCAACAAATCTGGACCATGTCTTCCTCCAGCACATACCTTACTCACTACACTAAACTCATCTAAAATTTTATTTCATTCCGAGCACTTTTGATATACCATTTGCATTTTCCATTTTCAGATTTTTGGTTTTTGCTAACCAGGGAACTAACGATCTCCTTTCGAGTTTCTTGCACCGTGTTTGCAAGTCGGAGCTCAACATTTGGTATCAGAGCCAGGTTAGCTCCCTTGGGTGAGGGAAACCAGGTGGTTTGGTTTTCCAAACCCATTACGTTGCCCAAAACCAATTGCATCAAAACCGGGTTCTTATTGGTCTTCTTATTCGGTTTTGTAACACCCGGGATTTTTTTTTTAAAGGAAAATTTGGAGAGAAAATTAAAGAATAATAAAAGAGGTTGTTTTAATTAATGTAAAAGAAAAGTGAATGATTTCTTAATTTATGTTCGGGTATTCCCAGTAGAGATCTTAAGCCAAGTACGGGGTGAGGGTCAATTTACAAAAATTTATAATTTAATAACGAGATTGAATGGAATTCGAAATGGCCGAAAATACGTGTGGGCGATTTAGTAATTTGTTTTAGATAAATAAATAAAATAACAAAAAGATTAAATAAAATAAAAATAAAATATTTTTATTTCGAAGAAAAACAGAATGGCTTCATTCTGTTTCTCTTCGACCCGAGCTCCGACGCGAGAGAGAGCCGAGCGATGTCTCTTCTCTGGCGACCCCGCGGCTTCGGCCCTGCTCAGGCGAGCGACCTCCGGCGAGCTGAAGCCAGAGCGTGGTTCGGTTTTTCCGCGCCAGACCCGACCGAAAATAGGTAGCTTCTCCTCCTTGTTCCTCTCTGTTATTCGGCCGTGGGGGTAGTCGGCGGGTTGGGTCGATTTCTTGGTTGTTTTGTTACGGAATTGTGGAGAATTTAGTGGTGTGTGAGGGGCGATCCATGGAGGGCTGGAATACCCCTGTTTTCTGAGTGAAAACCGTGAGGTGTGTGCTGTGAATTTGGGGGTTCTGGATTTGGAAACTTTATATTTTGTTAAAGTATGCATAATAGGTTAGAATTTGATAGATTAGTGAGGAATTGAGGGAGTTTTGATAGAAAATCGGAAAGGGGGAAAATTTCGGGTTAGGGCAGAATCGGGTTTTGCCCTTTTTGACCTAGCTAGGGTTATTTGTTTTGAAATTCCTTTTGGCAGGTTAAAATAGGTTATTAGAGGAGTACGTGGCCACTGGAATCGTTCGATTCCGATAACCGACGCAAAAGTTATGCACGTTTGAGGTTTCGGGTCGGTTTTTACCGAACCCAAATTAGTGGCCCATTTAGTTAGATTTTAATTGGATTAAGTTAGAAATAGGAGTTTGAGAATAGATTGGGGAATGTAAGCTTGATTTAATGAAGTTTGAAGTTGGACGTTGTTATTTATACATAAATTCGGGTTTTAGAGCTTGAGAGTAAGAAATTGGATTAGGTGTTGTTAGTTTGGTTAGTTGATTTCCTTAGAATCCTTTAGTGTGTTACTAAGTTGAGTTTTCGTTATTTTAGGAAAACGGACGTGTGATTTGGTTGGACGAAGTGAACGAGAACGTATCGAGCAACTAGGTAAGTAGAGAATATTTGTTTTGCCTTCGGGCCTACACCACGGAACGGTAGGTTTGTTGTTTGTTGTTTGGTTGTCTTCTTTGTTGGTTGAGCATTGTTGGTTGATTGCTTTGCTTTGTTTTGGTCTGGTCTTAGTATTTGTGCGACTTGCATCATAGTGTGAAATGCATCGTAGTTTATAGCCTCAGGGGATGTTTGTTTGTTTGGTGTTGTATTGTTGACTTGTGTTGTTGATTCGTGTGGTTTAGCATATTTGAAGCATGCATCATGTATAGCACGCTAGGTACGGTTAATAGCATTGGTTGGCATTGTGAGCATAAATGTAAGCAATTAAAGGTAATTGTATTTGCATCTCAAATAGGGTGCCTTGTCGGGCTGGGTTGCTGGTAGTAGCACCCCGAGGGGAACTCTATGAGAGGTGACCGGCTAAAACTAGAATCCTGAATAGGGTGCCTCGTCGGGCTGGGTTGCTGGTAGTAGCACCCCGAGGGGACCTCTATGATGAATGATTGGCAAAACATGGAATTCTGAATAGTGGGCCTTGTCGGGCTGGGTTGCTGGTAGTAGCACCCCGAGGGGACCTCTATGAAGAATTAAAGCAAAGAACAGCAAATTAAAGCAATGAACAGCAAATAAGCATAACTGAGTGATAGAAACTGCATATGCTAGGTTGATTGCATTGTATTGTTGTCTCATTCGTATTCCCTACTTGCTAAGCGTAAGCTTACGTGTGTGTGTGTGTTCTGTGGTGTAGGTAACGATGCGGGTACAGGTGAGCTATGTGAGTCAGCCAAGACTTGGGAGCAGTCAGAGATGCACGGAGCGTGCCGGTGCGGGCAGTTGTCGGGGCGACTCCACCATGGTCTTCGGAGATGTGGACTTTGTATTTTGATAGCGTATTGTAGATGTCTGTTGTTGTATATAGTTAAGTTAAGGGTGATATGTCGCCCTATATTGTGGTCTTTCTTCAATTAGGGTTGTTAATATTTTAGTTTAACTCTTTACTGCTATTTGGAGATTTCTCATGCCGTATGCTGGATAGTTGGTTGGTTATGAGTATTCTGGAACTGTTTGGGGATTGATTTATTGCAGGTACCTAGCATTTTGGGAGGCGCCATTTTCAGGCGTTACTTTGCCGAAATTTTCGGAAAGGATGCCGTGGTGCTTAAAGGTTAGGATTAAGGGGAAGAGTCTAGGCAGCTAGGTATGACGTAAAGAGTTTCAGGAGATTTAGTTTTAAATCCTAGGGTGTTAGGTTTATTTTAAATGAGGTTTTAATGTGAAATTGGTTAGCAATGTAGCGCTCCGAGCCAGGGTGGGTTCGGGGGCGTTACAGGTTTGGTGTTCTTGCTATTTTTCTTATCATCTCGTTTTCTTTTCTTGCAAAGACCATTTTCCATAATGTTTTGTTAGTTGTCTGCAGATTTGAGCATGATTTTTTAAAAAAATTTCCACCATTTTCGTGCTGCAAGTTTCCTTCCTCTTTTGGTAGAACTTTGGCCAACAAACTGTGTACTTGATGTTTTACTTCCCTTTCTGGTTGGTGACTTGGCTGCTGTGTGTTTTACTTTTCCAGCACTTATGAACATGTTCTAATAGTTACAGATCTGAGCATGAACAAATATCTTTCCAATAACATCATTTTCGTGATTGGTTTGCTGGTTTAAGTTACTGGTTTTCAAAATAAAAAAATCAAAAAAACAGTTGTGCAGTGTTGTTCTGTTTCACTGTTTTGATGTTCAAATATGAGCTTCATGTTTTTAATGTTCTGTTTGCTGCTACTTTAATACATTAATCTGTTGAACACATTTTACCTTTTACATTTGAATCGCATTGGTAAAGTAAACGTTGCTAAAAGGAGTAAAAGCTAAGTAAAGTGCATAACCTAAACTAACCATTACTTTTGGTGTTACTTTATATCGCTTTCACTATATGCTTGGCTGAGATTTTAATCAAGAACATTCTGCTGATAGATAATTGGTTGCATGCTCAAGTTGGAAAATATACTAAGTTCACTAAGGTGTTTAAAGAGCATGTATGAATCGGTTGCCATTATTTAGTGAATTTTAAACTTGTTAGTAAATTTGACCCTTCCAACTTAAAACAGTCATAACTTTGGATACAGGTGTCGGATTTTTACGCGCCACCGGCAAATCAAAGCTCTCAAAGAGCTATACAAGAGTGTTATAGCTACACATTTGACAGTCATGTTTTGTTCCCAAAAAATGACGTTTAGGCCCTCAAAATTGCGTTCCAAAATTTCTGCCAAACTTTAGACACTCTAGGTTAAATTTCTAGTTAGGTTTATTACCTTTTTCCTTCTCTAACACTTAGGATCAACTTAAACCTAATTAACATTTATCCTTCCTAAAACCTTAGAAATCACATGAAGACTAGGAGTGGCATTAATCGATAGCCAAACTAAGATATGACTCAAGAACCGAACCGGGGTAAGGACATTCCCCAACCCGAGACTCACATTCCTCAAGAAGGAGAGTCGAGCTTGCAAGGACAATTGAATCGTCTTAATGGAGAAGTCACTAACCTAGGCCAACCACTGAGATACCTAACCTTTGGCATGCAACACATTATGGAGACCCTTAGCAAGCGAAATTCTGGAGAACCTTCCCCAGAGCCTACATCTATGGTTAGACCCGAGAATCCTAGAAGGAGATTCCCATACCAAGAACTCTATCCAAATGTAGAAAGACCTGATACCCTAGGAGGAGATTTCAAGGCTTTGACTATCGAGATGAGGATGAATGGACCCTTGATGAAGAAGATAATTTTTGGTTGGGCTGTAAAAAAGACAGAGGATCTGAGGAGCGTTAAGTTGCATGTTCCTTCATTCAATGGCACGTGCGATGGTAATACTTTCCTAGATTTGGTAGATAAAGTGGAGAAAGTTTTTGACTACTATGAATATTCAGATAAAGTGAAAATCCAATTAGTTTCAGTAGAATTCACGGGATATGCAGCCCTTTGGTGGTCCAACAATAAATCCCAAAGACAAAAGATAGGAGATGACCCCCTTACCACGTGGAGATTAATGAAATCTCTCATGACCAAGAGATTCATTCCTACTCATTACCGACAAAAACTGATCTTACAAATCCAAAACCTAAGACAAGGAGTTCGGTCTGTTGAAGAATACCTTACCGAGTTTGAGACTCTTAGGATTCGAGGAGATATGGATGAACCTGATGAACAAGTACTTGCAAGATTTATTCAAGGACTAAGCTGAGATATAGGAGACATTATTGAGTTGCACCCACAAGAGACCCTTGATGCAGTAGTAGAGATGAAAGAAAGAAACCTTTTAACCGTAGTTGGCCACTTAAGGAATCCAGTAGCAAAACCTTAGTCGATAAATCCAACCCACCTAGAGCAAGAGAAATCAAGTGCTATAAATGTCACGGTCTGGGTCATTACATGGCTCAATGTCCGAATCGACGAGTGATGATTATCAAGGAAGATACGGGAGAAGTTGAGAGCGAGGATGACCAAGAGGTGGGAGTAGATGACGAGGATGTCAAGGAGAGTGACACTGAGGAAGAAGTCATGCGCCCTCCCGAGGGACCCTTGTTGATGGTTAGGAGACGAGTCCTCGTGACTAAGAGTTCAAAAGAGGATTGCCAACGTGAGAATATCTTCCATAGTAGATGTCACATTAAGGATAAGTTATGCTCTTTAATTATAGACAGAGGAAGTTGTGCCAACGTGGCATCCGACGAGTTAGTCCAGAAGTTAGGATTAGAGACAACTACACATCCTCACCTTTATAAGTTACGATGGTTAGATGATAGGGATGATGTCAAGGTCTCTCGACATGTGAGAGTAGATTTTGCTATAGGAAAATATCAAGACTCTGTTTTATGTGATGTCGTGCCCATGAGTGCGAACCACTTGCTTCTTGGACGACCCTGGCAATTTGATCGTAGAGTGAACCACGATGGATATTCCAACTACTATTTCCTTAAGATTGGTGGCAAAACAATTAAGTTAGCACCCATGACCCCCGAGCAAATATCACAAGACGACACTGCAAGAAAAGAAGCAAAGAATAAAGCAAACATTTATATGACTAGATCAGATATAGAGGCATCAGTGCTTCGAAGAGATCCTATGATCCTAATATTATTTCGAGATAGAGTTATGGAGCTAGGAGTAATCTCTGACCTCGTAAAGAAGTTGCTCAATCAATTCCAAGACGTATTTCCTGAGGAATTGCCCCAAGGATTACCACCTCTGCGTGGTATAGAATATCAAATTGACCTTCAACCCGGGGCCATGCTACCGAATAGCCGATCGATCGGCCATTTGAGCCGATCGATCGGCTGTGGCGATTCTACACTAGGCGATCGATCGCCCCTTAGCAATCCCACTTAGCCAACCGATCGCCCTAACAAGCGATCGATCGGCTACCTCTATGGAAAAACCAGAGAGGTGCCATACTTCTTGCCGATCGATTACCCTCCCAGGCGATCGATCGGCGACCTCTCTGGATTTTGGAAATCCAGAGAGCGCCTTCCTCGTTCCTTTTTCTTCCAACGCCCTGCACACACACTTCACAATTTTTCCTCCCATTCATTTCCTTTCATCAACCATTCACTTAACATATCAAACATTTCTACCCCCTTACATTCCTCACTCCACCAATCGCCCAAAAACCGACTCGCAACGTATTTAAAATATAGCAAAATTTCGTGAAAACGAACTGCGTGGATCAGTTTAAAAAAACTAAACATTTTCCCTACGAGTTTAAAAATCACCAAGCAGTTCCAGTAAATTCCAAAATAGAAATCATCGCTTAGACATCCTAAACATTCGTTCATAAAGCTATACAAAACTTCTTTCATCATAATCTCCAACTAACAATCAAAAGGCACTTTCTATGCACATTCTAAATCGATTAACATATCGTATCAAAATACCTATACATCCATCCCCCACGAATCAAAATACGTACCGACTGCACCAGCGCACACCCATGGGCACCCTCCATCAACCAGCTCATACATCAGGTGGAGGAATATCATCCCCACCTGTTTCGAAATCACCTACACCATAGAGACATTCTATGAGCTAAAAGCTCAGTAAATCTACGTAAATGCAAATGCGTGCTGTGCGTATGTCGTTTGTAAAATCATGCAGTCGTTTTAATCTTTACATTGCATAGCGGGAGGTCACCGAGGTCTACTCTCACCAGATGGAGAGGGAACGTCTGGTGATTAGACAGTCCTTTCCATCTACCGGGGGGAAAACATACTTCACCCACATGACAGCCATGTCTTAACCCCACCCCGTCGTGACCGGGATTACGTGCATTCATTTTTTTCATTAATTCTGTTCTTTTTATAAAAACGTGTAGAAACTCATTTTCATGCTATTTTGAAAGAGTGTGATGCATGTACAGTTCATATTGCACAATTCAAAATTATCATAGAAAACAAACAATAAATCTTAGAAAACACAACACGACCTATACTCCTAAACTACCCAACCACTTACTCTACAACTACGGAATTCACCAATATCCTCAATAACGTCATAACTCTTGGTGTAGGCCAAATCGGCCAAACAAAGCACGAAGACTTACCTCGCGTTAGTAGCACACCGAGCTCCATCCACGAGCGTTGTTCACCTAAAGAAATCCATAACGATCGTCATTAAAACCGGCCTTAGGAAATCGGATTTTGAAGACAAATGAAACTCCTAGCTAAAGGAAATTTCCTAAAACTCTATTTTAACTCGTTGAGGCATTTCATCGAGCAATTCGCGCTCGACATTAATAAACCTCCGTTAATGGAGTCCTCCAAGGTTTCAAATACCCGATTTCACTTAGACATCAATACGCCATTATTTCGGCTAACTACGCTTAATAATCACAAACAACACAATACCTAACCGTTTCTAACATAACTCGATTAATTTAATGAAAACCTAATGAAACACTAATCGTTTAACGAACTAAAAATCGAAATCTAATGTCCCAAAAGCACAAAGTCTTACCTAGGGAGTGTTTTCGGAGGAGAAACGTGAAGAAGTGGAGTTGATCGGAGGAGAAACACCGGCGTTTGAAGGAACTGTCGTGGAGAGCTTCGCCTGGAACTTAAAATTGCAGGGAGGGAAGTTTTTGGGAGAAAATCGTTTAAGTGTGGAGGGGGAAGAAAGAGGGATTTTGTTTATTTAACTAAAATCAACTTGTCAAATTATCAATTTACCCCTCATTTTGATTTCTCCATTAATCCTCTTCTTGTCTCGGTAATTGACTAACAATCTGGTTTTCTTCAATTTTTTTTATTTTATTAATAATTCCAATTTATTGTTAGGGCTCCATTAAAACTTTTCGTCGTAAAACGGACTTAATTTGACATATTTACAAAAATGCCATTATATATTGGAATTACAAAAATCCCGTAAAACCGGGTATTACATTCCATCCACCTTAATTAAAATTTTTTCCTCAAAATTTGATTATACAAACAATTCAAGATACTTAGACATCACATCCTGCTGTCTTTCCCAAGTAACCTCCTCTACGTCATGGTTCCGCCATGGGACTTTCACCAGCGGGATCTCTTCATTGCGCAGCACTTTTATAGAAAATTCTAAAATTCGCACTGACTTTTTCACGTAAGTCAGCGTCGGTTGTACCTCAATATCTCTTACTTCAAAGACATGCGACGGATCTCGCATGCACTTCCTAAGCATTGACACGTGAAATACGATGTGGATTCCTTCCATTGAAGCCGGAAGCTGTAATTGGTAAGCTAACTTCCTGATCCTCTTCAAAATAGGGAAGGGCCCCACGTAACGAGGACTCAACTTGCCCTTCCTTCCGAATCTCAGAACACCTTTAAACGGAGAAATTTTAAGATAAACCTCGTCACCCTCATTGAACTCTAATTCCCTCCGTCTGGTGTCGGCATAGCTTCTCTGGCAGCTTTGTGCTATATCAATACGCTGTCTGATAACGGCGATCTTCTCTGCCGTTTTTTGTAAAATATCAGGGCCAATTATGCTAGCCTCGCCAACCTCGTCCCAATACAGCAGAGACCTGCATTTCGACCATAAAGCGCTTCGTACGGAGCCATGCCAATGGCAGCTTGAAAGCTATTGTTGTATGAGAACTCAATCAACGGTAAATATCGGCTCCACGAGCTCTGAAACTCCAGCACGCAAGCTCTGAGCATATCCTCAAGAATTTGATTTGTTCTTTCCATCTGTCCGTCAGTCTGAGGATGAAACGCTGTGTTGAAATTTAGCTGAGTTCCCATCGCCTTATGCAGACTCTTCCAGAATTTCGAAGTAAACCTAGCATCTCTATCAGAGACAATCGAAATGGGTACTCCGTGCAATCTAACAATCTCCTGCACATACAGCTTGGCAAGCTGATCCATAGAATAGGTCATCTTCACTGATAGAAAGTGGGCCGACTTTGTCAAGCGGTCCACTATCACCCAGATGTCATCGTGCCCTTTCGTCGTTCTCGGGAGTCCAACTATGAAATCTATGGAGATCTGCTCCCACTTCCACTCCAGAATCGGCAGTGGCTGTAGGGTTCCGGCCGGCCTTTGGTGCTCCACCTTAACCTGTTGACAAACCAGGCAGGTTTCTACATATTTGGCCATCTCTCTCTTCATGTTAGGCCACTTGAAATGCTGTTTTAGATCCCGATACATCTTGGTGCTTCCTGGATGCACCGAGTATGCTGAAGAGTGTGCCTCGGCCAATATCTCTTTCTTTAACTCTTCGTCATTAGGCACGTACCACCTATGCCTGAACTTTAATACGCCATCATCCGACAAATGGAAATCGGACGAGTTCAAAGGTCATGCTCAACCGATACATCTAGCACTCTAAGTCTTTTTGTTGGGCTTCACGGATTTTGTCTATTATGGTCGGCCTAAGAAAAATGTTTGTGAGCATAGTGGACAACTCAGCCACAATCTCGACATCAAACTTCTCAATCTCAGACCTCAGCATTACCGACATTGCTGCACGAGAAGGCTGACTTGTAGAAGGCATTCTGCTCAAGGCGTCTGCAACCTTATTTGCCTTTCCTGGGTGGTACTTAATTTCAAACTTATAGTCTTTAACGAACTCCAACCACCTTCGCTGTCACATATTCAGTTCTTTCTGCGTAAACAAATATTTTAAGTTCCTGTGATCCGAGAACACCTCACATTGTTGCCCATATAGATAGTGTCTCTAGATTTTTAACGCAAAGATGACGGCTGCTAATTCCATATCATGCGTAGGATAATTTTGCTCATACGGCTTCAACTGCCGAGAAGCATAAGCAATAACTCTTCCTTCTTGCATCAATACGCATCCAAGTCTGATCTTTGAGGCATCGCAGTATATACTGAACTTTTTACCTTCAATTGGCAATGTTAAAACTGGCGCCTTAGTCAGTTTCTGCTTCAGCTCCTGAAAGCTCTTATCACATGCAGTTGACCATACAAATTTATCATTCTTCCTTGTCAAGCGTGAAAGGGGAACTACAATATTCGAAAACCCCTCAATGAATTTTTGGTAGTATCCAACCAACCCAAGAAACCCACGTACTCTCGTAAATTTTTAGGTTGCGACCAATCCCTGACAACCTCAATCTTAGTCAGGTCCACAGAAATTCCCTCTTGAGATATGATATGGCCGAGAAAATTATTTCGATCCAGCCAAAACTCGCACTTGGTGAACTTTGGGTACAATTGATGTTGCTTTAAAATCCCTAAGACAATTCGCAGTTGCTGTAACAACCCCAGTAGGGCCGAGACTAACCATGACTCTTTTAGACTTATCCATATATCCTTACTAATTTTATTTAAGTTATACTCCTTTATATATTTTTTTTTTAATACATAACTTGGCTCAAGACATCACTTAGCAATGAAACACATTACACATCTGCCGGCGAGCAGTGCAAAATGCTTCAGCCGATGAGCAGGAACTTCAACTCTTAAACTGCATCTACCGATAGAGAAATAAACTCGCATCTGCCGATCATAAAACGACAGAACTCAATAGTCATTCACTTGCTCCTGCCGATCGCTAAACGACAAGCACAGAGTTCGTTTCTGCCAGTAGTGAAAATCTACATCATCTGGTATTTGAAACATACTACGTCTACCGATCGCTAGACGACAAAACAACTCTTATATCATCCGGTAATTGAAACATACTACATCTACCGATCGCTAGACGAAAAAACAACTCTTATATCATCAGGTATTTGAAACATACTACATCTACCGATCGCTAGATGACAAAACAACTCTTATATCATCTGGTATTTGAAACATACTACATCTACCGTTCGACATGTGCCATCCACGTGTGTATTTAATACATCTTCTGATAGGAATCATCTATCAGTGGATGCAAACTCACACAGGCTTCAAACCTCATTGACTCAACACTCATATGAATGAAAATCAGAGACTCATCCAAAATTCTTATAGCGGAAGACTTAGTTAAAATAACTCTTTCCATATCCTTATAATCATCTCCAGACTCAGTAGTTAAACCAGACAATTTCAAAAGCTCAATGTTAAAATATAATCTCATCCTACTTATACTTCCATATTCATAATCATCACTAAAATCATAAGAGCATTAACCAGGGGGTCTTGTTCGCCATCCAGCCACAGAATTGTTCCCTGAACACCTTCCAGCAACCAAACTTAGACATCTTTATTAACTTTGAGATCCTCACCTGAAAACTCGTCACCTACATCATGAGGTTTTAACTATAAGCCTAATGCTTAGTAAGGAATGCAAACTAACATGTATCATGAATGTACAGTTGAGAGAAAACATGTTCATGATCATTTATCATTCTTGTTTCTGTTCATCGTTTTCATCATATGGATTAAGGGAGGATTTGTGCCGTAAAATGGGGGTTGACAGTGATTTTGATCATATTCCCTTTCGGGTCGTTTTCATGGTTCCTCTTTGGACTGTGGCATGCGTCAACCCGCCCCTAACCCTCACTTAATCATGTTGTTTGAGATCGTTTTCATATTCATTCTCATATCTCGTTCATGGGGAAAACATGCTCATAAATCATTTTCATATGCTTGAGGAGTAAATCATGATGCATGACATGAATGCTCTAAAATCGTCAAACTATGAAAATTATCATACTTGGCAGTTAACTTCATAGACTCTAACAGAACATCACATAACATAGTTCTCAAACATCCGTAAATCATCCAAATACAAACCATCTTACTAACTTAAAACAAACACCAACATAAGTAACAGACAATAGCCTAAATAACTTCTAATCATCGTATCAGTTTCTACCTAGCATCCTTATGATGTAGGGCCCTAATGGCCAGGAATCCTACACATTCACTTACCTAGTTTCCTTAGCAACTTGAGCTCCTTTCCTTCAGACTTCTTCACCTAAAACATTACATTGTAGTAGTTAAAATAAAAATCCTAATAATCTAAACTCAAAACTAGTAAAGTCCTAACCAAGGAAGATTCCTAAAGATCTAACTTATCTCATTCAGACATTTTATTGAGCACCTTGTACGCATAGAAATCCTAGTTTATCAGTAAGGGAAATCGGATTCTCTAACTACCCGAGCTCAGCCAACATTCATAATTCCTACTTATTATCATCAAAATCATAAATACTACGTTAATAGCTAATAATACACCGATTCTATTCATTATTAGGCAAACCTGAATCTCAACCTCTAACTCAAACCAACACCTAAATAGATACTCAACCATTGCATTGTCGAAGCCTTACCTAGTAAGCTGAGTATCGGCGAGAAGGATGAAGAGTCGGTCGTTGATGAAAGGGCTACTGGCTGAGAGAGAGCTCTGGAAGGACGAGAATCGCAGAGGAGAATGTCGGCTACAGTGAGGTTTTTAGTGAGGTTTAAGGTTTCCATTTTCTATTTATATTAATAAGATCCTTCATAATTACCATTTTGCCACCCCAAAATTAGAAATCAAATAAACTTTGGCATTAAAATTAAATTCAGGTATTAATAATAAAGGTGACAGTTAATTCCGTTAAGAAAATCACCTGTCAGAGATTGTCGGGTGTTACAGTTGCTCCTCGTGTTCCTCTTTTGTCTTTGAATAAATCAAGATGTCATCAATGAAATAAACAACAAACTTATCTAAATACTCCTTAAAGACACGGTTCAACAAATCCATAAACGCTGCAGGGGCATTTGTAAGTCCAAAAGACATCACAAGAAATTCATAATGCCCATACCTCATTTGAAACGCCGTCTTTTGAATATCTTCTCGCCGGACCTTCAACTGATAATACCCCGAGCGTAAGTCAATCCTCGAAAACACTCGGGCACCCTGCAGTTGGTCAAAAATGTCATCAATCTGGGGCAGTGGATACTTATTCTTCACTATCAATTTATTCAACTCTCTGTAGTCGATGCACATCCTGAGAGTTCCGTCCTTCTTCTTAACAAACAGAACTGGCACACCCCAAGCAGAAAAGCTAGGTCGGATGAACCCCTTGTCTAACAATTCTTCCAACTGAGATTTTAGCTCCTTTAGTTCAACAGGTGCCAGCCTGTACGGATTCTTTAATACAAGCCCAGAGCCTGGATAAACATCAATAGTAAACTCGATCTCCCTGTCCGGTGGTAATCCGGGAAGATCGTCGAGGAAGATCTGAGAGAATTCTCTAACTACGGGAAGGTCTCCTGGTTTTACCCCGTTGAGCAACTGAGTATCGACCACCGTGGCGAGATAAACTGATCATTCACTTTAAATTGTTTTTGGACCTTCATAGCATAGGAAGTAGGCGACCCACTCAACCTATCCATTGCTTGGTAAGCAAACTCCTCTTTATCCGGGGGCCGAAAAGTTACTATCCCGGACCTGCAATCTATGGTGGTGAAATGGCGAGACAGCCAGTTCATTCCCAAAATCAGATCGTACCTCTCTATGCCCATAATTAAAAACTGGGCATAAAGGGTGTTATTCCCCACTAAGACGACGTTGCACTGGAAAATACGATCAAACTGCATATACGCTCCCGAAGGCATCATTACTCTATACTCATACTCTGCTAACTCTGGCATTAACCCCAATCTAGACAGACATCCATTTGAAATAAAGAAGTGCGTAGCCCCGTGTCTATCAGTGAGAATACCGCTATACCAGTGACTAAAATAGTACCTGCTATAACAGAAGGCTAAGCCTCGTCGTCAATATCACCAGGCTCGATGAAGGCGAAGATTCTCGGCATGAACCTTCTCATATCTCTGCCTGGCTGATCTTGGCCTGGCTTCGGGCAGTCTTTAACGTAATGGCCAATCTCACCACACCGATAGCACTTGTTAGTGACAAGTCTGCAATCGCCACTGTGTTCTTTTTGGCACTAAGGGCACAGAGGCAGTTGAGTAGTTCTATGTACTTGTTTTCCTTTACCCTGATCCTTTCCTCCCTCATAAAGCCTTTTAACGCCTCTTTGCTGTTGTTGTTGTGGTTGTTGTCCTCTAAGTTGCCAACCTCGATTCCGTAACTGAGGCTGGATCTCACGAAAGAAGCCCTTAGTAGGCTCCCTTGGCCTAACGCAAGTCAATTCTGCAGCCTCGAAGTCCAAAGCCCTTGCTGCAATATCTGAATACGGCGCGTCCAGAATCCCAGATACTATAATGTTCTTCCGAATCTCCGGGTTCAGCCCATCCATAAACTGGTGCACCTTATCATCGTTATCGCTTACTAGGCGTGGTCCAAATCGTGATAAGGCCTCAAACTTCCTAATATATTCCGCAACCGAACTGGTCTGCTTTAGCTGCATGAATTCCACTCTTTTTGCCGCCCTCACTGTACGGCTAACGTATTTGTCATAGAACACGGTCTTGAACCGTTCCCAAGTTATCACCGTTACATCGGTTGTTGCTTTGATGGAGTCCCACCAAAATCGAGCATCCAACACCAAGTAGAAAGTGACATACGTGACTTTATCCCCGTTTTCTAACTTCACGTACGCCAACATGTCTTCCATCGTTCGGATCCACTCTTCGGCCATAGTAGGGTCCGAAGACTGTCCGTTAAATACCGGAGGTTGCAGTTTTTGGAACCTCTCCATACCTCGATCATTTGGGACGACTATCTCACGGGCCCCTTGACCCTCGCGGTTTACTAGTCTCTCAATTTTTTGTGTCTGCCTGTCCATATGCTGGGCCTGACGGTGCAGTAAATCTGTCAGCCTATCCAGGACTTCGTCCCTGGTGTCTCTACCTCGAACCATTTTTTTTTATAACTCCTATATGAATTAAAACAAATAACCTTAAGAAATCAAAATCAAAGAAAGCATTTAAACGTACTTACAGTTGAGGAAGAATGTCCGCGTAGTGGCTGTGCAGTCGAGTAGTCTACAGAACCGATTTTAAAACCCGGGAGCTTTGATACCATAACTGTCACAGCCCTTAAACCTATGCCTCAAATTCCCGTGTAAATTTTTCGTTTTGTGCATTAAGTAAATTTCGACTTCGAAAACATTAAATTAAAGTCTCAATCGTTGAATTCATCATCAAAATCATTTAAGGAAAACCTATTAATATCATAATAACAATCGGCCAAGTGAATCAAGGGCAAAAAGGGTAAACCGTGCCCAAAATGTATAGCCGATCGATCGGCCATTTGAACCGATCGATCGGCTGTGGCGATTCTATACCAGGTGATCGATCGCCTGATCGATCGCCCCTTAGCTATTCCACTCAGCCGATCGATCACCCTAACAGGCAATCGATCGGCTACCTCTCTGGAAAAACCAGAGAGGTGCCATACTTCTTGCCGATCGCCCTCCCAGGCGATCGATCGGCGCCCTCTTTGGATTTTGGAAACCAAGAGAGCGCCTTCCCCTTTCCTTTTTCTTCCAACGCCCTGCACACACACTTCACAATTTTTCCTCCCACTCATTTCCTTTCATCAACCATTCACTTAACATATCAAACATTTCTACCCCTTTACATTCCTCACTCCACCAATCGCCCAAAAATCAACTCGCAACGTATTTAAAATATAGTAAAATTTTGTGAAAACGAGCTGCGTGGATCAGTTTAAAAAAACTAAACATTTTCCCTGCGAGTTTAACAATCACCAAGCAGTTCCAGTAAATTCCAAAATTGAAACCACCGCTTAGACATACTAAACATTCGTTCATAAAGCTATACAAAACTCCTTTCATCATAATCTCCAACTAACAATCAAAAGGCACTTTCTATGCACATTCTAAATCGATTAACCTATCGTATCAAAATACCTATACGTCCATCCCCCATAGGTCAAAATACGCACCGACTACATGTAACACCCCTAAAACTGTACCCGTATTTCCCGTATTATTATTATTTTTTTTTTATATATATACATATTACTTTAATAAAACCTTACGCGGAATCTAAACTGAAATTGAAAACAGAACTGAAAACGGAATTGAAATCAAACTTTGAAATTTCTTAAAACAAAACCTTTAATATATAAATACTTAAAACATTTGATAAAATTCATTTAAAACAATTCAGAAAACGGGAGGGCAAAATCGGGATTAAGCCCCTGAAAATAGAGGCAGCGATCGATCTCTGCCAGCTGCAGAGATCAATCGCTACATGCAAAATGTGTTGCAGCGATCGATCTCTGCAACTTGCAGAGATCGATCGCTGCATACTGTAATGCATGCAGCAACCAGGGGCGATTGATCTCTGCCAACTGCAGAGATCAATCGCTGCTTACCTACATAAGGGCGGCGATCGATCTCTGCAGTTTGCAGAGATCGATCGCTTAAGCAGCGATCCCCAATACTTCAATCCTTCTTACTTCAAACACTTATCATTTTACAGCATTTAACATATCACATAACTGGTTGCTCTCTGGAATCCGATTTCCAGAGGGCAAACCTCCATTTCTTTACACAAAATTTCATATAACTCACAACTTAAATCTACTTAAATCCAATTTAAACGTATTCTAAACTCAATCGACTCGAGTCGGACTTTGCGGAGTCCAACTGCGTGGATGTACCTAAACATCGAGCTTAACCGTATCAACCTAAACCAATCAAAACGATTACAAAACATTCATTAAACAGTTTAAACCAAAACGTTTTACATACAATTATAAAAACGTTATCTAATCCTATCCAGATCCAAACAACCTAAATATACTATACAATTTATCAACTCAAAACATCCCAAAATAAACCCAGAGTCCAGACATACATCCCCACGGGTCGTATCGCGCCTCGACTGCCCCAGCGCACTCCCACAGCAATCATCCATCAACTGCATCCCTCGTCAGGAGGAGGAACGTCGTCCTCACCTGGCTCAATATCGCCTAAGAGATTACCTACACCATACAGACACATATGAGATATTGAAATCTCAGTAAGCTAAGTAAATGCAGATGCATGCATGCGTGCGTATGCCATTCAGAAAACGTTTTATTTACAGATGCTTTTACAGATTCATTTACAGATACATTTCATATACATTACGTCACAGACAGAATCGTCACCGAGATCTCAGCCCACTAAATGGAAAGGATACATTCCGCGGTCGAACTACCACTTTCCACTTAGATGGGGGGGGTACATGCTCAAAAAAACCTACAGCCATGCCTGAGCCCCACCTCGCGTAACCAGAAACAGATTACATTCATTTATTACAGATTACCTTTCTTTTCTTAAAACACGTGCGGAAATCCATTTTCATGACATTTGAAATCCGTGATGCATGAACAGTTCATATAAGCAGAAAGTAAACAACCAACGTGCATACATTCATGGCAGTAAAGCAGAACCTATAAACAACTAACCTAACTACCCAACCAGAATAACATAAAACAAACAGTTCCTCGAGTATTCTCGAGACGACGACGGAGTATGGTGCAGACCTTTGGGTCAAAGTAAGTCACGAAAACTTACCTGGAGCGCACTGAATCACTAGCTTCGTCCACGGGAGTCGTGTGTCTGTGAGAAAACACGATATTCATAGTTAGAACCGATTTAAACTATAAACGTCCAAATTACAAAATCCTTAACTAGCGAATTCTCCTAAATTCTCCACTTAGCTAATTAGAGCATTTCGAACGTTAATTAAAGCTCGATTATCCAAATTCTCAAATAACGAGTTTTTCCCTAAAACCCGAAATTTTACCAATTTATAACTTTTTCGCAATTCGACTTTTCTTCGTCCAATAACGTTCAATACGTTCAATATATAGGTAATTATAGCTAACCGATTAATTACGAAGCCTAAATCACGTTTTTAACGGAAAACCTAATTTAAACCCTAACCCTAAATCAAACAAAAACTCGAAATAAACGACCCAAGACTAAAGCTACATACCGAGGGTAGCGAGAGAGGAAGAAAACGTGAAGAAATCGGGTTGATCGGAGGTCGGACGGAGGTCAGAAATGATGAAATCGCCGGCGGCCAGAGGAGGAAAAATCGCCTCTGTTCGTGCGATCCAGAGAAGAAGAGAGAAAGTGAGGGAGAGAAGAAGGTTTGTGATATTTTATAAAAATTGACTTTGCAAATTACCATTTCGCCCTTAGCTCTTGTTTCGTCCTTCGTTTCGTTAATCGGCTAACGATTCGGATTCTCGAAAACTCCATATTTTGCCAATAACTCCTATTTATTGCCAGGGCTTTATTAAAACTGTCCGTTCGCAATTCGGACTTCATTTGCTATTTTTAGTAAAACGTAAATTACTTTACGATAGTGGTAATTACTCGGAATATAGCGTTAAATCTCCGAAAATTCCCATAAATTCCTTAAAATTCCAATTAGTCGTTAGCATCGTAATGACGCTTCCTTTTTGTAAAACGGACCTGATTTGACGTATTTCCAAAACTACCATCCAATAATATAATAATAATATATTCAAAAAATCCGTACAAGCCGGATATTACACTACATCAGCTCACACCCACGGGCACCCTTCATCAACCAGCTCATACATCGGGTGGAGGAATATAATCCTCACCTTTTTCGAAATCACCTACACCATAGAGACATTCTATAAGCTAAAGGCTCAGTAAATTTACGTAAATGCAAATGCGTGTTGTGCATATGTCGTTCGTAAAATCATGCAGTCATTTTAATCCTTACATTACATAGCGGGATGTCACCGAGGTCTACTTTCACCAGATGGAGAGGGAACGTCTGGTGGTTAGATAGCTCTTTCCATCTACTGGGGGAAAAACATGCTTCACCCACATGCCAGCCATGTCTGAACCCCACCCCGTCGTGACCGGGATTACGTGCATTTGTTTTTTTTCATTAATTCTGTTCTTTTTTTTTTTTTTTTTTTTTTTTTTTTTTTTTTTTTTTTTTTTTTTTTTTTTTTTTTTTTTTTTTTTTTTTTTTTTTTTTTTTTTTTTTTTTTTTTTTTTTTTTTTTTTTTTTTTTTTTTTTTTTTTTTTTTTTTTTTTTTTTTTTTTTTTTTTTTTTTTTTTTTTTTTTTTTTTTTTTTTTTTTTTTTTTTTTTTTTTTTTTTTTTTTTTTTTTTTTTTTTTTTTTTTTTTTTTTTTTTTTTTTTTTTTTTTTTTTTTTTTTTTTTTTTTTTTTTTTTTTTTTTTTTTTTTTTTTTTTTTTTTTTTTTTTTTTTTTTTTTTTTTTTTTTTTTTTTTTTTTTTTTTTTTTTTTTTTTTTTTTTTTTTTTTTTTTTTTTTTTTTTTTTTTTTTTTTTTTTTTTTTTTTTTTTTTTTTTTTTTTTTTTTTTTTTTTTTTTTTTTTTTTTTTTTTTTTTTTTTTTTTTTTTTTTTTTTTTTTTTTTTTTTTTTTTTTTTTTTTTTTTATAAAAATATGAAGAAACTCATTTCCATGCTATTTTAAAAGAGTGTGATGCATGTACAGTTCATATTGCACAATTCATAATTATCATAGAAAACAAATAATAAATCTTAGAAAACACAACACGACCTATACTCCTAAACTACCCAACCACTTACTCTACAACTACGGAATTCACCAATATCCTCAATAACGTCATACCTCGCGTCAGTAGCACACCGAGCTCCGTCCACGAGCGTTGTTCACCTAAAGAAATCCATAACAATCGTCATTAAAACCAGCCCTAGGAAATAAAATTTTGAAGACTAACGAAACTCCTAGATAAAGGAAATTTTCTAAAACTCTATTTTAACTTGTTGAGGTATTTAATCGAGCAATTCGTGCTCGACATTCAAAAACCTCCGTTAATGGAGTCCTCCAAGGTTTCAAATACCTGATTTTCACTTAGACATCAAATATGCAAGTATTTCGACTAACTACGCTCCATAATCACAAATAACACAATACCTAACCGTTTCTAACATAACTCGACTAATTTAATGAAAACCTAATGAAACCCTAAACGTTTAACGACCTAGAAATCGAAATCTAATGTCCCAAAAGCACAGAGTCTTACCTAGGGAGTGTTTTCGGAGGACAAACGTGAAGAAGTGGAGTTGATCGGAGGAGAAACACCGGCGTTTGAAGGAACCGTCGTGGAGAGCTTCGCCTGAAACTTAAAATCGCAGGGAGAGAAGTTTTTGGGAGAAAATCGTGTAAGTGTGGAGGGGGAAGAAAAAGGGATTTTGTTTATTTAACTAAAATCAACTTGTCAAATTACCAATTTACCCTTCATTTTTTATTTCTCCATTAATCCTCTTCTTGTCTCGTTAATTGACTAACAATCCGATTTTCTTCAATTTTTCTTATTTTACCAATAATTCCAATTTATTGTTAAGGCTCCATTAAAATATTCGGTTTGTAAAACGAACTTAATTTGACATATTTACAAAAATACCATTATATATTAGAATTATAAAAATCCCGTAAAACCGGGTGTTACATAAAGGATTTGAGGTCAAATCCTCAATCACCTGGGGAGGATGTTGTGCTCCATAGGCTCATTACACGATCTCAGGCCCGAGCCCATGATTTAACTAATCCATGCACTTACACACTTGTCTCCTTTGTAGGTAATAGATCGTGTGAAGACTTGGAGGACACTGTGAGAGACTTGAAGTGGGAGACTAAAGCTATGGATGTGGACCAACCAAAGCACCTCAGCACGTGGAAGGACAAGAGAAGCGATCTTGAAGCTCACATGGGAATTTATCCTCCCGAGCTTTGATATTTGTAACATTTATTTCGAACTTATTGGCAAATGTTGGCCTTTCTTGTTAAACTTAATTATATGCATGCATATTAGACATTTTAGGATTAGATGAATGTTAAGATTAGGTTGTGGTTTGGTTAAAGGTTTGGCCCACTTGAAGTTGAAGACATGGCTTGCTTGCAAGCCCAAATGATGGCCCAAATGAAGGCCCAACCCACTCAAAACCCTAGCCTACCACCATTAGGCCTATATATTCATGGCATTGGTGCTTGTAACTCATTTTGGCTGACCTTATTGAGCACACTCGGATTTTCTTCTCTCCATTAGAAGAACTTGGAGCAAGAGGCACCAAGGTAAGCTCGGTTGACAACAACCGAGGGGTTGCGCCCCCGAAACCATTCTTCAAGCTTGGTAGCTTGTAAGAACGGATTTTTCCATCTTCTTCTCCATTCTTTTTAGAGTGGAAAACAGCAAGAAATGGCCTTAACCGCTCCTTGAATCGAGTTCTCTTCCTTGGAAGAAAACTCTTGCTAAAAGCTTCATAATAGCACCCATTGGCCGATTCTCAGAAACATTCCATAACTCTTTCATTTCAAAGAATCTAGACCACATCTTCCACCAGCACACACCTCACTCACTTCACTAAACTCACCTAAAATTTTGTTTCATTCCGAGCATTTTTGATATTCCATTTGCATCTTCCATTTTCAGATTTTTGGTTTTTGCTAACCAGGGAACTAATGATCTCCTTTCGAGTTTCTTGCACCGTGTTTGCAGGTCGGAGCTTAACAAATTGCATCAAGTGCAATCACTCAATCAAATTGCACTACCTCCTAGATAGAATAATAACATATCTATCTATATGCATAAGATAATGACTATCCAAATAACAACCAACCAATGAAGTCATCTCAACCTGACTACATTAATCATGGTATGATTCTATTGTGTCACACTACGGAGGTAGGCCTAACAAAGTGCCGGGTCGGACGACCCGATCCTCGAGAATGACCTGATCACAAGTCCAAGACTTGGTTTGCACCGGAAAACTTGAATACAAATCAAAGTCCAAGAGTCCACATAGTGAATACAAACAGAATAATGTAATAATTGAACAACAGTTCAATAAAGGTCTAAACATCCATGTACAAGTCCAATAAACTTATACAGAGCCGATTACAAAATAAGTTCTCACTAGGAAATAAGTTAACACTCAAACAAAAATAAATAAAACATGAAATAGGGAACCGCCACCGAGCGTCTGCTACTGATATCTCTTATTCTTGCTTGGAAAGGGAGGGAGTCGTTTAGGGTGAGTGACTAACTCGGTATGAAAGTTATACCAAATGCATATACATGTAAAACTTATTTTACCTTTCATCTCAAAATACGATTACATTATAAATGGTTTTCAAACATCTTTTCCTTAAAACTCATTTCTATCGTCTTAAGAAAACATACTCCATGAACAACTGATGTGACATTATTTAAATATATTGTTGTATACATAGACAATAACTATACCAAAATGGGTCATCATCCACTAGGGTTATTTCATATCCTCCCTTTTCTTTTCGTATTATTTTACTTACTATACCCGCTACTGTAGCATTATAAACATTATTATTACTCTTACTCCCGTCGGGATAAATCCGACCCCTTCCTCTGTTCCCACCTACATATATGGGATATTTTAAGAAGTAAACATCTTTCTTAGTAGCATGTTCCGAAGAGATGAGTGCTCTCCTATTCCGACTTCCCTAGCATAGAAAGGCAGCGATATGAAAATCAAGCAGCACCTCATGAGTCAAGAGCAAATGGAAATAATGGCATTCTGAAGATCTAATAGCATTACCCCAGTACCCAACAAACAAGATCTGTGATGACACCACTCATAATTGTAATCAATAAATATACCCTGAGCAGGTTTAGGGATTCAAAACTGAAAGAGTGCGTCATTACCGTCTTATTACCCATTTTCGTAAACGTACAAACAAGAAAGCATTCATGCAGCAAAAGGTGTACGAGGATAGCCTCGTGATGCTTTGACACCAAAAATGTTCAAAGCATCAAAAGGATTCATCCTCCCATATATATATCAGATCAAAAATAAAATATAATGTATCAATGGTAAATGTGCAAAACATACATAGATATACGTAAAAAACTAACGTGATGACAACTAGGTTCTGTCTGGTTTTCCATAGGTGATAAATCACCGAAATAATATTTTGTTATGTATAAAACAATACAATGCAATGCGAAAAGTTCAGTTACCGGCTTGTAGTCAACAAACTCGTCTGAGCTAACTCTTGAAACTTCTTCACGAAGATGATGCTCGGAATCTGGCGAACACGTCATTGGCCTTAGAACACAACAATTTTATAAAAAAGACAAATCTCTCTCTCCCTTCCCTCTTCTCCTCAACAGTCGTGTGAAGAGTGAAAGAAAGAAGGTTTCCCAACCCCTTTAAAAATTTCATTTTTAATTAATTTTATTTAATATAAATATTACATTTTTATAATTATTTATATTAAATAAAATTTTCATAATTTCTTTTTAGACCACTTTGAATATACAATAATTTATTCACATTATTCTCAAATTATCCAAATATTAATTTTTCTCAAATTTAATCACGTGGTATCTTTCTACATTACCAATTTTACCAATTGACCGATAAAATCCAACGCAGTCGCAACACGACAAAACAAGTCAACCCATGCACATGCTAATGACTATGTAGATGAACGTTCAATGCAATCATCTTAACCCTAACCACATTAGTCCTGGTAGATTCTAATGTCTCTTTATCTACATGTATACAATTATGATAATGCATCCATATATTCAATGAATAATAGAAAGTTTATATTTATTCAAAATTCATTATTATTCTTCGTATCAACATGTTTTAATGTTTATGTTGATATGAACATTCTTCATATTAACATTGTAATTGTCCCCGGGGCGCTCTCCTTGAGCACGTCATCACCCGGTTTTAACCTCGATCACGGGACACTCTCTCTAAGAGCACGTCATCCCCCGTAGCCAAGTGACCCTGTTCCTCACAACCTTCTCCCCCTGGAAAGGGAGTCTTTGTCTTCCCCAGCACTCGAACCCAAGATTTTCATGCTATAATTCATAGGCTACAAGTGCTGGTACCACTTAAGCTATAAGACCACCTGGCCACGGGGGATGACGTGCTCTTAGAGAGAGTGTCATGTGGTCGAGGTTAAAACCGGGGGATGATGTGCTCAGGGAGAGCGCCCCGGGGACCGTTACAAACATGTTTTAATATTTATGTCAATATGTACACACACCTTGCATGCCACCCATGTTAACAGCCCTAGATTTGTGGTGTCTCACCACAAGTTCTAGTCATCCTTCTTTATCACCTCATAAAGATGTACGAAGGACATCGATTTGAACTCTGTTTAAACCCATGACAGCCTATAGACACACAAAGGAAAGATAATAACATTAGCCTCATGTGTGACCAATGTGCATCCTTCTAGCGCCATAAAATGTGAAATTTGGGTAGCAATGCTACTAGATATGCCTCTTTCATCACATTAGGATATGTGTACAATGAGATATAAGATCAATCACTAAACACATACATAATTAACAGGGTATAACAATATATCATCCACATGTTAGTAAACCTGCCACAGATGTGCTCAATATTATGTAATCGTAACTACATCAAGCACACATATTCTATGCATAAATGTCAATGTATACATTTTATTTATCTTTCATTATTTAAGTCTCTTGATACATAAATGAAATGTTTATATATCACATTGTACGCCAACTAGACGTGCAATGTATTTATCTATTACTCCCCTTTAGTCTGAGTAATTAAATAACTACACATCTCAAACTTTAAGTTGACATCGTCAAATAAATCATGACACGCTATGACATTTATCCCATGAACTAACGTTGAGGCGTTCCAATCTTGAACATAGAGGCATAAATTCTTGCACAATGGTAAGATGTTTTGTGACAGTCCATCATGTGAAGGCAATGAAGGCCTGGTGTAAAGGCTCAGCCCATACTAGTGGGGGTGCACAATCTCACACTGCTTGGGACAATGGAAAATGCATGATTTATAAGTAGAGTTTTTCTTTTTACTTAATACGATGTGTTTTGGGCTAACCCCAAGAACAAATTCATGTAGCTCCAACCAAAAGAATACAATATTGTACTGCGAGCACCTGGGGACGTTACAAATGGTATCAGAGTCACTACAACCAGAAGTGTGGTCGACAAAGATGTCGGTCCCAAAGGGGAAGATTTTGACAGCTCGCAATGTGAAAGCAAGAAGGGCCCAGTGTGAGGGTCCAACTCATACCAGTTGCGGTGCACAATCATACATTGCTTAGGAAAGTAGAAAATAGATGGTTTATTAGTAAAATTCTTCATCATACCTAGTATAACACGTTTTGGGCTAACCCCAAGAACAAATATATGCAGGAGAGCATCGCGGGACGTTACATGTTTCAACCCTGAACATGGAGACATCCGACCTCACTCGACATTGAGGCGTCAAATTCTTGTGTAATGTCATGACATTTATTCTTTGAACGTCGATGCATTCCAATTATTAATTTTATATTATTAAGGTCTTTTTAATTGTATCTTATCAATGAAAGTATAGGAGTGTCTTGTCTTTAATCTTAAAATGCTTTGGTTTTGAAAAGTCAAAATTCAATTGATTGGACTTTCTGCAAATTTTGAGGAAACTCTGATTTTCCCTTGGATTTTCCAATAATTCGACCAATTCTCCATTTTCAATCGTTCCAAGACATTATACATGTGTATTTCAATATATCAAACATTTATATAGGATATTTTAGTATATATTAAGAGTAATGTTACGTTTACTCTCTTAAAATACTTGTTAATGTGTGAAACAATAATTAGTGTAATTAATATAATAAATAAACTATTTATAATTTATTACATTAATTACACCTTAATTGCATCAATCGATGTTTGACACGTCAACGACTATTTTAAGATGATAGAATAAGAGGATAAATGTAGTATTATTCATATATTAATAAACTAAAAGGGTAAAGAGAAACTTACCAAAAGTTCCAGTTTTACTTTAAGACTGTCATACCAATGTATTCCTTTTGATGCTAAGAATACTTTTTATAATAGAAATTTTAGCAAACTCCAACTCTTCCTTCCTCTTTTCCTCCCTATCCCAGTAGTTTCATTTTCTCTCAAGCTCTTTCTCCTTTCGCCATTTTATGTCGTTGAAATATCCCAAATATTGCTCGCCTCTAGGGTTAGCGATTAGCTGAAACCAGCCCTCTTCTACTTTTATATGCTTGGGTTTAAAGATTAAGATTCCCTAGCATATCATGAATCGGTTTTGCTTGTTTCAAGCGTGTATAAAACTGATTCCTTAAGCTTAAGTTCTTAGAGAGCTTGGGATTCTAAAAGAATGAGGTTGTGGAGATGGTTCTCATATATGTTCACATTCAACATCGAAAATAATTTCAAGGCTAAGTTTGACTATTTCTTCGGTGAGATGAAGAAAGAGTTGGAGTTGAAGAGATTTCCACATTATGTAGGGTTTAGTTTGAAGAAAAGGATCAAACCAAGGCATGTTGAGATTGTTAGAAGTGGTGTTAAAATGCCTTTGTATCTTATGCTTAAATACCACTTATGAAGATTTCAATAACTTGATCACACATGATGCTATTGGATAACTCTTTTTAAATTGCATGTGCGGGCTCAATAAATGTATATTAAGTGGAAAGATACATACAAAATAAAAATCAATATGTCAAAACATGTGATATAATATGAGAACACATTTTAAAATAATTTTTTTTATAAAAATTATGTAACGTCAGATATAAAATTAAATCTTTATCTCAGGCCTACTACTGTCTTAAGCCTAATATTTAAGAAGACAAACAATGAGTCATGGCTAAGTACCCAGCCATAAAATCTCATCGGTCACTTTTTTAATCCCAAAAATAATTTTTGAAATCTATAAATGAGACAGAAATTAACCTAGAAGCAAAACATAGAGATGTTAAACGAGCGAGCTGCTCGCTAGCTCGCTCGCATCGACTCGTTACTGTAGCGGGCCGAGCTTGGCTCGGCTCGCTACAGTAACGAGCGAGTTTGACTCGAGTCACACGGGCGAGTCGAGTCGAGCTTGGACATCCTGGCTCGCGAGCCCATGAATGACCGGGCTCGACAAGCCTGCTGGCGAGCCATCTCGCGAGTTCGCGAGCCAGCTCGCGAGCTGGCTCGTCAACGGAAGCCCAGCTCTGGTCCTGCGGAGAGCGCTGAACCCTCTCCGACGCGGCGACGCCTGACCATCGATATCTCGGTCAATCACTCAATCCCAATCCGATGCCCAATCACTATCAACCAAGTAGGAGAGCCAATTGATCGCCCACGTTCCACTATCAATCGGCTCTACTACCTCTGCTGAGTGCGGCACTGTATTTTGATTTTTGAGTAGAGTTAATCTAAAGCATAAGCAATGGCACTGTATCGTCTTTCTTCCATCTGCCTGGATTTTATCACCTCTGCACATCTGAGTGTCTGCTCTATGTGATAACCTCCTCCGATGCTCACTTCTCTCTCTAAATGCCGGCAGTAGCTCTCAAAAACACTCAAATTCATGTGCAATTTGAAACCCATCAAGAATTCTCTCAAGCTCTTTCTCCTTTTCGCCATTTTATGTCGTTGAAATATCCCAATATTGCTCGCCTCTAGGTTAGCGATTAGCTGAAACCAGCCCTCTTCTACTTTTTATATGCTTGGTTTAAAGATTAAGATTCCCTAGCATATCATGAATCGGTTTTGCTTGTTTCAAGGTGTATAAAACTGATTCCTTAAGCTTAAGTTCTTAGAGAGCTTGGGATTCTAAAAGAATGAGGTTGTGGAGATGGTTCTCATTATGTTCACATTCAACATCGAAATAATTTCAAGGCTAAGTTTGACTATTTCTTCGGTGAGATGAAGAAAGAGTTGGAGTTGAAGAGATTTCCACATTATGTAGGGTTTAGTTTGAAGAAAAGGATCAAACCAAGGCATGTTGAGATTGTTAGAAGTGGTGTTAAAATGCCTTTGTATCTTATGCTTAAATACCACTTATGAAGATTTCAATAACTTGATCACACATGATGCTATTGGATAACTCTTTTTAAATTGCATGTGCGGGCTCAATAAATGTATATTAAGTGGAAAGATACATACAAAATAAAAATCAATATGTCAAAACATGTGATATAATATGAGAACACATTTTAAAATAATTTTTTTTATAAAAATTATGTAACGTCAGATATAAAATTAAATCTTTATCTCAGGCCTACTACTGTCTTAAGCCTAATATTTAAGAAGACAAACAATGAGTCATGGCTAAGTACCCAGCCATAAAATCTCATCGGTCACTTTTTTAATCCCAAAAATAATTTTTGAAATCTATAAATGAGACAGAAATTAACCTAGAAGCAAAACATAGAGATGTTAAACGAGCGAGCTGCTCGCTAGCTCGCTCGCTCGACTCGTTACTGTAGCGGGCCGAGCTTGGCTCGGCTCGCTACAGTAACGAGCGAGTTTGGCTCGAGTCACACGGGCGAGTCGAGTCGAGCTTGGACATCCTGGCTCGCGAGCCCATGAATGACCGGGCTCGACAAGCCTGCTGGCGAGCCATCTCGCGAGTTCGCGAGCCAGCTCGCGAGCTGGCTCGTCAACGGAAGCCCAGCTCTGGTCCTGCGGAGAGCGCTGAACCCTCTCCGACGCGGCGACGCCTGACCATCGATATCTCGGTCAATCACTCAATCCCAATCCGATGCCCAATCACTATCAACCAAGTAGGAGAGCCAATTGATCGCCCACGTTCCACTATCAATCGGCTCTACTACCTCTGCTGAGTGCGGCACTGTATTTTGATTTTTGAGTAGAGTTAATCTAAAGCATAAGCAATGGCACTGTATCGTCTTTCTTCCATCTGCCTGGATTTTATCACCTCTGCACATCTGAGTGTCTGCTCTATGTGATAACCTCCTCCGATGCTCACTTCTCTCTCTAAATGCCGGCAGTAGCTCTCAAAAACACTCAAATTCATGTGCAATTTGAAACCCATCAAGAACAGAAAGTCCAGCTCCAGCTGGTTCATCTCCTTCGTCGTCAGTCCCCCGACTCAAGCGAAATATGAATTCTTGTAGTTCCTGTTTCAAGAAATCGAACAAATCTTATCGAAAAATGTTGTCAGATTATGATTTGTTCGATTTGCAGAGATGGAGAAAGGCTTACAAGTCTTCAGTGTATTTGGAAGCCACCATTAAATTTTGTGAAATCATGGGAAAAAGAGTAGAGATCAGATCGTTAAGCTCACCAATGGAGCAAGGACGCTGATCACCAATGGAGTCCCCTCGGAGTCTCCATCGTGGGAAAAAGAGTAGAGATCAGATCAGAGTTTTTTTTCGGCAAAATTTTTATTCATGTAATTGTAACCTCGGCTCATTAAGCTCGGCTCGTTACGTTCGTTGAGTCGGCTCGGCTCGGATCGTTATGCTCGTGGCTCGCGAGCCGCTCGGGTTGGAAATTTTTTAGGAGTCGTTCGTTAGACTCGACTCGTTAGGCTCGATAGGCTCGTTAGGCTCGGCTCGTTTGGCTCGGCAGGCTCGGTGAGCTAGATTTTTTTCGGCTCAGCTCGGCTCGCTCGCTCGTTTAACATCTCTGGAAAAACAGGTTAAAAACCAAAAAAAAAGGGCCCAATATATAGCCTGAGCTGCAGCTTGGCTCATCTGAGTTGTGGCTCGACACCTGTCGAGCTGCAACTTGGTGTTGTAACCCTCTGACACCCCGACAGTTTCTCTATTGGTTTTTAGACAGATTTCGCTGATTTTCTCCATAGATTCTGACACCAAACTATTCTAACAAATTTTAACATATAACTTTCCATTATAAAATCGATTTCATCTAAAAATTCATAACTTTGACTCAAAACCACAAACTTTCTCTAAACTCCAAAAAGTTACAGAATAAAGAGATTTAAGTTTGAAATTTTCATACCTCTATTGATTTTCCTAAATCCATACCCCTGAAACACATATTTAACTACTCTCCCGCAAGTTCTTTTGCCTTAGAGCGTAAGTTCTCACGTTTAACATCCAAATGTACAAAAAATGGGTAAATTTTATGAGAATTCAACTTACCAACCCAGAATTTCACAAAGATTTATGTGTTAAATCTTTTGTTCCTTGACTAAATTATGATGTTCCAAAGGTTACCTCGATTTCCTCTCTCTCTCACAAGACGAAGTTGAGAAGAGAGTTCTGGTTATGTCGACAAATCTATAAGAGGTTGTTATCTCTGAAAAATTAGTAACTGCACTCTAATTAAAAAAAAACAATTATTTATAAAATAAAACTTATACACCTTTATTAGAAAAGACAACGGTGACTAAATTCTTCCCAACTCAGGAATTTTTGTCTCCAAAATTTAGAACAACTTCAAAGTATCACTGAACATGCAAGAATACTTCGTCACCGTTTTCAATTCATTCTCTCAAATGACTTCTTTTTAATTGTGTTTCTTCCACTAAACATGATTAAAGGAATCAGATAATGTAAAAATTCTCATCTCATGATCCAATATCCCTTGGACTGTGTTGAGAAAATAAAAGGTTTTGATGTTAAACTTTATTTATGGCATTTAAGTTGTGTGTGTGGCTTTTGGTTGTATAACCGATAGTGTTTAATTTGGGAGTTTCTTTGTGGGTTTAGGAGTTATGAGAATTTGATGATATTTAAGTTTTTTAACTATTAGTATTCCTTAGTTGTTTCTTTTGTAAGCCTATAAAAGCATGTTTAGTTGAATGAATAAAAACATCTTCTCCAACCTTTGTCCTTTACTTTTTTTTCTTTTGCTAACAAAATGGTATCAGAGCGTACAAAAAATAGAGTGGATGATGGCCAACGGTGGGGGAATAGGTTCCCTTCAACTACCGATGCTTACCAAGCTCAACTATGACAATTGGAGCATCAAGATGAAGGCGTTACTAGGAGCACAAGACGTGTGGGAAATTGTGGAAAGCGGTTTCTAAGAGCCGGAAGCTAGAGGCAATCAAGCACAAAAAGACGCGTTAAAGGAGACAAGAAAGAAGGACAAGAAGACCCTCTATATCTTGTACCAATCAGTGGACGAAGACACGTTTGAGACCATCGCCAATGCCGAGACTCCAAAGGCGGTGTGGGACAAGCTCCAATTGACTCATAGAGGAGCTAATAGTGTGAAAAAGGTATGGTTGCAAACTTTACGTGGCGAGTTTGAATCATTACAAATGAAGGAGACGGAGATGATAGTGGAATATCACACAAAAGTAATGACCATTGTCAACCAATTGAGACGGAATGGTGAAGAAATCGCCGATATTCGTGTCATGGAAAAGGTTCTACGGAGCCTAAATACAAAATTCGAGATCATCGCCACAACAATCGAGTAGACAAAGGATCTTGAGAACATCTCAATTGAACAATTCATAGGCTCATTGCAAGTTTATGAGGAGAAAAAGAAAAGGAAGATGGAGCAAAATGAGACTGTAGAACAACTTCTCCAACTCAAACTCAAGGAAAAGAACAATCGTGGACGTGGAAGAGGTCATGGTGGAAGAGGCGAATCCAACATCGACGTTTCTCAAAACTCGCTTGAATCTTCAAGAGAAAGAGGAGGTCGAGGTCGTGGAAGACGTGGTGGAAGGTCCAGGAGAGATAAATCTCAGGTAAAATGTTATAATTGTAATAAATATGGACATTATGCGAATGAGTGTTACTCAGAGCTGACTGACCGAAAGCAAAAGGACCGGTCAACCGCTGGCACTTCCAATGCCCATCAAGGGGAGTCCAATTATGCGAAGGAGAACGAGACCTTATTCATGGCTTCAAAATGAGACGAAGAGAGTCAAGATAGCAAGTGGTAACTTGACACGGGAGCCTCAAATCACATGTGTGGGAACCGCGAGATGTTTGCGGAGTTGAATGAGATGTCGAAAGACAATATTGCTTTTGGAGACAATTCTTTGGCCACCATCAAAGGAATAGGTAAAATTCTCATTCGGTCAAAAAATGGAGAAAATCGATATATCACAAATGTTTATTACATTCCCAATGTAAAAAATAATATATTGAGTGTAGAACAATTATTAGAGAGAGATTTTGAAATTCAAATGAAAAATAATTGTTTGTATTTGAGAGATAATCATGAGAGACTGGTCGCTAAAGTCTCCATGACCAAAAACTGAATGTTTCCTTTGAATGTATGTAATGATGTTCTGAAATGCTTGAAGACATGTTATGAGGATCTCTGTTGGCTATGGCATCTACAGTACGGGCACCTCTATTTTGGAAGTCTAGAAGACTTATCGAAGAAGAAGATGGTGCGAGGTTTACCTCATATTCACAATCCAAACCAAGTGTGTGAAGGGTGCCTACTCGGAAAACATCATCGAAGTAGTTTTCCGAAGGAGTCTATGACAAGAGCTAAGAAGCCTCTAGAACTCATCCATGCCGATGTATGTGGAATGATCAAACCGGAGTCTCGTGGTAGAAGTAAATACTTCCTTATCTTTATTGATGATTTTTCTAGAAAAACATGGGTGTATTTTTTTAAGAAAAAATCAGAAGTATTTGCAATCTTTAAGAGATTTAAAGTACGTGTGGAGAATGACAGCAACCTTACGATCAAGGCCATGAGAACCGATTGAGATGGTGAATTCACATCAAATGAGTTCAAACAGTTTTGTGATGAAAAAGTCATCTGACGTCCCTTAATGGTGCCAAGGACACCGCAACAAAATGGCATGGCAGAGAGGAAGAATTGGATAATTTTGAACATGGAAAGAAGCGTGCTGAAGACCAAGAAGATGCCGAGGGAATTTCGGGCGGAGACCGTAGCTTGTGCAGTCTATTTGACAAACCGAGCACCAACCAAAAGTGTACTTGACAAGACGCCTCAAGAAGCATGGAGCAGAAGAAAGCCCGGAATTGGTCATTTCAAGGTGTTTGGGAGTATTGCATATGCTCATGTGTCGGAAGAAAAAAGGACCAAGCTCGACGATCGAAGCGAGAAGCTCATCTTCATCGGCTATGACACAAGTTCAAAGGGTTATCGCCTCCATAATCCTTTGAATGAGAAAGTAAATATTAGTCGTGATGTTGTTTTTGATGAGGAAGCCTCTTGGGATTGGAATACACATTAGCAAGAGTATGATTTCCTTCCATACTATGAAGGAGACGATGAAGATGAGCCAACCAGGGATGAAATGGGTGAAGTTTTTCCCATTCCAGCATCACTCCAGTCGACTGTTCCGTCGTCATCTGAAGGCTTAGTGCCAGGCAATACATCGTCCATCGGAACGGAGGCATTTTCTAGCGATTCGGAGAATGCAATTGGCCCAAGAGGAACCCAAAGTCTACAAGAACTTAATGAGGTAAATGAAAATCAAAATGACATAGTACTCTATTGTCTTCTGGGTGATTGTGAGCTCATTAGTTTCCAAGAAGCCATTACAAACAAAAAATGGAAGGATGCAATGGATGAAGAGATTCAAGCTATAGAAAAAAACAATACATGGGAGTTGACCAATCTTCCAAAAGGGCACAAACCGATTGGAGTAAAGTGGGTACACAAGACAAAGAGAAAGGCCAATCGCGATGCTGAAAGACACAAGGCGAGACTAGTGGTGAAAGGGTATAGTCAACGACGCGGCATCGACTATGATGAGGTATTTGCCCCCGTTGTTCATATTGAAACTATTCGTTTGATTATTACTTTGGCAGCCCATAATCATTGGAAGATACATCAAATGGATGTCAAATAGGCATTCTTGAACAGAATTCTTGAGGAGGAGGTCTATGTAGAGCAGCCCTTGGGTTATGAAGTCAAAGGTGAAGAAGACAAAGTGCTTAAATTGAAGAAAGCTCTTTACGGTTTGAAGCAAGCACCGAGAGCATGGAATTCGAAAATTGACAAGTACTTTCAAGAGAAGAAGTATATGAAGTGTCCTAATGAGCATGCCCTCTACTTAAAAATGCAAGGTGAAAGCATATTAATCATTTGTTTATATGTTGATGATTTAGTATTCACCGGAAACAATCCTAGCTTGTTTGATGAGTTCAAAAAGGAGATGGCAAAGGAGTTTGAAATGACAGATATTGGTCTCATGAGTTACTATCTTGGGATCGAGGTCAAACAAGGTGAAGATGGGATTTTTATATCCCAAGAGGGCTATGCTAAAGAAATGCTCAAAAGGTTCAACATGGATCATGCTAATCCGGTTGGAACGCCGATGGAATGTGGAGTCAAAATCACCAAGCAATATGGAGGAGAGAAGGTAGATTCTACATATTTCAAAAGCTTGGTTGGAAGTTTGAGATACTTGACATGCACAAGACCGGATATTCTTTATTCGGTTGGAATCATCAGTCGATTTATGGAGGAGTCGACAACAACGCATTGCAAAATGGCAAAGCGGATACCTCGCTATATCAAAGGGACGATTGGGTATGATCTTTCCTATGTCTCTTCTAGCAACTTTTACATTGTTGATTATTGTGATAGTGATTGGAGTGGTGACTTGGATGATCAGAAGAGTACTACGGGATTTGTGTTTTTTATTGGTGAAACGGCGTTCACATGGATGTCAAAAAAGTAACCCATAGTCACATTATCAACATGCGAGGTGTGTATGTCATGCAATTTGGCTAAGAAACTTAGTAAATGAATTGAAGTTTCAAATGGAAGGTCCAACGGAGATTTTTGTTGACAACAAATCGGCCATTGCCTTAGCTAAAAATCTGGTGTTTCATGGGAGAAGCAAGAACATCGATACCCGATATCATTACATTCGAGATTGCGTTATGAAGAAAGAAGTGGAACTCAAATATGTGAAGACACTAGACCAAGCGGCAGACATTTTCACAAAGCCCCTCAAGTTGAAGACTTTCATCAAAATAAAGACTTTGCTTGGTGTGACAAATCAAGTTTAAAGGGAGGTGTTGAGAAAATAAAAAATTTTGATGTTAAACTTTATTTGTGGCATTTAAGTTATGTGTGTGGCTTTTGGTTGTATAACCGATAGTGTTTAATTTAGGAGTTTCTTTGTGGGTTTAAGAGTTATGAGCATTTGATGATATTTAAGTTTTTTAACTATTAGTATTCCCTAATTATTTCTTTTGCAAGTATATAAAAGCATGTTTAGTTGAATGAATAAACATGTATTCACAAGACCCCTTTATTCACATCAACAAATGACAAACATTACGTACATAACCCATACGTGGCAATAGATTAAATAAGTGTCATCATACAATCAATAAGAAGAAATAGTATAATATAGCTCAACCGACTTTTAGATAATCAAATCATTAGTTGTTAACTCAAACTTGGCAACAATCTTCGTTAACTCTTTTGTCTATTTTGAACTATTTTCAGTAAATCTTTAATAATTGTAATGTATTAGTTGTCCTCTTATTCGAATGAGATCCAAGTATTAATCTTTTTTTAATTTCAGTCAAACACAACATTTTACTTGGTTTCTCATAAAAGGTCTCGTAAGAAGAAACTACAACTCAATTTGCTAGATATTGTTATATACAAATAATAAATAGTTCATTCTACCATCACAGAGATCTAAAGACTAAACTATCCGTTTATTGTCCTCTCAAAACTATTCATTTATTGAGGATAAAATATTGTGTTCAACTTTAACTTGGCGTCCAAAGTATTCTGAAGGATTTCTCAAACTTAATCGAAATATTTGGATCTTTGTTAGATATAACAATGGAAGAATATGTAAAGTTGAGCGATGATTTGTACATATAAATTACTCAACTAAGACACGTAATAATCTATCTTCACTGAAAATAAAAGAAGTGTGCAAAAAATCCAATTGATTAACAACAACCTAACAACATCACACCTCTACACTTTTCCCTACAATCCGGTCACAACACTAATAGTTATCATATCTTATTTTCACTCCTCAATAGATTATGGTTGTAATAATCTAGGATGTTTCAAATGCTCAATTCTTGATATACACATCTAATCTCATGTGAGCCCACTTATACTGACGATTCAAATTTTTAAAAGTTCTGATATTACCTGAATGAATAACAAAATTTGACATATGACCCTCAACTCCGAATCATTTGGAAGCATAACTATACATATGAGAAAACATAAATTCATCTACACTAACTTCCCAAAGTCATGTTGCTCATCATTGTGCAGTTTATGGAATCTCTCTTTAAACTCATCATTAAGGTTCTGCATTTCCTTAACACGTTGCAGAAAGGTAGGAGTCACTAACAATATATACACACAACCTATCAGACTATCACCACTTGACCACAAATTATAGTTATTAATAGTTAAAGATTTCCTACCATCCTTTAACATCATACAAGAAAATAAAACTTATAGGATGTCGACTCAAAACTTTTACCCATTTACCAGGATGATGTTCCAAAGTAAAATCATAAAAGACCCATATGACTCGTTTATCTCCTCAGTTAGAGATTTAAGTCATGTTAAGTGTAAATGCAAAGATTTTGCATAAAAGTTGGCATTGATTTTTTGACAATATATATATATATATATATATATGGCGATAAGATATTTTTTCAAATTGATAATTTATTTCTTAGTGATCAAGAAATAACACATTCTGATTATTGGATGGCGTCCTATTAACAATCATGAAGATTCTGTGAAAGAGAAAAATAAGGAAACAAGAATATTAGGAAAGTTATTGAAAAAGCTATAGGCACTTGTTTTTTGGAAAACTTTTATTTGGTAAGTCATTTTGATGGAAATTTAGCCAACTCTGCTGGGTTTCGAGTTCCCATGATTAATGGGATGATTTCCTAATTTTTTGGGCGAATATCTGATTTGTTGGAGATACTTTCCTAAAGTGTCACACGGTGTGTCACACAACCGAATTTGTTAAGATTTGTTTTCCTTAATTCTTGCGGCATCATATCCAATTTGGTAACTATTCTGAATCGATGATATGGAAGTTACCAAGGTTATTTAAAGCTTTTGTTCTTCTGTGAAAGCTGATTGATGACGGAGTTTTGATTTTCACGTGAAAAGGTTTATTCATTCTTTGTGTTGTCGCTTTTTTTTCACTCCCTACGTTTCTGCGTATGGGTTTGTGATTGTTTTACACACTCGACTTAATCTGTGGATTTTATCGTTTTATTGAGTGTGTTGATTATTGCATCTGAAGACTTCGATCTGGTGTTCCAGGAGGTGTCCCAGGAGGCAATATTCTTTGTTCTTCATTGAAGTTTAGTCTCGGGAGGAGGCTGCATCTGAACTCGGGAGGAGTTCTATTTTTAGACAATGGGAGCTTGTCACTTTGATCGTGGGCGAGGGGATCTTGCCATAACACGGGTTTCGGGAGGAATCAACGACAAGAGGATCTTGTTGTTATCTAGATCTCGAGAGAGGTCGTTCTAAAGTTGAGGGGATCTCACAAAAACAGTTTCATTGAGGAAGTTAGCTAGAGGCGGCGACAAAGATAAGAGGGAGTCTTTATTTGTATAAGTCTGATTGTCATGTAACTTTGTGAACTTAAAGAAATATTTTTATATCTGGGCGTGGCCCCGCAGATGTAGGTTGGTTGCCGAACTGCGTTACCAACCTCCTGTGTCATTTATTTCTGTATTTTTATATTGTCTATCATTGCATTCATTATCAGTGTCATACGTAACACCCTGTGTGACACCGCATAACTAATCGTAATCTTTTATTAATCAAATGATTGAATAAAAAAAAATTGGGAAATTATCAATTTTAACCTTATACTATACACGTTGTTTCACTTCGGCCCCTGTACTATAAAAACCAGCAAACCGAACCCTGTACTTTGATTCTATTATCAGTTTTGACCTTCTATCAACCTCACTACTTATGAGAAGATAATCTAGAATTTTTCGTGATTTTTTAACATATGTACGATTTATTGTAATTTTATTTTAGTATTTTTTAAAAATATTATAATAAATCATACAAGTTTTAAAAAATTACGCCAATTTTTTTATTATCTACTCATAATATGGTAAATATCTGAAAAAAGTTTTAAATAAATCCAATATTGTTTGTTATTCTTTTAAATTAATCTCAGTTTCTTCTTTACTTTATAAATTAATTTTTAAACAAATACCAAACAACATTTAATTTATTTGAAAACTTTTACACATGTTCAACCTATCATGGGTAGATAATAGAAAAAGTTTCGTAATTTTCTAAAATTTGTATGATTTATTATAATATTTTTATAAAATACTAAAATAAAATTTTAATAAATCGTTCATGTGTTAAAAAATTACGAAAATTTCCAGATTATCTTCTCATTAAGTAGTGAGCATGTGGTAAAAATTTCAACTGAATCCGAGATCGTTTGTTAGTTTTTTCAATGAGGGTTTAATGAAATTGTTAATAGAAGGTCAAAACTGATAACATAATCAAAGTACAGGGTTCGGTTTGCCAGTACAGGGGCCGAATTGAAAAAACGTGTATAATACAGGGTTAAAATTGATAATTTTCCAAAAAAATTATTATATGAGAAAGCCTTGAATTTCATGTTATACCAACAATCTTGTAATATCCTCTCAAGGCGAGTAAAATAATCACTACCAACACCAATCATGGATGGGGGTTACCATTGCATGTGAAACTCTAGCAGAACACACATGCAATGTCTCACTAGTTGTATCTACACATATCTTAATCCAATACCAGATGCATCAATGTTAACAGTAAAAGATAGCTCTCATCCATGTACAGTCAAAATAAGTGCAGTCGTCAATTTATTTCAGCCCCCTCAAATGTTGACTGACACTTTTCATCTCATACAAACGTAACATTCTTCCTGGTCAATTGTATCAACAACGTGATAATAGAATAAAAATTCCAACGAATCATCAGTTATAATTAGCCAAACTCAAGATCCACTGATGTGCCTACCATATCATGAATAAACACATTCTAGAAATTTTACTTTTGTTATCCAAAAGTTTCATTTCTCTCTATTAGTATGCAACTGATGAACTCACAATGACTGCAACAAAATTCTCAAATGTTCCACGTAACCATCATGAGTTTTAGAATAGGCCAGTCTGTCATCAAAGAAGACCAATATCAACTGATACAAGTAAAGTCCAAAGACTTGGCTCATCATACTCATAAGACAGGTCGGGCATTGGCCGGTACAATGGATAAACCATAAACTAAACACACCCATAATAAAATCTGAGCTTTCTCTCATCACTTATCTAACCCAACATTACATCAATAATAGAAAATATCTAGATCCACCCAAACTATTTGAATAGCTGATCAATTCTTGAATATCACTTTATTTTAACTTCTTGCAATGAATGCATACAAAAGCAAAGCACTATGCATTTGTAACAAGTACAAACAACACCAATGCTTCCCATAATAAAACACAACAATGAATATCACCACCTCTAAATAAATAACACAATGAATCATCAATTCTCCCAATTCAATTGAAATCAACACGTACAGAGCAAAAAACTGGAGTGGTATTGGAATCATATCAATATAAAATAAATCTCTTGGTCAGGTGGATATTTTGATAGATCTTCAAAAAAAAAACGTTAGAATATTCAATCACAACTGACAAATTTAAATGTTACCTGACTGTCACATAATCACGATAACAAAGAAAATACTCTCATAGTGCTTCAATCTCCTACATTTGCCCGAACAAACCCCCAATTAAGATTTAACATAAATCATTTTTAAATAATGCATTGTCCTAATGTCCAACAATGTATATCTAATAAAATGAAAAATAATTTGTCGTCCTAACAACACGCCTTGTCCAATACAATTATAGACATTAAAACCTTCAACAATATATGTATGAATAAAGAACTTCTTCATTAGTTCTTCCTAGTTGTCATAACGTCACCAGATCGCTCTTTGTCAATGATTTCCCCTTGCTCATAAAAGCACTCATCAAAGATAACTACAACGTGTTCTGTAGTACTTAAATTCTAAAAAAATAGAATTGAATTCAATACTCGGCAACGTAAAGTTAATCTTGGATATTAAGTGCTTTCTAGAATTAACATTCCATCAATCATGACATAACATCTTAAAATACTGCACCAATTTAACAATCTTTGTAACGATCCCGTTTCCCAGCAAGATATTGTCCGCTCTGGGGATTGGGCCGTAGCACAATATCCTCCCCTCACGGCTTTGTTTGGCGAGAACTTCCCGGAAGTTCACCCAACCTGGAATTGCTCTCGCCGAAGCACTTTTAACTTCGGAGTTCTTATGGGATCCGTTGTCAATCGTGCTCCAAAACGCGTCTTGCTATGTTGGGAGGGATCTCTTACATATGTCTCATTTCCATGTACTTCCCCAAGCGATGTGGGTTCGTAACGGCCTCTGCTTCAACGGAGAAACCACTCCGGCCCAGGTTAGCCCCAGGATCCGCGGAGCTTTACCCACCTCCGGCCCAGGTCAGCCCCAGGACCCGCGGAGTATGGGTGGTTCCTTATCAGTCCACTGAAAGACGGGTCGTCACAATCACCCCCCCTCGGGGGCCCAACGTCCTCGTTGGCCACATTTCCGATTGGGTACAGGCTCTGATACCATTTGTAACAACCCCGGTCCCCAGCAAGATATTGTCCGCTCCGCCCAATATCCTCCCCTCACGGCTTTGTTTGGCGAGAACTTCCCGGAAGTTCACCCAACCTGGAATTGCTCTCGCCGAAGCACTTTTAACTTCGGAGTTCTTATGGGATCCGTTGTCAATCGTGCTCCAAAACGCGTCTTGCTATGTTGGGAGGGATCAGCCCCAGGACCCGCGGAGTATGGGTGGTTCCTTATCAGTCCACTGAAAGACGGGTCGTCACAATCACCCCCCCTCGGGGGCCCAACGTCCTCGTTGGCCACATTTCCGATTGGGTACAGGCTCTGATACCATTTGTAACAACCCCGGTCCCCAGCAAGATATTGTCCGCTCCGCCCAATATCCTCCCCTCACGGCTTTGTTTGGCGAGAACTTCCCGGAAGGTCACCCAACCTGGAATTGCTCTCGCCGAAGCACGCTTAACTTCGGAGTGTTGACTTATAGATTGTTTAAGTCATAATTTGTTTTTGATTATGTATTTGTATAATTAGTGTACAATTTGATTATGTGTATTTAAAGAGAATAATGAATATGAGTTTATTTGGAAATACCCTTGAAAATGGTATTTTAGTTGTCTAATAAATCGGTTTGAGTATACAGAATTAAATAGCAAAATAGGCTTGCATATACCGATCGCTACACGACAAAGAAATGATGCATCTGCCGATAGCGTTTTTGAAGACATCTGCCGATGTCATGTCAAGGTGCATTTGCCGATAGCTGTTGAAGCTACTCCTGCCGATGCCGGTTCATGACGTGTTGAGGTGCATATGCCGATAACATTTACAAGTCTCATCTGCCCGTGAAGCTCTAAGCGAGCATCTACCGATGACGTGGTCAGTGTTTATATGTTTCATCTGCCGAAGCGTTTTTGAAGATATCTGCCGATGACGTGTCAAGATGGATCTGCCGATAGCATTTGACGCTACTCATACCGATGTCGTTCAAGCTTGCACATGTCGATCACTAGATGACAATTTTCAAGAGTTCATCTGCCGATGGTTTTTAAAGAGACTTCTGCCGATGGCGTTTTTAAAGAAACATCTGCCGATGGCTTTGAAGATTGCATGTGCCGATGAAGTTTACGAATTGTCTCTGCCAATGAGTTTTAAAGATGCTCCTGCCGATGGTTGTTCTGTATACATCTGTTTATGGAGTTCAAAGCTTGCTTGTGCCGAGAGCTTATCATGTTTCATTTGCCGGTGAACTTCCGCCAGAATTTAAAGTTAGCCGCGAAGCTACAGTGACGTCGTTTTCAGCATTAACTCCAGACCTTTAATGGCGACGACGAACAGCACTTTGGCAAGCAACGGATATCTGCTTCAGTACGGATGCTTCCCAATGGTAACATTTCTCCATTTTGAAGAAAGAAGCATTCAATTCTGTGAAGCATTTTTTACAGAGTATATAAGCAGAAGAAAAGGCTCGAAGACTAACTTTTGCGAATTTGATTTCCTGAGCCCTAACGTGAAAATCATACTCTGTATTCTCAATCTACATCTCTCTACTCCAAAACTTGAGATTCTGTTTTGAGAGTTTGTAGATTATTGTAATCTATCATTCAAACCTGAAAATCCTGTAAGGCAGTGGATTGACGCCCGCAAAGTTCAATCCAGGATTGTGAAAGGCTGTGGATCGAAGCCCATAAGTTCGATCAGATTTTCTCGTTGAGGAGAAGTAAGAAATCTTCAAGGGAGAGCCTTGGAGCGTGGACGTAGGCAGTTTGGCCGAACCACGTAAAAATACTGGTGTCGAATTTCTCTTTCTCTCTCTTTATATTATTTGATTACTTGTGTTAAATCTAAGTTTAATCAAGAAGAGAAATTAGGTTGAATCGCAATTAAAATTAAAAAGTCTAATTCACCCCCCTCTTAGACAATTCCGATCCTACACGGAGTTCTTATGGGATCCGTCGCCAATCGTGCTCCAAAACGCGTCTTGCTATGTTAGAAGGGATCTCTTACATATGTTTCATTTCCATGTACTTCCCCAAGCGATGTGGGTTCGTAACGGCCCCTGCTTCAACGGAGAAACCACTCCGGCCCAGGTCAGCCCCAGGATCCGCGGAGAATAGGTGGTTCCTTATCAGTCCGTTGAAAGATGGGTCGTCACAATCTTGGTGTGGTATTTCAAACATTTTCACCTCTTCTTAGACCAAGTCAAGTCATGATACATACCGATAATGGTCTATCTATGCTTTACAATAAAATAGTTATCACAAAAATTTGCCTCAAATTAGAACTCAATCCATATCCTCATCCGAGTAATCAATTTTTAAGAACTTCTACCATCTTCTCAAAACAAATATGGCAAAGCCAATCTCATCTTACGCTGCTAGATCAATGAAATTTACATCTTTTTTATCTCTTAAAGTTATTATACTTCAACTATCGGTTTCAACTTATTCTCAAACATTTGTGGGTTCATTTGTCCAAATTTTCTAAGGAATTCTTGCGATAAGTCTCATGATTTAATTTCAAATATTCAAGGGTTAAGATATCAAGTTTTTAATAGATATTCGTGCAACTTGTAATAAAATTCTACATTTCGGTTTTTGCTTTATTGACTGACAACGTGTCATGAGTTGACTCATTTTGTCTTTTATAATTACGTTGGATTTTTCAAAATTTTGGTTAACTTCAGTAATTTGAAAAGTTACGTGTAGTTGAAATTGGAAAAAATTGGCATAGTGTAGTTGAGATTTTTACCTTGATTATGAGTTCGTAAAAAAAATTTATACTTAAAGGATTTTTGTTTAATATAAAATATGAGTATATTAAATAAATTAATTAAAGGAGGGTTAGAATATAAAAAAAGGGTGAGGGAAACCCTTTGCCCTCATTTTGACGTCGCCGAAGAGAAAGAGTACGAGCTAGAGAGGGAGGTGAAGTTGTGTGCGACTCGCCGACTCTCGAGGGCAGAGAAACTTGCCAAGACCTGCATCTTCAACATTTGTGAAAACGATTCGAGGGTAAGTCGTTCTAAGCTCCCCGTTTTTGGGTTAGAAGTTAAGGTTTTTAATTTGGATTCGGATTTGATCAAAGGAGCTCCAATTCCTAAGATTATTTTGGATCGTTGGTATATTCGGAGTGTGCAGGTATAATCATAATTTGAATGCAAGAAATGTCTGGGAATGGCAAGTTCTAGTAACTCCCCTTTGTTGGAGTCGATGAGCGATCGACACTTCAAAGGGAAGTGTCGATCGGTCGTGCATTTCAGTGAGAACCCGAGGGTTTAAGGGTCAACACTTAGTAGAAGTGTTGACACTTTGTGGATGAAGTATCAACTGATGTCATACTTGAGAGTTTGAAGTGTTGCCCGCAAGCTCGACCGGTCGAAGCCTGGTAAAACCCGAGAGTTTCAAGTATTTACAAGATTTTATTCAAATTTATTTATACAGACATAAGCCAATTAAAATAAAATACAAGAAAAGATAAATCAAACTCAAACTCTAATGGATATATGTTATACTGAACAAGTTAATGCATCTTGTTTTTATCTTTATCTTGTGAGCTGTCAGCATTTGTTCTTGAAAAATTACAGGAAACAACGGAGTAGGCTTTATAAAACTCAATAAAAATCATAATTTAAGGATTGACTAAACTAAATTGAAATCATATCCCGTCATGTACTAATTTTCCTACATGATCATGTACTAATTTCCCTACAAGATTAGTCCTCACAACCATCACTTTCATTTATTAACTTTGATCAACTCTCGTAATCGCACATCTCGTGTTTTATATTTTATAATAAAGCTCTAAATATTTCTTATTAATGTTCAACTATGTATCACACCTCTTTGTGTAAGAAGTATATTGTACATTTATGTGAATGCGAGGTAGATGATTTAAGTAATCATAGTATAACTAAAGTCTTTCCTTATTCTCTTGTACAATTAATCTTGATGCACAACTTAATTCAATGTACAACCATTGTTTTGAACCTTAATTCCAATTCACAATATAGTCACATATTTCATGTCTATTATTCACAACACCCGTCTCTTTCATATATTTCATTCCATTTACTTCACTTTCATTTGAAAGTAAAATAGTATGTTATATGAGTATCTTTACCATTTATTCTCTGAATTCTATGGTTTATATTTAACAAAGATTTATATATCATTTAAACTATTTAGACATAATCTATTAATGTCTAATTTCATTGTTCACACTCGACCCATGATTACATTTTATAGAACTATCTAAATATATTTTATTAATATCTAAACTCATTTTAAAGTTCTTTATAAGGTTTATTAGACACCTCTAAGTAATGTCTAATTTTATATTCTTTCTATAAAATGCTTTGGACAGTATGATTAATGTCTAAACCTTGCTATTCTTTAAATAACTTACTAGACATATATTACTAATGTCTAACTTTATTTTTGTTTATCATATTCCTCTATATGTGGAACTTAATGCACATGTGAATATGCCTAGAAACATGACAATTTAAATAATTGCTTTGATGTCATGACTCACCAATTTCTCAGTCTTATACTCAACTATATGTAATGAGTATTATATGAAACTCTCACACACCACTTGTGTCGTGATAAGCGAATCAATGCAAATGTGTGCACTATATTATTTACTTGATCTCATATTTATCAAGTACTCTATTAACATGTTATGTGAATGTCAATATGCACCATGTAATACCAATGTTGATATGCATGATCCATAATCACAATATGTAAAGCTGTACACGTACGTACATCCTACCGATCATTTCATATTAGAGCTTGCACGTCACAATATACCTCTGGAGAGTTAGGGATTTCCAATCCAAGGGGAACTCAAAAGCACTCCCCTTCAATTTTTTGACTTTACACATTTCACACAATACATAGCCGGTAAGATATATATTGAGTTCGAATGTGATCAATCATACCTCTCATAATACTATTTAGGATAATTATCGATTTGAACACTGTACTATACACGTTTTTTCAATTTGCCCCTTGTACTAAAAAAACTGACAAACCGAACCCTGTACTTTGATTCTGTTATCAGTTTTGACCTTCTATCAAAAATTTTATTAAATTCTCATTGAAAAAACTACCAAACGATCTTCAATTTAGTTCAAATTTTTACCACATGTTCACTAGTTAATGAGAAAATAATCTAAAAATTTTTAGGATTTTTTAACACATGTACAATTTATTGTAATTTTATTTTAGTATTTTATAAAATTATTATAATAAATCATACAAGTTTTAAACAATTACGAATATTTTTCTATTATCTACCCATAATGTGATAAATATGTGAAAAAAGTTTCAAATATATCCAATATCTTTTGATATTCGTTTAAATTAATCTCAATTTCTTCTTTACTTTATAAATTAATTTTTAAAAAAATACCAAACAATATTTGATTTATTTGAAAACAATTTCACATGTTCAAGCTATCATGGGTAGATAATAGAAAAATTTTCGTGGTTTTTTAAAATTTGTATGATTTATTATAATATTTTTATAAAATACTAAAATAAAATTACAATAAATCGTATATGTGTTAAAAAATCACAAATATTTCCAGATTATCTTCTCATTAAGTAGTAAACATGTAGTAAAAATTTCAACTGAATCGAATATCGTTTGATAGTTTTTTCAATGAGGGTTTAATAAAATTGTTGATAGAAAGTCAAAACTAATAACAGAAATAAAGTACAGGGTTCGGTTTGCCAGTTTTTTTAGTACAGGGGGCAAATTGAAAAACCGTGTATAGTACAGGGTTCAAATCGATAATTACCCTACTATTTATATATATAATTTAGGCATTCTCATGCATAATAGGTACTAATAATGCATGAAGTATGAGAATGCAAATTTTTATTAAATGATAAGCAATATATTGCATGAATAATATCCTGATCAAAACTAACAAAACTCTACATTAATAATACTCTAAATAGATATTTTACCCCATTATAAACAACCATTACTATTCAATATTGTTATGCAGAATCTAACTAGTAACTATCATCAATTCAATACTCATTTCACCAATATGAATCACTTTCGTATAAACCATTAAAATCATATGTTTTATGTAACACATCCTCAATTTAACATCGGATACTAATATGTTAACTTAAGTTTTTTCAATAAACCTTTCAACATTACCTTTTAGGATCCCTATACATTTAATTTTTAATCATCAAGCATATCAAGCTAATATTTAACCAATAAACTCAAATTTCAACTCACAAACAAACTAACCTCTTCTCTTTTATCATTTACAAGTTTAATAACATAGAGATTATGATTCTCTTCTCCAAAAATCACTTCAATATCATCCTTTCTCAATCATTTAAATTTAATCCATCCAATATCATGAAAGATTACAAATATGAATTTCATTAACTTAAATTTTAATTCCCAAAATCATCATTTTCTTCACCTAAACTACGCAATTTAAACATAGTTTAGAAAATACAAAGATTAGAGACTTTTACATCTTTGAAGACCTTTAATTCTTGATTTTTCACCTTTTGATTCTTAGTTCAAAATATTTCTCTTGATGAGAGGAACACTTCTTCTCAAAGGATGGAAGGTCAATTCCAACATCTTCCCCTTCAATTCTTCCTTCCTTTCTCTATCCTTTCTTTTTCTTTTCTCTTCTTTTTCTCTCTGCTTTCAATGTGAAAATGGCTTATTATCAACCTTCTTTCTCCATCTCTTGAGAAATATAAGGGTTAATTTACCATTTTGTCCAACCTATACATATAAAAGTATCCTTTTACCTTTCCTTGCATGTATTATTACACAAATACCATATTTATTTATTTTTTAATCATACTTAGATTAGACTAATTAATTTATATTAGTATTAAGTTAATCTTTAAAATTATCTTAATTAATCATGATTATTATCTTTAATTACTCACTAATTACACTTTAATCACACATTAGTCCCTAATCCAATTGTGACATGTGGTAAAACCTCATTGATTGTCTATTTTATTACATGGCCACATACTTCAAGATGTTAGGAACATTTTATTTACAATGAATTTCTCTAAATTCTCACTCTAAAATCTAATTTAGAGTGATTTACCGAAACAGTATAGTTTTAAAACTAATATAGATCAATCAACTCTAAAATTTAATAACTTTTATTACATACGTCTAATTCCTTTCATTTGAAAGTCATGCTTTTTCTTTATGTGTCTAATATAACAATGTAACATTTTAGTATTATCCGAGCATCATAGTCACTCACCCCAACGACCCTCTCCTAATCCAGATAAAAAGAAGAGCAGTTATAAGGCTAGCTTCAGTGGAGAATGGGAGAGACAACTTGTTATTTATTTTTTGTTAGAGTCTTGTTTGTTTTCTTGGTAAGAATTTAATTGTTTAATTTGGATATGTAACCCAAATTGTTGGATTAGAGCCCTTTATTTTTGTGTACGGTTAAATATTGTTAAGTATTTATGTTACTGTACTATCTGTTTGGGATTTCACTATGTAGACTTAACTTTGTATTTATTCTAAAGATTTCTGCTGCAAATCTATCTTTGGCCTGGGTGATCAGGTTCTTTTCCTGAGAATCGGATTGTCTGACCCAACATTTCTATTCTGGCTCGTCCCTTGGCCGTGACACAACTTGCCTTAGGTTCATTCACCCTGATCTCTCTAGATAAACTTTGTTCTACATCTCTCAAAACTACATATGATCAATAGGCTATGACTTGCCCAGTTTCATTTGTTTCTCACCTGCTTCCCCCTGGTGGTACTTTGAATACACAGTCTTATCATGTATTGAAAGAAACATCCTTATGAACAGTAATTGCAAATATATTATATATTATCACACTATCTCTATTATGATGTCACATGTCAGATGTCAACCTGGTTTTGATAACAAAAATTCTTTCACGACGTGCAGTGAACCTAAGATAGAATGAAAAATGACTCAACTCACGAGTGGACTGAGCAGCTCGACCCTTAACATTAATTATTTAATATTTTAATGTAAGTCTTATAAAATGATTAAAAGTCAGGACAAAAAAAAAAAATAGGTTAACTCACAGGCTCAATAGTGATATAAAAAATAACGTAATAATATAAGTTCAAATAACTGGACTAAAAAGAGAACAACATAGAATGTCTAACGAAATATAAAAAGACAACTAAAGAGTATCATTTCACCGAATAAAACTCATTAAGAAAAATAAAGCTAAGAAAATGATGGTTGATCTCACTCCAATGTCGGCTGCTAATAGCCACCATGACTAAGACCTTAAAAGGGAATGTCCTTGTGTCGAGTCAAATAAATTCAGTAAGAATAAAGTTTTACATTCAACATAGTATTAAGAAAAAGGGTGAGCATGCCAAGAATAAAATATTTTATAAAATCTGAATAGAAATGTTTAGTAGGTCAAACCTTCTTTTATAGTATGATACATATATAAAATATGTCACTACTGAGTATTATGAAAATTTCTGTGAAAATGGAGTCACTCTCAAACTTCAGACACACTATGCTACAGATATATATAATAACAAAGACGATATTCGGCAATCGCAAAGCCACAAAACCCTGATCATGCTTAAAGTTTTAGTACATTTAGTTGTGTCATTTCAAAGATAAATACATCCTCCACTAGTCAAATATGCACAACAAAAATGAGACCTCCACATGGGTTGATCAAATTTGGTTCTCACGACCGAATTGATCAATAAAATGTATGTGCATACTCAATAAAAATATACATATAAGATAAAAATCAACTTGTCAGAACTTGTCACATAATATGAGAACACGTCTCAAAATAGATTTTTATAAAAAAACAAAGCAATTCTGGACATAAAATTAAATCTCTACTTTTATCAGGTCTATTACTGTCTAAAACCCAATATTCGAGAAGATAAACAACAAGTCAATGTTCAATATCTAGCCTAAAATTTTTATCAATAATATTTCTAAATCCTCAAAATAATTTGTGAAACTCATAAATAAGATAGAAATTGACTCATGAGCAAAATGAGTCAAAAACCAAAAATTGGCCCAAATTATAGCCTGAGTCGCGGCTTGGCTCATCCGAGCTACGACCTGATGCCTATTAAGCTGCAACTTGACGTTGTATTGCTCCGACGTCAATTTTCTAGATGATTTCAATGATTTTTTTTCTCCATCATCAAACTATTCTAATTGATTTGAACATATAACTTCGCATTATCAATCAATTTCATCCAAAAATTTCATAACTCCTCTATGTAGAATAACGAGATTTAAATCTGAAATTTTCATACCTGTAATGATTTTCCAATGATTAGACCATTGAAACACATATTTGACTACTCTCCCGTGAGTTCTTCTGCCTTGGAGATTAGGTTCTCACGTTAAACATCTGAATTTACAAAATATGAGGTAAAATTTATAACAATTCAACTTACCACAAAGAATTCACACGTTAAACATCTATATATACAAAACATGGGGTAAGATTTATAAGAATTCAAGTTACCACAAGAAACCCAAAATTTAACTGAGATTTATGCGTCACATCTTCTGTTGTTTGACTAAATTATAAAGTGCCAAAGGTTCCCTAGATTTCTCCTCTCTCTCTCCTCCCCCTGTGATAAGACCATGTTGAGAAGTGGGTTGTGCTGATGTCCACAATTCTACAAGTAGGGGGTTTATCTCTCAAAAATCTAATCTACTGCACTCCAATTAAAAACCTAATAGATAATAATTTAATTATTAATTAATAAAAAAATTTACACCTTTATTAGAAGAGGCAGCGGTTACAACAACGTTTCTATCTAAGATAACTCGATAATCAAAGTATTCATCCGTTCGAATCTTCAAACCCATTCATTCAATCACTCATTTTTATATATGTTTCCACTATCAATCACAATTATTTTGACATTCAACCGACTAAAATAGTCATTAACAAATTTGATCTAGTCAATTAAATGAATATCAATCACTAAGAAAATAATTTTCAATAACGAGAATCAGAGTTTACTATAACTTAAATTCTATTTGGGGGTCAGGTTGGTTGTGTCCGCATTATGAATCTAAATTCAGAATTTTAGTTTAATATTATAAATATATGCTTAAATTACAAAACTAGTTGTACTTTGATTTTGTAATAATATATTTTTCTCTTGCTCGTAATTTTCCCCCGTATGGTTTATTACGTCAATCTCAGTATCTCGATTTCCTCATTTTTATTTTTAGTGTGATTTCTTGATTCTCAACATAGAATACATGAAGATCTTGTCATTATAAACAACTAATGAATTAGTCAAAAAATTATTTGGAGATATTTACAAGTCTATGGAAAAAGAGTGCGTAATAATATATCCAAACAATAAGACTAAGAAGTCAAAGTATCCGTATAGAGTTCTAGAAGGTAGGTTTTTGGACATCATTCTCTCGGAGTTTCAACAGATGATATTTTTCCCTTAAGTCATCCTTAAATAAATGAGTAGATCTACCAAGGTTACCGAATACTTTATCCATCCTTTGGTAATGATTGTTATTCTAAATTGTTACTCGACTCAATTTTTCTAGTTGTTTATATGTGTATGTGTAAATGTATATATATACCTAGTTGGTTTACTAACTTTACTAATTTAGTTGATGTCAAGTTGTAACGACCACGACCCGCGAGGCCGTCACAGGACATGACTTGACGTTGACTTAAATTTAGACATTTTGGACGTGAAATTTTTCACTTTTTGTACTACTTAAAACGAAGACTAAAAATCGTGTTCATTGACTCGGTTTTTAGGTCGTTTAAAACATTTGAATTACGTAGAAAAACGTGCGAAAAATACGTTTTGGAAATATCGTAAAATATTGGGTTGAAACATGGTAAAAAATTAAAAATTTTTTAAAAAAATGAACTTGGTGCACTTGACATGCAGCGCGCGCGCATTGGGCGCGCACGTCGCTCGGCCACCGCGCGCACAGTGGCCGAGCGACGTGCGCGCGCATGTCAAATGCACCAAGTTGATTTTTTTTTTCAAGTTTTGATTTTTTACTATGTTTCCACCCAATGTTTTACGATACTTCCAAAACGTATTTTTTGCACGTTTTTTCACATAATTAAAAATGTTTTAAACTACCCAAAAACTAAGTCAACATTTTACCAAACACGATTTTTAGTCTCTGTTTTAAGTGGTACAAAAAGTGAAAAATTTCACGTCCAAAATGTCTAAGTCTAAGTCAACGTCAAGTCATGTCCCGTGGCAGTCCTGCGGGTCGGGTCGTTACACATGCAATGTATTGATCATATTGTTTTAGAACGTCTGTATCAAGTATAAAGTTGTTTTCAAAATATCTTCCATTAAGAGTTTTATTAGTTTATCAATTTTTGTAAACATATACTTATCATTAATGATTATTAATGGTAAGTTGATTCGCCTTCCTATATCAATAAAAAATCTAAGTAATTCAGCTTCCTCAATTATGCTAATTTTTCTAATGTCATGTGAAGTGGTGAGATAGTAATCAAGTAGAAACCAAATCAATATAAAATTCTATCTAATCCGAGAAAATTTGGAAAGTAATCTAGATACACAATGAAGATAATGTTTACTATTTCCTAGCTCACTATCAATAGCTAACATGTTCTCACAGAACATCAATTTTATCTTGTCAACCATACATGCTTTTAGTGCTACTAGTGATCGACCAAGCTTGATATATCATAATTCGATTATTTTCTAAAATAAGAGTAAATTTTTAGTTTACGATAATCAATTATATCACAATATCTATGATCACATTGAATTGACCTGTAGGTATAGTATTTACATCGAACATTGAAAAAATTGTGCATAATAAACACATCACGTGACTCCAAGAGAGTCCTCAAAGTTGCAAGAGGATAAAAGGTCACAAACTCGTTAACGTAGAGACAATTAAAAGAATATTGTTTTGCAATCAAACAACACGATTCATACAATGAGAGAGAAGAATATCATCGTTAATTACTCATTGGTTAGGTTGCTCATTCAATGCTTGTGCATTCCCAATTGTATGAGCCTAACAAGTTCCTTTTTTTTTTCCTCCAAGCCACTAAATTATTGAAATATAGAACAAACGGGTGAAAGTGATGATAACAGCAAATCTAGGGCATCAGCAGCACCCACATGTTAAGAAAAAAAAGCCCATTTTTAAGTGTAAGCTTGATCAAACATTTGCTCATATACTTACAAAAATCATTTCTAATGTTTGGGAAACACAACTATGCACATTACAACACACGTTACTTACACGTTGTGTGAGTCCAAAATGTAATTTTTGATCATTGCGTTGAATGTCGCAAATTGAGCGTGAGATAGAAATATACCTACATTATTTAAAATCTCTAAAATCTAATGTGAGAATTAACAATATACAAATAAAATTTGTCAACTATTACAAGTAAAGATATATTTCAATTAACGTATCTAAAATAGAAAAAAAAATATATAATGGGCAGAAATAATTATAAAGCTTTATTAGTTTATTAGTGGGGCCCCATCAAAGAAAACTACTTAGGGTTGGCCTTTGACTAACCTAACAATATGAGCTCCATGATCAATTTTTGTGAACTTTCCAAGCTTCTAGTGTTCTTTTCAAACCAAAAGTTAGGAGTGTTTTTTATTTATTATAAATAATATTTACGCATAAAAAGGGAAGAATGTAGATTTATACGGCCATTATTTCCTAATATTATTTATATTCGTACTTAATTTTGTATAAGGTGACATTTATTTTTCATTTATTTAGTGGTACAAATAATATATTGTTTGGTTAATTAATAATATCAATATAAAGCGCAAAGTTCAAAAACTCTCTTAAACTACCGGAACAGTGATAAGTTGACCTTTAAACTTATTTTATTAATAAACTAATTTTTAAACTATTTTTCGTCAACAGACTTATCTTTCTTGTTAAATTTTTTGTTAAAATTGAGGGCAAAAAAATTATGCTGGGGACTGAAAATATAAAAGTGAAAAAAAATCTCAGGAACAGAATTTCAGAGTTCAAGGCAGACACTCGAGAATGGAAGAGGGAGGAGAGTTTCCCGGGAGCAGACTTCTCAAGTTAACAGCGACGTCCAAAAATGGAAGAGTGAAAAAAGTATCTGGAAAATAGATTTCCTGAACTCACAACGGACGCCCAAAAATGAAAGAATGAAAAAAATATCTTTAGAGCATACTTCTAAGGTTCAAGACCAACCCCCCAGAAATAGAAGCGTGAGGAAGTATCTTGGAAGCGTACTTCTAGATTTAAATGCCGACACCAATAAATGGTATTAGATTCAGAAAATGCACTACAATGGACAACCTTTAGGAGCTAGTGGGTGATTTGTGAGGATGTCTGCTCTTATTTCCAGAGGCTTGCACTCAAATTTAAAATAAAAATAAAGAGGGAAGACGAGTTTATTAACGGAAAATAATTTAGTTATTAGTTTGTTAAGAAAAAATTAATTTAAAAGTATGCTTGTTATTTACCCACGTTGTTTTTTTATCCATATATAAAATAAGGAGGTAGATTTTAAATTTTAAATTACAAAAATGGACTTTCGCTAAATCCAACACAACAGTACTAGATTTAGAAAACATTCAGAAAGAGTTTTCAAAAGCGAGCTCTTCAACGTGTTAATTTTGAAAACTAAAAACCCAACTTCCTTCGCAAGTCTGTTTCCCTCCTCTCCACCGCCTCGTTCTTCAGCTGAACACTGGCTGCTGAAGCTTGAAGGTAAGAAAATCATCAAGCGAGCTGATTTTACTAGCTCTTGTCTGGTCCAAAGAGGCGCAGCAGCAGCAGCAGTAGTCGGTGTAGGAGGAGGAGGATGTTGTTTTGTCGAGGAATTTCCCGGATTTCAAAGATTCAGAAAAACGGATGTTATTGGGGTCGATGGTTGATCTCTCATCAAACCGAACCTCATCGCTTCCTCCTTGACGATGAATCCCCTCTTCTTTACCCGTATTTTGCTTCAAGGGTAATGACATTTTTTTATTGGGTATATTTTCGTGTGACGAGAAAACTGATTGGCAGCTTAAAAAAATTGACGGATTTAAATATTTTTTTAATAATATCTGTTCTGTTACTGGTTATTTGTTAAACGAGATAAATATGTCCATCCATGTTTTTCTCATACCTTGTGTATGTAGTGGATTGTTCTTAAAAGTTTTGCTTCAACTTTAGTTTATGTGGCTTATTTGAAGTTTTTCTTCTTAAGAAACATAGTAATTTGGAAAGGTCTTAAATGGTTGAAAATTTATGTTTTTTTTTGGGCGGGATGTAATATACTAATTCCCGTTAAATCAGAGTTCTCATTCCAAAATATCTTGATTAAAAAGTTTGTGATGTGTTTTTCTATCTCAGGGAGCAAAAAAAAAAAAAAAAAAGACTTTGCCTGTTTACTTTCTCATTGATATGATCTCTATTCTCTTTCAAGCTGTGTTTTGGTGATGGCAGTTTTTTGTTATACTCTTCTCATTTAATTTTCACTTTGATCACAGAAAAATAAGTCCTAATCTCGGAATACTCATTTTATTTTATAATATTTATTGGTTTCTAATGAAGGCTAATGCTTCCTATCTTAACAATTAATGGTTCTATCGTACATATTCTTACGGTTTATTTCCTGATTCTTTGGTGTCTGTTAATTAGTAGGCTCCAGGTGACAGGAAATTCTTTTCATGGTCTTCACCTGCCATGCGTAATTTTATTCATCAAATTCATAATCAAAGCAGACCCATTAATGAGGTGAATTTTCATCTTCCTTATTTTTTACTTCTTATATTTCAATCGTTAGGTATCAATGTGTATAAATAGAGTGGCAGTAAAATGATATTTATCAAAAGTAGGTAAATTACATGACAGGGAAGCAAGGAAATTGAGCAAACTGATTGTTTAAGGTGATTAGTAATTTCTATGAAAGGGAGATCATAATTAACTTTCTATTGAGTTTTTACAAAAGTAAGTTGATAGGAACTATCCAATTTGATTCAAATCAACGAAAGAAATGTACAGAATTGGAGTTCTTCGAGAGTCCCCACCTCTTCCGCCAAACTTTCTACAACTCTCAAAAACTACCTTCTCCCTACTCTTCATTTTTCCTTTTCTTTTTTTCCCTCCCGTAACTATCTAAAAGCAGTTACTTATTTATCAACCAATGACTACACTTTCTTTATCCTTCTAGAGTAAGTAAACCTATTTAATAGGTTTATCATTACTTCCCCTCCAAAAATACACCTTGTCCTCAAGGTGGAAAAAATAAAAATTGTTCTCCAATCCAAGGAGATTTCCAAGGATCATTTGCCGCCCCAGAGTGCACCGTGAATAAATAAATTGAGATAGATGTTGCTGAAGTTGGGTTTGCAAGTGAATTTGCAGGAAGAAATTCTGCAAATTTATCTTCTTTGTCCACAAATTTAGTCGCAGACTTATGGATCCTTTGCCTTACCTTACTCCCTGATGTAGAATTACTTTTCTTGACATGCTTTTTGTCTATTGACTTATATTTATCCATATTTTCTCTCTTAACCTTCAAATTTGAATTTTCCGACCGTTTTTCTACATACTCTCGAGGAACTGTAGCTTCATTCTCCGAGATGAGACACGATTCAGACTTTAATTTTCTTCCGACCTGAGGTGTCTTTGTCAACGAAACCTCTTCAGATTTTGAGAAATTCTTCGCAATTTTGGAGATAGCTTTACCACTAGAAAGCCCATCAATTTGCCAAAAATATACCTTGTCCTCAAGGTGGAAAAAAAATGAAAACTCTAACTCTAATCTGCCAAACGTATCCTCAAGCCGAGGAGGTTTCCAATGATATTTTGTTGCTGCCGATTGTTGTGTGAAATTTGTAATTAAAGTGGATGAAGTTGAATTAGATTTGGGCTTACAACTAAGAAATCCAACACCTTCAGGAGTCCAAATTTTGGAGATGGCTTTACCACTAAAAGACACAGCAATAGAGGCCCAAAAAGTAACCCTAGAAAGCTCATCAACCACAAAAACTGCCCAACTTCCACGGTTTCCAGAACTACCTCCTTTCTCCCTCCCGCAATTGCCGACAAAACTCCCTCAACGTCTCTGATCTTCCCAAGCACCGTCCCTTCTTTTTCCTCCGCCGTTGCCTTCCTTATTGCCGTCGTTAGTGCTACAACCTTTCCCTCACCGGCCTCCTCTTGTTCCGCCACCGTTTCTTTCCTCGTCGTAGCTATTATTCCAGCGAAGTTTTCTTGCATCAAGGTTTCTGCAATTCTATTATTAAGGACACTTTCTTCCTCCTCATCTTTCCAAACTTCATTCGCCTCCCTTGCCACTATATCGACTTGCTTCTCCATTTTTTTTCCAAAATTCTCTTCAACGTGTTCAAAGGCCAAGTTCTCATGTTGTTCAAACTCATCTGTCGCAACCAAGAAACACTTTTTCACCGGTTCTTCATGTATTGGCGATGATCGCTTTTCAAGAACAATTTCTGGTCCTGTTTTTTCTTCTGTCAATTCTGGAATTTCATCTTGCATCATACGAAATCTCTCTGTCAATAGTTGTTTCAGCTCCGTCCAAATCCGAAACGGCCGAACTCTATTTTCCCACTGAAACCAGGATAGCGCTTGCCCTTTGAAACAAACCGTTGTCGCCTCAACCTTCAGCTTGTCTGTTAGTCGATTTACTGAGAAATATCGTTCAGCCCTAAAAACCCATCCTTCGACGTCGTCTCCGACAAAAATCAGAAGTTCAATTTTTATGGGAAAATAGTCTCTGGTTGACACTGTAAATCCATCTTCATATTTTCTATGGCTCTGTTCTCCCGACGACTCAGGTAAATCTACCGAACTCTGATTTTGTAGATTTTCTGATCGCTCGAGTAGCTTCACTAACTGCTCTTGCATCATCAACATGGTGTTTTCTATCGCTGAAATTTTTCCAATTTTCTGTAACTCTTCTTTAACTTCCGCTAGTTCTTTCTGCCAATCCCCCATTGCTTCTTTCTGTGCTTCAGCCCCTCATCCTCCGTAAAGTGCTCTGATACCAAATTGATAAGAACTATCCAATTTGATTCAAATCAACGAAAGAAATGTACAGAATTGGGGTTCTTCGAGAGTCCCCACCTCTCCTCCCAAACTTTCTACAACTCTCAAAAAGTACCTTCTCCCTACTCTTCATTTTTCTTTTTATTCTTTTCCGTCCCGTAACTGTCTAAAAGCAGTTACTTATTTATCAACTAATGACTACACTTTCTTTATCCTTCTAGAGTAAGTAAACCTATTTAATAGGTTTATCATAAGTTTGTCTGTGTGCAAACTGCCATAGCTTATGAGCTTGGCAAATGTACCCATAAAAGTGCTATCAAATTTACTTTTAGGCAGTTGGACTGCAATTTAGGAAATTTTAGGTGGTTCTGTTTAAGGATATTTTGAAGGAGCCTACAGCTATATGAATATTTTTTTTGAACTTGTAGGTAACATCTTCATAGATTCTGGATATATAAATGAATATGATGTTTAAATCATGACCCTGATGGTATTATAATAGCACTTGTAATAAGCAAGAAAAAGTGACAAGTTCATGCCAAATCCATCTGTCTTTAGAACTTTGCCTCTAGCTAACTAGGTGAAATTCTCCAAATTGGAAGACAAATATAGGATCACCTTTTAAATTTTATTTTCCAAGATTATGTTCTTGTTCTTATCTAAGAAGCATTGACGCTTCAAATTGGTTGGAGTGTCAGTGTGTTATGGTTCACCGTTGTACTTCACTCGGCCTTCTTTTTGGTCAGAACCATCGACTGGAGAGCCATAACATGTTTGGGTCCCATACCCCTGGCAACAAGGTTTAATCCTTAATAATTTCACCATGGGAGTATTTGAACCCTGCATCATTTCTTTGTTTGGGTCTGACCCAACCATGTTATGGCTCCTCGTGGAGAGTTATGATTGAAAAGTAGGTCGAGTGAAGTGCCACCGAGTGAAGTGCGACGGGAAACCATAACATAAAAGACGAATTTGAACCTTGCATCTCTCACACAAGGAGAGATACATGGTTCAAATCCCTCTTTTATGTAATAGTTCCCCGTCGCACTTCACTCGATGATACTTTACTGGACCTACTTTTAGGTCATAACTCTCCACCGGGGAGCCATAACATGGTTGGGTCGGGAGATGCAGAGTTCAAATCCCCCATGGTGAAATTATTGGGGACTAAACCTTGTTACTAGAGGTATGAGACCCACCATGTTATGGCTCTCCGGTCGAGAGTTGTGACCAATGGATGGTTCTGATCGAAAAGAATGCCGAGTGAAGTGAGGCGGGAAACCAACATAAAAGACGCCTTATGTTATGGTTTCTCACCTCACACTTCACTCGGCCCTTTCGCAGGTTAAAACCCTCCGCCGGTTAGAATCCTCTCTCCTGGTGAGCCATAACATGGTAGGTCTTATACCCCAGCAACATGGTTCGGTTCCCAATAATTTCCCCATGAAGGGGTTCGAAGACCACTTGGTTAAAGAATCTCTCCTCACAAAGAAGAGATGCAGGGTTCGAATCTTCCTATGGTGAAATTATTGGGGATTAAACCTTGTTGCTGGCTGGGGGTATGAGATCTAACTATATTATGGCTCTCTAGTTGACGGTTCTGACCGGTGGAGGGTTCTGACCGGAAATAAGGCGGAAATGTCCAACGCCAGATTACTTTGCTACAATGCTCCCTTTCTGTGAATTTGCACAAAATGTCAGTGCTATAGGTTGGTATTACAGCATGATAGTGCTGAAAATCTGTAATGTCAACGTTGTAGCGCTGCCTCTCCATGTTCGGCCGTTGTAGCTCCAGACGACGGCTGGTGGAGCTTGGGTCTTGGCTCCACATCAATCTCCTATCCAAACATTGCTGCTCCCACTAATTTCTTTATTGCTCGAGTTCTTTCATTTTTCACAAGTTACTTTAATTGGATATCTATCATTTTGCTACCTTTTTAATTGGATAAAGGGCAAGGAATGTATAGTTGTTTATGAAGTTAAACCCAATGCTTTTTTTTTCTCTTTTTACCATAGTCGTTTATTAAGTTGGGAGTGATCTGCACATCTGGATTATGTGATCTACAGCTCTTCTGTTAGCACTTTTCCTCGGTGCGCCTTCTTTTAAAACTTCCCATACTGTAGAGACTTCAGATCAAGTGAGGATCTTGAATTAGCTAGGTGTCCAATCTTTTAACCGTGTCACTATAATCTAAGAAACAAGTTAAAAGAGACGTTTCTCCATACTTTGGAGGAATTCCCTTTTCTTGTTGAATTCCAATGTGTTTTTTAGACATACAAATTAACCTGGAATTTAGTTGCCTTTCAAGAGAGATTTTTTTCCTCACTTGCCATATGTTGAAGGAGAATCGAAAAAGATTGATTGTTGCCAAAAAAGAGCACATTCTCCTGGTTTTCTCAGTGAAAAGCCTAGGTGGAACAAAAGAAATGTACAATACTTTAGAATTGTCGGTTGCTAACAAATTTGAGTTATTTGGTAAAATGGCAATGCGTTTAGAATTTGTTTTTGACAAACTATGAATATTGAATTTGTATTTGTGTATAATGAATTATGTATAGGCGTAGTATACTATGGAAATGTCAAGCTGATAAGGACTATTCTACATTTCCCACATTTCTTTTATGCAATGAGATTTTATTGAATGAATAGTGTTTTTTGTTAATGGTTTCTATTATAGGGACAGGCAACTTAAATATTTTTTAAAACTTTCACCAGCGTCGTTATTTTTTTCCCAATATTCTTAGAATCCAAGACTTACTACCCAGTGGCTAGTCATTGGCATCATTTTCTTAATGATGCTGTACTTTCATGTCCTAGTTTGACTTTTTTTGTTGCTCGTACAATTAATGACCTTTCATTAGATTGGTTTTCAGGAACATCTTGATCCATTCTCATTAGTTGCTGATGAACTATCACTTCTTGCCAACAGGCTACGCGATATAGTAGTTGCTGAGGTATCTCATTCTTCTATTGCCCTAGTGTTTTGACTTGGAATTGGTTAGAGTACTGAAACATGTATGTGCAGTAGATATTATGTATAAAATTGAAGGCGGTTGATTCCTTTGTAATCAATTTGTATCATTCAGGTCCCTAAGCTTGCTTCAGCTGCTGAATATTTCTTTAAAATGGGAGTAGAAGGAAAGAGATTTCGTCCGACGGTATTAAACTATTATACTTTCTTATATTGGGAACAATTTCAATTTTTGTTGATCTTCATTTGTTTATGCATGCTATACAGGTGTTGTTGCTGATGTCAACAGCTTTGAATGTACCCTTACCTGAAGCTTCGTTTAGTATAACAGAGGACAATTTGACACCTGAGCTACGTACGAGACATCAAACTATTGCTGAAATCACAGAGATGATTCATGTGAGTTCTTGTTCATGATGTAGATGCATCAACATGTATGCACATTTCTGGAAACCTTGATGATTGAGCTTGAAATTTAAGGGAGCTATAAAATCTGTTTAGGCTATTTCTCTTTATTCCTTCTATTAAAATTGTAAGATTCAAGTAATTTATAGATGTTGTTCAGTCATGGTATAGTGCTAGTACTCGCTGACATCAGAGTCCCAACATGTTGATGGTTTTATTTCTTTTGTACCTATGCTTCACCACATTTTTTTCCCATATAGCTTGGGTCTTTAATTAATATTTTGTTTTTATTAATTAGATACAAGTTTTTAGAATCAATACTGCAAGAGCAAACAAATTACCTAATTAAATATGAACTTGTGGATGATTGATGCTTTCTTGTATTAGGTGGCAAGCCTTCTTCATGATGATGTCTTGGACGATGCAGAAACAAGACGTGGTATTGGCTCATTAAATTTTGTCATGGGAAATAAGGTATAATATTATATGTTCTATAAAATATTTTCATCTGTAAGCTTTTGATCCTATTGAGGCTTTGAATATTGTTCAGTTTAAAAGTAATATTATTTTTGTAGCACTCTTTTTTGGTTGGGGAGGATTAGTTGGAGAGTGCTTTTTCATGAGTGGTGCTTTTTTTTAGATCTCACTTCCGCACTTATGTACATTTCATACATCAATGTCCTCTACTTTATGATCTAAAACAAAACTTGTTCATGGCTTTAAACAGGGAATCACTTTATTAACTAAAAGTGCACTTGCTGTAATAACTAATATAATTTTTTATAAAATTTTCATTGTAATGTTACCGATCAACAAACTTTACATGTAATGTTGAATAAATGTGTTTTGACTTTTGGGATTAAGAATGGGGATCGAGGAGATGTTTAGTTCATCTTTTTTGTGACGTATAATTTATTCGACATTATTATTCTATGATAACTTGTGAAACACCCACTAATTCATTTTCATTTTTAAACCTGATGAAGATTTTTGGTTTCATAGCACTACTTTAAGTTGGACAACTTCTCTGGTAATTGTGAGAAGTAGATTTATAACGGAGCACTGTAATAAGTTATCATCCTACTTCATATGGAGTTGATTAGGTTGTAACTCTGTTAACGGTGGTTAGAGGTTTACTTCCTATGGCACTTGGTTATAACCCTATTTATGGACATAAGAATATTTTTGGATCTTGTTATTGGCGCTAAATGGTTGAAGATTATAATGCTTTGAAAGAGTTGAGAGTGGTTCTTCAAAATGACTTTGAGGAAGCGAATGATCATATTCATTGGAATTCATTAGACATTTGAAGGAGTTGAGAGTGGTTCTTCAAAATGACTTTGAGAAAGTGAATGATATTATTGATTGGAATTCATTAGACATTTGTGTGAAGAATGGAAGTTTTTCATGTGAGGTGGAAAGTGGTTTACGCGTTGTCCTTTGTAATGGTCGTTAGAGGGGAGATTTAGGATAAGATAAAGAGACCCTTTTTATGTTGGAGGTGTTTTAGGAAGTGAGACTGGGTATATATGCGTCACTCAAGGTTTCCTTCTCTGAGTCAAGCCATTGTTTTTTGGTTTAGTTTCCTTATATTCTTTAGCTCATTGGTTTAGTTGGACGTTGGTGTGCGATAAGAATTTATAGTTTCAGTTTAGCATTAATAATAGGGTAAAAGTGCAATTTGGCCCCCATATTATAGTGAAAAGGGAAATTTGCATCGTAAACTCGAAAAATGGGCAAAAACAACCTTAATGTATTGATAATGGACAATTTACCCCTTACCGTGTTATTTTTTTATTAAAATGACACGTTTTTGTCACGTGCCATATTTTTCTACCCGAAATGCCCCTGCCTTCCTTATCTTCTTCACTCCTTCCCTTTTAGCTTTACCATGGAGTTGCTAGAGTCTATGTCTAGCGACTGATTTCAGCGATCGATTTTTGCCATAGTCGCGACGTTTTCCATAGGGATTTGAAGCCCAAAAATCTCTTTCTCAACGAAGATGGAAATCTCAAAGTTACCTATTTTGGACTCAGTGCCTTCTCCTTGGAAAACTCCGTTTGAGGTTGTCTTCATCGGCGACGGACATCTAGTTGCCGCCTTTGAATTGTAACCAGTTGCACTAATGATCCGAAACAAATCATTGAAAATAAAAGAGGAAACTTTTCAATATAATCGAAACAAACAGCAACTCCAAAAAAAACCCATCACCAAAATTCCAAAAATTCTTAAATCTCTCCTTCCCGTTCATCGTTTCTGATAGGAATATGAACCCCTTCCTCTGAGTCTACTTTCTCTATTGAAAAGCAATCATCCTGAAGGATTAAACTCAGTTACCTGAATAGGAGCGAGGAAGAAAAGGAAAGGCAGGGGCATTTCGGGTAGAAAAATAAAATACGTGACGAAAACGTGCTATTTTAACGGAAAATGCATGGTAGGAGTGAATTGCCCATTATTAATAGATTAAGGTTGTTTTTGCCTATTATCTGAGTTTACGGTGCAAATTACCCTTTTCACTATAATGTGGGGGTCAAATTGCACTTTACCCTTAATAATAACCCAAAAAAACCTAAATTCAGTCAAGCATATCCAATGATACCCTTGTACTTCATTCAATTTAAAACCCTAGCTCGCTCAAACCCAATATTGAGAAAGCCAACATAATCTTCAAAAACCCACAAACGCTACAACCTCAATGTCTGCTTAAAAGTCCTTTTTTTAGAGACCCAATCTGTAACGACCCCATATCCCAGCAAGATATTGTCCGCTCTGGGGATTGGGCCGTAGCCTAATATCCTCCATTCACGGCTTTGTTTGGCGAGAACTTCCCGGAAGGTCACCCAACTTGGAATTGCTCTCGCCGAAGCACTTTTAACTTCGGAGTTCTTATGGGATCCGTTGTCAATTGTGCTCCAAAACGCGTCTTGCTATGTTGGAAGGGTCTCTTTACATATGTTTCATTTCCACATCCTTCCCTAAGCGATGTAAGATTGTGACGACCCCACTTTCAACGACCGAACCCTCCGGCCCAACCCTCTGGGATCCGCGGAGTTTTCGTTGAACCCTCCCGCCCAACCCTCTGGGATCTGCGGAGTTTTAACCCACCTCCAGCCCCAACCGGGCCCTCGAGCCTCTGAGGATCCGCGGAGCGGCCCACACCCCCGGAGTAACAACCCAACAATGGCGGGCCCCCCGAGTCACAGCGTGGCATCGCATTCACTCAAAGAACTTCTCCCAGCTGGCATCAGAGTTTTATACCTTCCCCAGATTCGAACCCAAGACCTCCAGTTAAAGTGCATGGGCTTACAGAATCTGGTACCACTTGACCTAGTTTGGCGAGAACTTCCCGGAAGGTCACCCAACCTGGAATTGCTCTCGCCAAAGCACTTTTAAATTCAGAGTTTTTATGGAATCCGTTGTCAATTGTGCTAAAAAACGCGTCTTGCTATGTTGGGAGGGTCTCTTTACATATGTTTCATTTCCACATACTTCCCCAAGCGATGTGAGATTGTGACGACCTCACTTTCAACGACCGAACCCTCCTGCCCAACCCTCTGGGATCCGCGAAGTTTTAACCCACCTCCGGCCCCAACCAGACTCTCGAGCTTCTGAGGATCCGCGGAGCATGGGTGGTTCCATCACATACGTGTCAAGTCGGGTTATCACAATCACCCCCCCTCGGGGGCCCAACGTCCTCGTTGGCCACATTTCCGGTTGGGTACAGGCTTTGATACCATTTGTAACGACCGCATTATATCCCAGCAAGATATTATCGCTCTGGGGATTGGGCCGTAGCCCAATATCCTCCTCACGGCTTGTTTGGCGAGAACTTCCGGAAGGTCACCTACCTGGAATTGCTCTCGCGAAGCACTTTTAACTTCGGAGTTCTTATGGATCCTTTATCAATGGTGTTCCAAACGCGTCGTGCTATGCTTGGGATCCGCGAAGTTTTAACCCACCTCCGGCCCAACCCTCTGGGATCCGCGAAGTTTTAACCCACCTCCGGCCCAACCGGGCCCTCGAGCCTCTGAGGATCCGCGGAGCATGGGTGGTTCCATCACATACGTGTCAAGTCGGGTTATCACAATCACCCCCCCTCGGGGGCCCAACGTCCTCGTTGGCCACATTTCCGGTTGGGTACAGGCTTTGATACCATTTGTAACGACCTCATATCCCAGCAAGATATTATCCGCTCTGGGGATTGGGCCGTAGCCCAATATCCTCTCCTCACGGCTTTGTTTGGCGAGAACTTCCCGGAAGGTCACCTAACCTGGAATTGCTCTCGCCGAAGCACTTTTAACTTCGGAGTTCTTATGGGATCCTTTATCAATTGTGTTCCAAAACGCGTCTTGCTATGTTGGGAGAGTCTCTTTACATATGTTTCATTTCCACATACTTCCCCAAGCGATGTGAGATTGTGACGACCCCACTTTCAATGACCGAACCCTCCGGCCCAACCCTTTGGGATCCGTGGAGTTTTCGTTGAACCCTCCGGCCCAACCCTCTGGGATCCGCGGAGTTTTCGTTGAACCCTCCGGCCCAACCCTCTGGGACCCGCAGAGTTTTAACCCACCTCCGGCCCCAACCGGGCCCTCGAGCCTCTGAGGATCCGCGGAGTATGGGTGATTCCACCACATACGTGTCAAGTCTGGTCATCACACAATCACTTGGGAACATTAAACTTAAATTTTCAGAATTTTGAAAAACTCAAATCTTTGAAATCATGCTTGACCTCAATTTTTTTGGTCATCTTTGACCGTCTTTGTTTTTATTGTAGTCATCTAGTCATCTACAAGAAGGCACTTATTTTTCTTTGCAAATTTTTTTCTATTCATAACTGAACAAACCGAACTAAACTAGATCAAACTAACTGTCTTTTTTCAGTTTAATTATGTTTCATAATTTTACTTAATTTTTTGGTGATTAATCCTTCCTCACTTTTCTAACATATAGTCCTTTGGTCCAAAGGTTTTTGATATTAATGATTTCGTATAGAAATACAAGATCCCTATGAAAGTGCATTTTTTCATATGGTTCTTTTTCCTGGCTCTTGCAATTTAATAGTGGGTATGAGATTCGTAAAAGGAACTTTTGTACGAGAACTCATTCACTCCTACAATGTGATTCCTTTTTGAAGAATTTGACTTGATTTTATTTATACTTTTTTTGGATAATTCTTATGATGCTCTGTATTCTCCAAATAGAGAGCTCAGATCTTGTGGTTTAATGGCCGCATAATTACGTTTTGGAAAATCATTTGATTGTTGAAGGCACAAAGTTTTTTTCCCTACCAAGTCAAGTTTTGATTGTTGAATGGGGTATTTCTTCAAAAATTTTGAGAATTTACCTCTTTTTGGTCCGGTCTAAATGGCATGCAGAAGCAAAATCCCTATGGAATGGTCCTTGCTTTGTAAGAAGAGTTGGGAGACATCTACTGACATTTTTTACTTTGGGCTTTTAGTCATGATGTTTAGAACCACATATTTGCAGAGTGTAACGCTCTTTGGCTGGATTCTAACAGTGTTTACTGTTTTATTTCGACAAATGTTCATTTTCCATGATGCCAGTCATATAGGATGAGATGTGTGGAGCAAAAACGTTATTCCCATTTGTTATATTTGGTTAAAGCATAATGGTAGGATTTTTCTAAAAAACAGGTCATGGGATTTTATCGGTGGATATGTGTGTAGTTCCAAATACTTTTAAGACTTGTCCCTTTTTTGGACTTTCTGAACTAGAAAGATATGGGTTTTATTAGATTGTGAGGACTTTCTGAACTAGAAAGATATGGGTTTTATTAGATTGTGATTTAATTTTGACGAGCTATACTTTTTTACATAATATAGTTTCTTTTCCCGTAAAAAATGGAAGTGAGGGTTACTGGTTAATGTTTCTATATCTTTTCTTTCGAGAATTTCAAACCATACATTCGAGCACTTTTCTCCCATTAACAAAGTTTTAGTTTCTAACTGAAATAAGGGTTCCTTTTGTAAATGTAAATGTAAATGCAATTTTTTCATCCTTTATAATTTTTTTTTTGGAATGGCCAAAGTGCAATCTTTATGTTATAATAACATCTCTCTTTGATCTCAATACAGTTAGCTGTCTTAGCAGGAGATTTTTTACTTTCTCGGGCATGTGTTGCACTTGCTTCTTTAAAAAACACAGAGGTATTTGTTAGCTTTAGTAATTCGAGATTGAGAAATGATACTGCTTGTCCCAAACATAAATGATCAATGTCGTTTACTTGTGTAACATACTTCATTTGTACTGTAGGTCGTAACATTATTGTCAAAAGTTGTAGAACATCTTGTGACAGGTGAAACAATGCAAATGACTTGTACATCTGAGCAGCGATGTAGGTAGGTTTCTTTTTTATCTAAAGAAGACATTGATTCACTTACAACAATAATATAAATCTAAATACTTCAATTTTATCTATTTCTCAATAATTTTATGCCTTAATATATTTATGGACATTGCAACTTGTTGAGATATCCTACTGACTAAGCTATGTGTAGATATATCTAGTTTAGGTTATTCTTTCTTTTTGTTACTAGGTTTTATTCATGTATATATACTCTTCATCAATGAGTAAGTAAATCAATTAAGCTTTAGTATGGTATCAGAGATAGGGTTTTTACCGGTTCTTCATCGCAGAAATCGGCTCTAGCTGCAAACCCTAGCTGCCGTCCTACAAGCCATATGCAGTTTGGCAACAGCGACAGTCGCGCGACCACCGTCTGACAAGCCATCTGAGGTCCAGCGACGGAGATAGTGACAGTCGCACGACTCTGTCATCTCCAGTCGCGTAGAACCGTCCGACAAGCCATCCGAGATAGCGACAGCAACGTCCGACAGTCGCATTTGACAACGATTGTCGCGTCCGATGAGCTACTTCCAGTCACACAACTCTGTCATCTCCGGCTAGCTCTGTCCTCCTCAGTTTGCTATCTCACAGTCGTGCAAAAGTCGTTACGCGACTGTGTTTCTTTAGTTGGTTTCTTTAGTAAGCTGCTATCTCTCAGCAGCTTACTGTTGGCAAATCCTGGAGTGGGTATTATAGAGGACGACAATAGAGGACTCGCGCCTTGTTTGGAAAGAAAGTGACGTGAACTAGTGTTACCTCTGCCAATTTCTCTATGGGTGTTCTGTCTAAATTAGTTCTCCATGGCAGAACAACATTTGAGTACCAGCTCTACTTGTGAAATTAATCACAATTTTGCTATTACCTCTCATAAGTTAAATGAAGGTAACTTTCTTCAATGGTCTCAGTCTGTCAAACTCTTCGTTCAAGGAAAGGGAAAATTTGGCTATCTCTCTGGGCCTGCAGTGAAGCGTGAAGATGAAGGTGAGAGCTACAATAGGTGGGAGACTGAGAACTCAATGGTCATGTTCTGGTAAGTGAATTCAATGGAGCCAGATATTGTTCGGACCTATCTTTTTCTTCCAACCGCGAATGATATCTGGGTGGATGTAAATGAGACCTACTCTAAATTTGGGAATGTGGGACAACTATTTGAGATCAATACTCAATTGAGAAAGGTCAAACAAGGAAAGGAGTGTAACGCAATACTACACTGATCTCAAAACTCTATGGCAAAAGTTTGATTTATTTTGTGATTACAAGTGGCACTGTGCAAAGGACGGTGCCTTATTTCATAAAACAGTCGAGAAAGAGAGTGTATTCGATTTCTTGGTAGGCCTAAACAAGGACTTGGATGAGGTGCGAGGACGGATACTAGGTGTAACGCCCCGAATTTAAAATCCCCAATTTGAAACCCTAATTTGTAAACCCTAAAAATTTTCCCCAAATCATTTTATTAAATTAAATTCGAGCGTTAAACCCTAATTCCATAATATTTTGAAATTTTCTTTAAATAATTATTAAAACATTAAATGCACGGAAGTTTTAAAATTTAAACAAAAGCGGAATTATTAATTCATAAAACTTTATTAAATAATAAAAATTCAACCAAACTTATTCAAAGTTTTTGATAATAAAACGTAAAATATCCTTGAAGACTTTAATCATACAACTTTTAAATTTCTTCTTTAAACCTTTTACTCCTCTGTATACTCATTTGCCTCTGGAGGGTTCTCGATCATAGCCATTTCTTCATCAGATAAAAATTCACCTACATCACAATTTACAAAACTATAAGAAATAATCTCAATAAGTGAGAATACGTGCAGTTGTAAAACATGTACTTTTACCGAATCCTATTAACTGTTATATACTGGTTGGATCTCATTTCTGAACCATCTTTTAAGACTGGCCATCATGGCTTCGTCATCTTTTACTTTTAACGTTCAAGCTCACCATCTCAATGTGGCTTTTTGCTATCACGTGATTGCCGTCAATTCCATCATTTTCACACACATGCAAATGTCTTACAAATTTTATCTTTTAAATTATTCTATAAAAATGCCTAAATATGAATGCTCACATATCAAATCGTGTAATAAAACAGTTATAGGAAAATAATATAAATTTATTGTGATGTAGGGCCGTAGCCAAAACATTGGAAAATTTGTACTTTCACTTACCTGAATTCCGAGCGAGTAAGGTTATCGGGATTTTCTGAAATTCCAAATAATTTTCTGCCTAAAAATATTTGGTATTAAAATCCTACTTAAATAAATCTAATTCTATAATAATTTAGGCAGAATTTTCTTACCGGTAAAATCGTAGATCAGTTCAGCCCGAAATTTGAGTTGGGTCAAAATTTGGGTTGGTATGGGTCCGGGTCGGTTCGGATGAACAGTGCCGATCGTGAACAGTGCTCGGTTTGGTTTTACTGTTCTGGTTCGGTTTGGTTCAGGCTGGAAAGAACCGGTTTGGTTCAGGCCGTTTAAAAATCGGTTCAGTTTTTAAAAAAATAAAACCCTTCTTCCTCTGTTCCCTCTTCTTCTTCTTCGCGAGGGAGAACAGAGAGAAAGGGAGAGAGGGATCGAGAGAGAGCGTGGCCAAGGGAGCAGAATGCCAAGCAATGCTGGAAAAAGGGTTCAGCCGAGGGGTTCTTCACCGGAAGGGAGTTCGGCCGTGAGAGAGGAGTCTTTCGTCGGAAAGGAGTTCGACCGAGAGGAAAGTTTTCGTCGGAGGGGATTTCGGCCGAGAGGTTTGGCGATTTTCGGCGAGGTAAGCTCCGATTTTAGATGTGAGTTTCTCCCTTCCCGAGCTACCCAATTTATAGGGTTAGAACTTCCAATTTTTCATATTTCTCCCACTGCCGATAGTCAAATTTCGTCGACCAATTTAGGGTTTGTCAAAATTTTTGGGCTGGAAGGAAGTTCTTCCTTCTTTTATTCAAAATTGGTTGCTGCACGTTTTTGATGTGTTACAATGTCAAGATTCTCTTTCAAGCACTTGTGAGGTGTTTGCTGAAGCTCGAAGAGAAGAAAGTCGTCGACTGATGATGCTCGGCCATGAGTCAACCCCTTCTACAACAGAGATCTCTGCATTGATGATCACTAAGCCAGATAAGTCTACTCAGAAGTATCCTAAGCACTCAGATCGATCAGTTTGCGAGTTCTGTCATAAACTTAGACACGTTAAAACTAAATGTTGGAAGCTACATGGCAAGCCTGCTGACTTCACTCAAACCAACAAATCCTCTCGCGACAACAAATGAAGCTTTCAGGCCTTATATGAAGCATCTGCTGCCTCTAAATCATCTAGTGACAATTCTTTGTTCAACGAGGAAAACCTAGAACAATTGTATTAGTTATGGAGTTCTTATCAGTCTGCTACTACCTCATCCAATCCATCATCTTCCCTAGCACAAAAGGGTACTCATGCAGCAGTGTTTTGTGTCTAATTAGATAAATCCGACCCTTGGATCATTGATTCAGGGGTCACTGATCATATGACAGGTTCTTCTTATATGTTTTCAATCTATTTTCCTTGTTCTGGAAATCAAAAGGTCAAAATTGTAGATGGTTCAATATCTACAATAGCTGGAAAAATGTTCTATCATGGTCTCTCCCTCCCTTACCTTAAACAATGTCCTTCATGTGCTCAATTTATGTTGTAACCTATTGTCTGTTAGTAAAATAACACATGATTCTAACTGTCTATTCAAATTTATGCCTATTGGTTTTGTTTTTCTGGACCAATGCTCGAGGAAGATGATTGACAATGCTAAAGAAAACGATGGTCTTTACTACTTTGATTCAGACAGTCTCTCGAGTAAACAAGTTCAGAAACCATGTTCCTCTAGTTTTTTTTCTTTAGAGAATGAAATTATGTTATGGCACTATAGATTTGGTCATCCTAGCTTTGGTTATTTGAAACACTTATTTCTTGCGTTATTCAAGGATAAAAATATTGGTTCCTTTCAATGTGAGATTTGTCAATTTGCTAAACATGGGCGATCTGTTTATCTTACTTTATCACACATGTCATTTAAACCTTTTCATTTATTCATAGTGACATGGGATCGTCTAGGGTTAGAAATCTATCTGGCTTTAGAAGTTTCATTACTTTTATTGATGATCATGCAAGAAACACATGGATTTACCTCCTTAAAGAAAAATTTGAGGCTATTGAAATTTTCAAAAATTTTAATTCCATGATTAAAACTCAATTTTAGTCTTAAATTCAAGTTTTGAGAACTGATAATGGGAGAGAATTTTTTAACAACATTCTGGGTAAGTTTCTTGTAGAACAAGGCATTATCCATCATAGTTCGTGTATTGATATACCTCAACAGAACGGAATTGCCAAAAAAAAAATCGACATATGTTAGAAGTAGCTTAAGTTCTTATGTTTTCTATGAATGTACCTAAAAGATTTTGAGTAGAGGCCATATTTAATGCTGCATACTTAATTAATAGGATGCCAACCAAAGTACTATGCTATCAACCCCCCTTAAAAGTTTTACAATCATATTTTCCTTAAAACAGATCTTTTACTCACTTAGTACCTAAAGTTTTTGGTTGTACTAATTTTGTTCACATTCATGATCATAACCAAAATAAATTAGATCCTAAGGCAACTAAATGTGTTTTTTTAGGTTTCTCTCCTACTAAAAAAAGATACAAATGTTTTGATATGAACTCGAAAAAAATGCTTGTTAGCATAAATGTTACATTTTTTGATAATAAACATTATTTTAAAAAAAATTCTCTTTAAGGAGAGAATAGAGAAACGAGTTAAGATAAATTTTGGGAAACCATTGTTATGCCTACACCTATTCTTAACTATGACCAAAATACGACAACAAATGTGGAACTTGCTATGAGTAATGTGGCTTTCACCTTTGAACTTCGTGTTTGCTCGAGAAGGAAAGAAAAGTAACGTATTGATCTACTGCCTACTCCAACAGTGCCATCATGTGAACCAAGTGTTGATCTAGGTAATCACAACTTTATTTCATTTCCTCTTGATTCAACTCTAGAGTCTGAACACAAAGAACATGTTACAACCCCTGAGCCAATTCAAAGTGATCTTAGTGTACCCATAGCTCTTAGGAAAGGTGTACGTGAGTGTATCAAACATCTTATTGCTCATCATGTGTCGTGTCATAAACTCTCACCTAATTTTAGAGCTTTCACCACTAGCATCACTGCTGATGATGAAATTCCAAAAACGATACAAGAAACACTAAGTATTCCAAAGTGGAAAGAGACTATTCTAGAAGAAATGAGAGCTATGAAGAATAATGAAACTTGGGAGATGACAGAGCTTCCAAAAGAAAAACACCTCATCAGCAAGTGAATTTTCACAATCAAGTATCACTCGAATGGCTCGGTAGAAAAATACAAAGCTAGGCTTGTAGCTTGAGGGTTTACTCAAACCTATGGCCTAGATTATGTGGAAACATTTGTCCCAATTGCCAAATACAACACTGTCAGGGTCTTGCTTTCACTAGCTGCTAATTTGGATTGACCTCTTTTTTAGTTTAATGTTAAGAGTGTATTTCTTAATGGTGATTTAGAAGAAGAGTTCTTCATGCAAGTGCCTCCGGGATTTGATAATGCGAGTGTTGCAGGAAAAGTCTGTCAACTAAAGAAGTCCTTATACGACCTCAAGCAATCCCTTTGTGCTTGGTTTGCGAGGGCTGTCAAAGAGCACGGCTATTCACAAGGTCAATCGGATCATACACTATTCTATAAACACATTGCAGGAGGCAAAATTGCTATTCTGATTGTGTATGTGGATGATATAGTTGTGACAGGCAACGATGAGATGAAGCTAGCATCATTGAAAAAGCTTTTAGCTTGTCAGTTTGAACTTAAGGATTTGGGAAATCTCAAGTTTTTCCTAAGTATGGAAGTAGCTAGGTCAAAGAATGAGATTGCTATATCCCCGAGGAAGTATGTGTTCGATCTCCTCAAAGAGACAGGTCTCCTCGGATGCAAGCCTGCCTCAACACCTATTGATCCTAATCAGAAATTCGGTCTAAGTAAGAATGAGGTATCTGTGGACAATGTCAGATATCAAAAATTGGTTGAAAAACTGATTTACTTAGCTCATACGAGGCTTGACATTGCATTTGTTGTTAGCTCAGTAAGTCAGTTCATGTATTGTCCAGCTAAAAACTACCTCAAGGTTGTTTACAGAATTCTCCACCTCAAAGGAAGTCCTGGCAAGTGCATTATGTTCAAGAAAAATAAAAACAGACATATTGAAGTGTTTACAGATGCAGATTGAGCAGGATCTCAAACTGACAAGAAGTCTACATCAGCCTATTACACGTTTGTATGGGGCGACCTTGTGACATGGAGGAGCAAAAAGCAAAATGTTGTGACAAGAAGCAACGCTGAAGCTGAGTTCAGAGCAATGACTCAAGGTGTTTGTGAATTTATTTGGCTTAAAAGTATTATAGAAAAACTAAAGATTGAGATTGATGAGCCAATGAAACTGTTTTGTGATAATAAGTCAGCCATCAGCATTGCTCATAATCCAGTGCAACACGACATAACAAAACATGTAAAGATTGATCGTCATTTCATCAAAGAAAGACTAAAAAGAGAGGATATTTATATGCCATATGTTCCTACATCTGAACAACTTGCAGATGCCCTCACAAAATGACTCTACAAGTAAGTGTTTAAAGATCTTCTAGTCAAACTTGACATGATTGACATCTTTGCCCCAGCTTGAGAGAGAGTGTTGAGATATGCTACTAACTAAGCTATGTGTAGATATTTATAAGTATTAGAATTGTATCTATATATGTGTATTTATTTTATTTCCTAGTTTAAGTTATTATTATTATTTTTTGTTACTAGATTTTATTCATGTATATATACTCTTAATCAATGAGTAAGTAAATAAATTAAGCTCTATTACAACTATCTATTTGTAATTTAATAACGTGAGTATAGTGATTGTGAGAAGTGTTAATGCCTCTCTTTCTCGAAGGTTTGTAGATTAGATGAGTAGGATTATACGCTTCTTTTAATTTTTTATGTGGACATTAGTGAATTGACCAAAATTTTTGATTTTGCAGCATAGAATATTACATGCAGAAAACATACTACAAAACTGCGTCATTAATTTCTAACAGTTGCAAGGCAATTGCTATTCTTGCTGGGCAAACAACAGAAGTTGCAATATTGGCGTACGAGTATGGCAAAAATTTGGTTTGTCAATCTACAAATTCTTTTGAATACTTAATTTTTGAGAGTTTCTAACTTTTTGGTTTTGAGAACTGGTAGGAATGAACGGATCATGGGAAGAGTGTTTGCATTAGTATTTGTTGGGGCAAACTGTTTTGTTCTTTTTAGTGATAAAATTGAATTATTTGTGAAATTATTCTTAATGAAGGAATTCGAGAGTAGAAAAATGTGTAGAATACTCTTATCTCAGAAACTGCTTAATCACCTAATTTCAAGAATTGACACCCAAGAAGCCTGGCCAAATCCAAACAGATCTTTCAATCTGGATGAAAGATCAATTATGTAAAGATTGAAAGATCAATTATTGATTTTTCTGAACAAAATTTTGGGATGACGCCAAAATTTTAAGACTTGTTTGCAATCCTTTCCGTTTGAGAGTAAAACTGAAAAAAAAAATGTAAAAACTCATTCTACGCAGTGACTGCTATACCTCAGCAAGTGTTAACCGTAAAATCCCAGATTTCCCTAGCTCCTGGTGAAAAATCCAATGATCTGTTGCGTTTCATCATCTTTACTTCAAAAAATGTGCTTATGGATGTTGTGAATCTGAAATTGCAGTTTTCTCTGTTTTGCAAGAAACTAACCTTGAGTATATCAAGCGTTGTTTTAACTTTCTTATTTAGTTAAGCAGTGAATTGCCTCTCATCTGGTAGGTTTTTTTACTTGTGTCTCAGGGACTAGCGTATCAACTAATTGACGATGTTCTTGATTTCACTGGCACATCAGCTTCTCTCGGAAAGGGTTCTTTATCTGACATCCGCCATGTAATACATATATTATGAAATTTTTATTACACTTATTTCGTTAATGTCAATAATCAACTTTTGGGCTCGAGAGCTTTAAGTAACTTGTGTCTATGCGTTCTGACTAACTCAAGAGGTAGGAGCAGCTTCTATTAAATATTGCTATCACTTCTTTTTTTGGGTCGGAGAAGAAGATATGTGAACTGCATTTAACATTATCAGGCTCCTGAGTCATCTATCAGGGAAATGCTTAAACTGAAAGTTGTATACATATACATTCCTCTGACTATGTGTATTGTGTGAAAGAGAATTTATATATAAATGATGCTAATGCTGATTAAAATCATGTGCACTTTCCGGAACGGTTGGCGTAATTATTTGTGAGTTAAATGTTTTTCCTTTTCATAATGACTTATGTTTCCTCTACATAGTGCATGCCTCGAACGTTACTGGATGAGTGCTTTTTTATCATTACTTGGTTTTCTTACTTCCATTGCCATATTATGTTCTTTGATGCCAATAATAACTTGCTCAATCATATTTGCAAATTAAAAGCTATTTGAATTCTTTGTAGGGAATTATAACAGCACCAATATTATTCGCCATGGAAGAATACCCACAATTGCGACAGATAGTTGACAATGGTTTTGAGAATTCTGCAAATGTTGATATCGTGAGTATATTAAATATATATTTCATTGAATTATTGAGGATCTCAAAAGAGTTTATTCTTAATCTTGCTCTGCACGGTTTAATTAACTATACCAGTTCATCTCCTTTCCGATGAACATTCTATCTACAGCTTATGTGAGTTAAAAATTGTCCAATAGGAAATATATGATTTTCTTGTGAAGGAGCTTCTTGGGAAAAAAAATTTGGTTTCTTCCAACGTTCTTTCAGTCTCGGGCTTTACGGACTCTGTCAAATACTAAATCGACATTTTTAATTTGCTTTTGTTCAGCTAGGCTGACTATGGTTCTTGCTTTAATCATAAACATATTCCCAACTTTTCTCATTTGTTTGCCAATGCTAGAATTATGTGTATGAATTTTTCTTATATGTGAATGATGTTTAGGAAGTGCCTCTGGAACGTGTCTTTGCTTATGTTAACGCATTATGTTAATTGTTGCCTTAGAATTGACATGTTGACTTGGCCAAAAAAAACAGGCTCTGGAATACCTTGGTAAGAGTCAAGGAATACAACGAGCGAGAGAATTAGCTGCAAAGCATGCCAACCTTGCTGCCGCAGCTATTGATTCTCTGCCAGAGAGCGACAATGAAGATGTAAGGAAATCGAGGAGGGCTCTTGTCGATCTCACCCAAAGAGTCATCACAAGAACCAAGTGAATTTGAGGAATTAGTTTGGTTTTGGGACCTTCAACTCCATAATTAAGTTTAGAGGGAGTATTCTTTTACTTTATTTTCCATTTCATACGTTTGAATAAATTAAGTACATTAAGAAGAGTCTACATGTATATTGAATTCATTTTTTAAGGATATCCTAACCGTTGCTTTGCCTTTTATTTGAGGGAATTTTGGGTAACTTTGTTGGTTGGGCATCATGGTTTTATTCAGAGAAGTGCATAAACACTGCATGCTTTACAGTATTCAACTCAATGCTTGATGAAGCTTGTCAAGTGTTGTATTCTGAGAGGCCAAGTGTAACGTACCAAAATTTATCCCTAAATTAAAGAAATTAATTTATTTCTTATTCCCACTTAAAGGAAACAAATCAAATTTTAAATTTCAATTTTCCCAATTTTAGTGAAACAAAATCCTAATTCTAAAAGTTATTCTGGGATTTTCAAAACAAAATTAGAAAATAATTTTCAAAACAACACCCTAATCTTTGGGGGTATTACAACTCGAAGAATATGGAAAATATTTCATTCTTAATACCAAACCTCTATATACAAACGTTATGGAGATAATCACAGAAAATTCATTGCTAAGCTTGTCAATGAATCTGATCAAATTGGGATTAGATTCGTATCAAATTTTTAGGAAAGTTTTTGAAAAACTATTCCCGTAATCGGAGTCTTTGGCGTTGAAAAGGAAATCATACCAACATAACATATCACTTCTCCCGATTTCTGAAAATAGAGAAATCAAAGAAACTCTTACCTCGCCAGAGAACACCCCACCTTGCAGAATCGTTGAATCCAACCTCCGACTACCACAACTTGCTCAGACTTAGCCAAAATCCTCTGAGGAAGCTTCTGCCCTGCTATGAACGTCAAACGTTCCTCCGGCGTTAGTCTCTCCTTCACCCGAGCGTTCCTCCGACGAACTTCCCATTTTCTCGGCCAAAGTCATTTTTGTGTCAACGCAAATCTCTCCTCTTAGCCGAACCATTCTTCGCGTAAGTAGATCTCCTTCTCTCGTTCTGTCTCTCGCTCTCACTCTCTCTCTGTTTCGCTATCTCTCCCTGTTTCTCACACACTCTTGCTCGACAGAATAGGCGCAGACGAAGGAGAGGTGGTTCAGAACTTTTATTCTCAACTAAATCGGCCAATAGTGAACCGAACCAGACCACCCAACATATTTTTAAGGCTGAATCACACACTAAAACGGCCCAATTGACCGAACCGGCCTAAACCCAAAATCATTCAACCAAATATTTTGGATCGTTAAGGACGCACAAATCGATCGAAAAATCTAACGCTAGGATTTTATTGGTAAGGAATTTCTACCCTAATTGTTTTCAAAAGGATTATTTTGTAGATGAACGAAGAAGTTTAAATATTTCTAATTTTTAGGCAAAGAAGGTTTATTCAACGCTCGAGAAAAATAATTAAAATCTTATTCTCTAATTGCTAGGAAGCCAGGTAAGTAAAAATATCACATTTTTCAGTGTTTTGGATTTGGCTCTACATCACAAAATCTATATTATTTTATTACAATTTTATTTTATATTTCTGATATTTGAGAACGCATGTTTAGACATTGACATAAAACTGTTTAAAAGATAAAATTGATAGGACATTTGTATGTGTATGAAAACGATGGAATTGATGGAAAGTACGTGATAGCAAAAGCCTGAACGACTGTGACGGCCCGAAAGCCGGAACCCGATTGGGGTTCGAGATCCCAGCTGTCACTCCGGGACAGAAAACGGATAACGGTGACTATAAATTTTTTTTTGAACAGACGGTGTTACTGGAACAAAAAGACGGAAAAACGTTTACCGAATGCACTGGACAACTTATGAAAAACCAACTGAGCTTTTAGAACTTCACAGAAGAACAGAAATAAAATGACAGAAGACGTGTACTATCAATGCAAATCCCTAAACATAAAATTTTACAGAAAGGGTGGGACTACGGTGATTAACAAAATTTCAGATTCTCAGAGAAAGAGAAGCGGGAACTAACTCAGAGCTGAGATTACAGGAATGAGTTCTCAGAGAAAGAGAAGCGGGAACTAACTCAGAGCTGAGATTACAGGAATGAGTGACTAAAATGAAGAAACGGAATTAAGCAGGAAAAACAGAAGGAACAGGAATAAACTGAGGCAAACAGAAGAAATTTAAACATAAACAGGATGAATGTGAAGTCGGAAGACTTAAGTAAAAGACTGGCGGAAGACTTAGTTTAAAACTGGACGGAAGACTTGAATGACGTCAGTCGGTAGATGCTGAGTAAAACTGAGTGGAAGGTAAAAGCTATCGGTGGATGCAGATACGACAAAATAGGTGACATCACCGGAAGATGCAGACAATAAAGGTAATCGGCAGGAGAAGAAAACAGTGGATGACATCATCGGAAGAGGAGATGACGTCATCGGAAGATGAAGTTAAACTGAGAGACAGATGAAACCGGCAGAAGTAACTAAGACTGATGAAATCAACTGTTCACCGGTGGATGAGATAAGACAAAATGTGAACAGTGACTATCGGTGGATGCATTAAACGTGATCGGAAGATGCAGTTTAAAAGGGGCAGAATTTGACAACTTTTAACAGAAAAACATATAGACAGAGAGCTTAAAGAACAGAAAACATGAAAGTCTCAGATTCTCAAACCAATTCAAAACATGGTTCTCGAGCACAACAGAAAGCATACAGGTTTCAGACCTTCATTACAAATGACAGATTTCAAGAAAACAAACTGCATGGATAGCCCTAAAATTCGAGACCATCCATGCATGACCTGAAAAGGAAGAACTCAAGCAGTTCTAGAATGTTTTCAAGACATTTCACAGGAAACAACTAACAACTGTCAACAGAGATTTAAAACTCGATCATCAGAACTTATACATTATATATATGTCCAACAGAATTTCCTACAGGGTTTTTGAAACAAAACACAGGACCTCAACAGAGTTTTGAAACAAACACACCAGAATTTCAGAAGAGTTTACAGATATGAACATTTCTTATAAGACTAAGACTTAAACCTCGGGACAGAAAATTGTGTCTGACTGCAGCAACCACCCCCGAGAGCTCGAGCCACCAGCCACCTATTCATCAGATTGAGGCACAAAGTCCTCACGTTCGGGTTCAGTACTTACATCAGGGAGTTCACCTATGAGTCTAAAACTCAGTAAGAACATAATAGATATGCAATGATGCAAAATGCTATGCATGCGGTTTTCAGAAATACAGTGACAGTACAGAACATTACGTTTCAGTGGCAGAGGGGTATAAGTGGGGCTTATAGGGGAACTGGCGAACAGTAGGTGCACTATCAGACACATTCAATAGTTTTCAGATTCCCAGGGAGGGATAAAACCAGAGTGTCCTTGGCAAGGACAAATTTTTCAGAATCCCAGGGAGGGATAAAAACAGAGGGCCAGTCCCCGTCCCACACTTAACCGGTACATTTCAGTCAGATTTTTATCTTATTTAGTTTCAAACAGTGTACAGAAAACATTTGCATGTTTTTCAGAGAAAACATGTATGCATGAACAGTGCTTGAACTTAAACAGGCAGAGAGCAGATGACAGAAATAACAAAACATACGGTGAAACAGAACATAGACAACTCAGAACATAACTATAATCTTTCTACCCGAAACAACCCGACAGAACAGAAAACCTAGTACCTCCGAGATGTAGGGCCTTAAGGGCCAACCTACGGATATGAACTTACCTGTTTGCTGCAATGTAGAATGTTCGAATGTCTCTAGAACGCTCGGATCTGTTGCTGCAATTTAGAGAAATTAAACAAGTTGCAAATGCTAACAAATAACTTGAAAGATTATGCAGTAAACTCCATTCAGACTTGTAGAAAACAACGAATGTGTTTCCATACAAAAATCGAGAGTTTTCTCCCAACTATCTTAACCTAAAACTTCAGCATAACCCATAGTTTTTGCTTGTCCAAATGTGTTAGCATTAGAAGATGTTTACCTTAGCGGAGGAGCAGAACGGAATCTGAGAAGATTGAATTAACTTCGATGGTTGTTTGTCGACAGGAAAAGAGAATGCAGAGAGGAGAAAGGAGAGAGAGCAGAGAAGAGAAGTGAAGAGGGTTTCACGTAGGGGGAAGAACTTAACTTCTTCAACAAGCTGCCACATGTCACTCAACCATTGATTTTCTCCCACCAACCTTAATTTCTCCCCAATTTACCCTTCCATGCATTTTAACTTAGTGTAATGCTTAGTTAAACATTAGTTTGTTTTTCAACCAAACACATATTGCATTTATATTAAATTAATCCCGAGAAATGGTTCGGGAAAATAATTACTTGCAAAAAGGCCGGGTGTTACAACGACAATGAGATGGTGAGCTTGATCGAAGGTTGGAACAAGTTCTAACCAGTAAGTGACATCTGAACGAAGGTTGGAACAAGTTCTAACTAGATGTAATATTTGAGTGAAAGTTGGAACAAGTTCTAACTAGAGGTGGTGTTTGACCGAAGGTTGGAACAAGTTCTAACTAGAGGTGGTATTTGAACAAAGGTTGGAACAAGTTCTAACTAGATGTGATATTTGACCCAAGGTTGGAACAAGTTCTAACCAGATTGTAACTGATAAGACAAGATTTGGAAAAAAGTAAATGTTGACACTTGCACATATTTTTGCTTACTGAGTTTTTCTCATAGTTTTTAATTTTGTGATATATGCGAGTTTTTATTTAAGGAAGAACTAACTGTAATCGAAAATCCTCCAAAGGCAGGCGATCATACAGAGAAGAATGTTGTCGTCGGTTTTGAATAAAATTTAAAGTTATGCTTTTATATTATTTTAAAAAGATATTTTTATATTTAGTTCCATTTAAACTTATTTTTAAGTTGGAATAATTTATTGCATCAATTATTGAATTTTTATTAAGTACGCTATGGTTTTTAAAAAAAATTTATGAATAAAGTTATATTTAATGTTTGTTTAGCATTTAATGTTCTAAATATTTATTGACATTAATTACTAGGGATGGGCTGAACCGGCCCAAAACTGCAAAACCAGACCAGACCAGCGGTCCGGGCCGGTTCTTGGTTGGTTCTATCTTCCATGAAACCGGTTCCGGTTCCATGGATTGGAGAATTGGGAATCGCGGTCCGGTTCTCAGTTCCCCGTGTCGGGATCGGGAATTCCCGCGGGAGAACCGATACATGGGTCGGCCCGGTGGGTGATCCGACCCATGGATCAGATAATTTAAAAAAATAAAAATAAAAATAACAAAACCAAGCCCTCGCGAGTACCACTCTTTCTTCACCTCATTCTCCTGCTCGTGAAATCTTCATATCCCACCGATCATCTCCTCCGAAACTCTCGCAGGAATTCTGTGATTCACCACCTGAAAGAACCCCCAAGTTTCGCAAGCTTCCCCGATCTGATCGGCGACTTCCACTATTACTGGGTTGATCTGGTCCGGCATAACCTTACCCTGGACCTTCGTGGGTTGATCTTGTCGGAATATCCTCGGCACTTTGGTCAGTCCAGAATCGACCATCCCTTTTACTCCTGCTTTTGTTTCATCTAAAGCCTTCAATTCACTCTTTCTATCGTAAATCTCTGACATAATGGCTACGATTGAAGATGGGTGGAGAGAAAAAAGACAAACTTTTTGATGTTAAAAAGGCAGACTTTTTGTTTTATTTTTAAATTAAAAAAAAAAAATTTACATGGGAGGGAACTGGTACCAAACCGGAACCAGACCGCAGATTCGGTCCGGTTCCGGTTTGGTACCGGTTCTGCTAGGGACCGGTTCTGGTTTCGAAAAATAAATTCCCGAAACCAACGGTTCGGTCCGGTTCCAGGCCAAAACTGGCCCAAACTGGACCGTGCCCAGCCCTTTTAATTTCAAGGTTTCCGCTTATTAAATAATTTTGTTATTTTCAATGATTTTGAATTAAAAAAATTTATAACGATCTAATTTAACATAATTTGCAAATCAATTTAGAAAAAATTTTTAGGGCTTTCAAATTGAGGAAAAATTCAAATTAAATTTTGAGATCGTTACAGTTGGTATCAGAGGACCAAGGTTTTAAAAACGGTTCTGTAGACTTATCTGTATGCTCACATGCACCTAGAAGATTGTCGATCGACAAGTAAGTTTGTATTAAAAATTATATTTTTATAAAAATATGTTAGATAATTTTGTAGCATGTTTTAAAGGTAAGTATATAAAGATAGATTTCTTAATTGAGACTTTGTGATGTAAACTTTTGGCCAATCGTAGAGGAATTAGAAATGAATGGGATGCTGTACTCGATCGAATGATGAATATGATCGAGTTGCAAGCAAGGCAAATGGAACAAATGTCGCAAGCAGATAATGCAGCAGTCCAGGCAGCTACTGCCGCGACCCAAACAATTAATATGCAAGCCCAGGCCCTTAATAGACCTCGACATACGGACATAGAATTCGACAGATTTCGAAAATAGGACCCTCCAATTTTTAATGGAAATTTGGCAGATATGGCAGTCGCAGATAATTGGATCAGGACTATTGTGGAGATTTTTGATCATGCCAAGATTTCTGAGGAAGAGAAAGTAATTTGAGCATCTTCTATGTTCTGGATGGAGGCACGTTACTGGTGGGATTCTATAAAGGCGATGCATTCAGTCACCACCATGACCTGTGGGAAATTCAATGAGCTTTTTAATGAAAAGTATTTTACAGACTCTATGATGGAAGCGAAGGCGGAGGAATTTATGGCCCTGAAACAGACCGGAAGTGTAATAGATTATCTACACAAGTTTGAACAACTATCTCGTTATGCCCCCTATGTTGCTGCTAACGAGACTATGAAGATGAAAAGATTTATCCAAGGATTGAGAGCAGAGATACTCAAGGATATCCGTCTTATTACCTCCAAGAACTCTCTGTTTGCATTCGTAGTAGAGAAAGCATTGTGTGCAGAGCAAGGAGAGAAGGATGTCATCAAAGCTCAGAAGTTTATAAGGAGGTACAATCATGCAACGCAGACTGCAAAAGGTAAGCCTCCGCAATAGTAATGGGCAGGATCTAAGCGGCCAATGATCAGTGGACCTGCTGAAGACCCTTATAAGTTTGTTAAGAGGGAGACCGCCACAGTAACTAATAATATGCCCTTATGTCCCTTATGCAAAAGGCCACATGCTGGAGAGTGTCGCGCTCATATCAATGTTTGTTTCAAGTGCGGTCAAGCTGGACATTTTATCAAGGATTGTCCCAAAAATGGCAAGGATCGGCCAACAGCAGTTGCTCGAATCTGCACCATGACCAAGGAGGAAGCTGAAAAGAATCCAAATGTGATAACAGGTGTGCTTCTAATTTCTGAAGTACTTTCTTTTATATTGATTGATTATGGGGCAACCCATTTTTTATATCCCTTATGCATTCGAGGAAATTAAATAAGGCAATAGAACCTTTGGAACATAAGCTGAGAGTAGCTACACCGTCAGGTACAGTAATGCCCGCCGACTCTATTATTCGAGGATGTAAAGTTTGTATTGGAGATAAAGAATTGGAAGCGGACCTGACCATTTTAGCAATGCAAGATTACGATGTAATTCTCGGCATGGATTGGCTAAACAAACACTATGCAACCATTGATTGTCGCAAGAAGATTGTGACATTTCAATTGCCTGAAGTGGAACCATTCTTATTTTATGGCGATAAGAAGGGCTCGAGAATTCCAGTTATATTATCATTGCGAGCACATAGATTATTGAACTCTGGAGGTTTTGCATTCTTGGCAAGCGTTGTGTGCACTCAAACCGAGGAAGCAATGGCCTTAGAAAATGTACTGATAGTTCGTGAATACCCAGATGTCTTTCCAGATGATTTATCAAGTTTGCCACTAGTTAGAGACGTACAATTCAGCATTGATATCCTACCTAGAACAACACCGATCTCTAAATCCCCATATAGAATGACACCAATTGAATTAAAGGAGCTTAAGGTTCAACTCGACGAGTTACTAGAAAAAGGATTCATTTGACCAAGCTTTTCACCATGGGGAGCTCCAGTGTTATTCGTAAAGAAGAAAGATGGATCTATGAGGATGTACATCGATTATTGAGAACTGAACTAAGTTACCATCAAGAACAAATACTCACTTCCAAGAATCGACGACTTGTTTGATCAATTAAAGGGTGCAGGCGTCTTCTGAAAAATAGATCTCAGATCTGGCTACCATCAGTTAAGAATCAAGGATGATGATGTATCCAAGACGGCATTTCGAACAAGATATGGCCACTATGAGTTTCGAGTTATACCATTTGGATTGAGTAATGCCTCAGCCGCTTTTATGGATTTAATGAACAGAATATTCAAGAAATTCTTAGATGAATTCGTGATTGTTTTCATCGATGATATTCTCATCTATTCGAAGAGTAAGGAAGAGCTTGAAGGGCACCTGCAAATTATTTTATCGACTCTGAGCCGTGAAAAATTATATGCAAAATTCTCCAAATGCCAATTCTGGATGGAAGAAGTAACCTTTCTCGGTCATGTAATTTCAAAAGAGAGTGTATCGGTAGACCTAAGAAAGATTGAGGGAATTAGTATGTGGCCACAACCCAAAAATGTAACAAAAGTACGAATCTTCCTTGGTCTTGCAGGCTACTACCGGAGATTCGTGGAGGGGTTCTCGAAGCTAGCTACACCGCTCACAAGACTCACCAAGAAGTGTGCTAAATATTTATGGACTGAGGAATGCGAGCAAAGCTTTCAAGAACTAAAGCAAATATTGATTTCAGCACCAATACTCATTATACCACCTGAAACTGGGAAATTTGTGGTCTATAGTGATTCCTCAAAGTATGGACTCGAATGTGTACTTATGCAAGAAAGAATAGTTGTAGCCTATGCCTCCAGACAACTAAAGGATCATGAGAAGAATTATCTAACGCATGATTTGGAGCTCGCAGCGGTAGTTCATGCACTAAAAATTTGGAAGCACTATCTATATGGAGAAAGATGTGAGATTTACACTGATCATAAGAGCTTGAAACATTTTCTAACGCAAAAATATTTGAATATGAGGCAGCGCAGATGGTTGGAGTTATTTAATGATTATGATTGCGAAATCATATATCACCCTGGGAAGACAAACGTGGTGGCTGACGCATTAAGTAGAAGAGCTTCTCCAAGTGTTTCAGCACTAACTTTGATTCCGTAATAGTTAGTAGAAGAGATGCAGAAATTTGACATTGAGATAGTACCTTCTAGATTGATTGAGAGATTATTTGCAATGACGCTACAACCAAGCTTGATCGAACAAATTAAGAACAAACAACATGACGATATTTTTTTAAATAAGATAAGAGATCAATTGAAAAGTGGGAAGGTATCAAAATTCTCTATGTCGGAAGATAGAATTATTAAATTTAAGAAAAGATGGTGTATACCTGATGATACAGAATTAAAGAGAGTTATATTAAAGGAAGCACATTCAACTCCATACTCGGTACATCCTGGTGCAACCAAAATGTATCAAGATTTGAAGCAGCATTATTGGTGGCGAGGATTGAAATTGGATGTAGCCAAATTTGTTGAGAGATGTCTTATATGTCAGCAAATCAAAGCAGAGCATCAACGGCCTTCTGGTATTTTACAACCATTATTTGTACCTAAGTGAAAATGGGAACATATCACGATGGATTTCGTAAGTGGACTCCCAAGGTCAAATAAAAATTTTGACTCTATTTGGGTAATAGTTAATAGGCTGACAAAATCAGTGCATTTCATTCCTATATGGACTACATTCACTATGAATCAATATGCCTAACTATATATTAAGAAAATCGTAAGACCTCATGGTACGCCTATCTCTATAGTTTAGGATCGAGATACTTGTTTCACGTTAAAGTTCTGGAAGAGTTTACAAAAAGAAATGGGCACTCAGTTAAATTTTAGTACAACTTTCCACCCTTAAACAGATGGACAGTCAGAAAGAACAATTCAAACCTTGGAGGACATGTTAAGAGCTTGTGCAATCGATTTGCCAGGAAATTGGTGTAAGAATTTGCCACTGGTAGAGTTTTCCTACAATAATAGTTATCCAGCTTCAATTGGAATGACGCTTTATGAAGCACTTTATGCAAGAAACTGTAGATCTCCAGTACACTGGGACGAAATCGGTGAAGGTATTCTGGTTGGACCTGATATTTTAAGACACACTGCTGAGATTGTTATTCTAATTCGGAAAAGGATCCTTGCAGCCCAAAGTAGATAGAAAAGCTACGCAGATCAAAGAAGAAGAAAATTAGAATTTGCCGAAGGTGATCAAGTATTTTTGAAAGTTTCTCCAATGGGAGGTGTAATGCGGTTTGGGAAGAAGGGAAAACTAAGTCCAAGATACATAGACCCATTTGCAATTTCAGCAAGAATTGGAGAAGTTGCTTACCAACTGAATTTGCCTGAGTCACTCAAGCAGGTTCACAACCTGTTTCACATCTCGATGTTGAGAAAATACATGTCAGATCCCTCACATATTTTGCCGATTAGACCCAAAGAAATTGTGCTCAACCCTAACTTATCCTACGAAGAGAGACCGATTCAGATTCTAAAATCAGAAGAAAGGGAGCTGCGGAATAAGAAAGTGTCACTTATAAGAGTTCTATGGAAGAATCAAAAAGTCGAGAAAGAAACCTAAGAAAGGGAAGAAAAAATGAGAAAGGTCTACCCAGAACTTTTCAGGTAATTATTTAAATTTCGAGGATGAAAGTTTTTTTAAGGAGGGAAGATTGTAACATACCAAAATTTATCCCCAGAATTAAGGAAATCAATTTATTTCCTATTCCCACTTAAGGAAACAAATCAAACCCTAAATTTCAATTCCCCCAATTTTAGTGAAACCAAACCCTAATTTTAGAAGTTATTTTGGGATTTTTAAAATAAAATCAGAAAATTATTTCCAAAACAACACCCTAATCTTCAGGGTATTACAACCCAAAGAATATGGAAAAATATTTCATTCCTAATACCAAACCTCTACATACAAACGTTATGGAAATAATCACAGAGGAAATTCATTGCTAAGCTTGTCGATGAATCTGATCAAATTGGGATCAGATTCGTATCAAATTTTTAGAAAAGTTTTGGAAAAACTATTCCCATAATCGGAGTGCTTGATGTAGCACCCGGAATTTTTGGCCATGTAATTTTTCCCTAATTATTAAATAGGATTAATTTGATATTAATACAATGAATGTTTTAGTGGAAATTGTCGGAGTGTTTAATAGAAAAAGAGATATTCATGAGACCGAATCAACGAACTAAATAACGATTTAGTTAGAAACCAATGGAAGGGCATCATGGGAAATCAATTAAGGTGGTTGGGAGAGAGTCAATGAGGACTTGACACATGTTCAACTTGTTGAAGAAGCCATGTTCTTCTTCTCTTCTCTTCCCTCCTATGTGAAACACTTCTCATTTTCTCCCTTCTCTGTTTCTCTCTTTCACGCAAACCAGACAACCTCCTTTCCACGTCAACGATCAACAAAGCTCTTCCTTCCTTCCGATTTCTTCCGATTTCTCCATCTAAAGTAATCCTCTATGCTAGTTAACGAGTTTTGACTAGTTATACGTGAGTTCCGTTGAAGTTTTAGGGTTAAGATTTTGGAGAAAACTTATCATTTTTGTACAAAAAAACACGCTAGAATGTTATCTAAGGGTTTGAATGGAGCTTAGAGAGAGTTCTACTAAGTTTGTTAGTTAGCATTTTTCAACGTGGTTTATGTTCGATCGTGCATGATATAGGTTCGTGAATTGCCAAGGACGTATGCGCGCGTTGCAACTCTACAGACATCAGGTAAGTTCATGCATATAAATTGGCCCTTAAGGCCATACAGCACGGAGGTACTAGGTTTTATGTCATTGGGTTTGTTGTTGGGTAGTTAGGTCGTAGGTTACGTTCTAAGTTAATGTGTTTTGTTTATGTCTAGCTTTGATATCCTGTCGCCTGTTTATGTTACGTTTAAGCACTGTATATGTTCATGCATACACGTTTTTCCTGAAAGATATGTAAATGTTTTATGCACTTGGTTTAAAGTTAAGAAAGATAAAATGTGAATGTAATGTACGGTTAAGTGTGGGACGGAGGCTGGCATCCTGTTCTTGTTCTTCCCTGGGATGCTTGTAAAAACTGTCATCGCTACGGACAATATGTGTTTTCTCCCTCCTTGGGACCTGGCAAAACTACTAACTTATGTTATGTCTTGTCGTGACATGTATCCTGTGCGACAGTTCCTCTATAAGCCCCACTTATACCCCTGTCCACTTGAATGTAATATAAAGTAATGTTCATGTATTTCAAAAGTTCATGTATAACATATCCATCACTGCATTGTATGTTCTTACTGAGCTCTAGGATCATAGTTGAACTCCCTGTTGTAGGTATGGATCCTCCGAATGAGGACTTTGTGCCTCAGGCTGGTGAGTAGGTGCAGTTGGCGGTACGAGCTCGTGGAGTTGGTTGCGGCAGTCAGACGCATTTTGACCTGTGGGCTGTAGTTTTGAAGTGTATGTCGAGTTTTGTACAGTTTTGGGATTCATGTGATGTATAGGAATTGTGTTGATGTTTTAAAACCTCTGTTCTGACAGCTGTAATTTTCTTGAAATATACTGGAATTGTTTGGAATCTTTTCCTTTTAGGTTGTGCATGGATTGTCTCGAGTTTTAGAGCTATCCATGCATTTATATTTCTTGAACTTCTGTCATGTTTTCTAACACATTTAAAAATTACATTTTGAATCGGGTTTTTGGGGTTTAGAAGCATTTTGTGTCTAAAGAGATTGGGAGGAAGTTTAATAGTGAGTTTTGAGGTTATTAGGACATTTAGATGTGAAACAGAGAGGTAGCCGATCGATCGGCTGGGGTAGCAGATCAATCGGTGGAGTGTTGGATTCTGTTCTTTAAACAGTCGTCCATTATGTTCTGTAAAGAGTCATCCATTCTGTTCATTAAACAGTCGTCCATTTTGTTCTGTAAACAGTCGTCCATTCTGTTCTTTAAACAGTCGTCCACTCTGTTCTGTAAACAGTCGTCCATTCTGTTCTTTAAACAGTCGTCCACTCTGTTCTGTAAACAGTCGTTCATTCTGTTCTTTAAACAGTCGTCCACTCTGTTTTATAAACAGTCGTCCATTCTGTTCTTTAAACAGTCGTCCATTCTGTTCTTTAAACAGTCGTCCACTCTGTTCTGTAAACAGTCGCCCATTCTGTTCTTTAAACAGTCGTCCATTTCTGTTGACTATTTCAATTGTCCACTCCAGTTTTAAGTCTTCTAATTTTCATGTCTTCTTACTTCTGTTTTCCATTTTATGCTTTCGATTTTATGTCTTTCCATTTTAAATGTTCAAGAGTTTTAAAAAGTTGAAAAATTTTACGTCCAAAAATATATAAGTCAGACTCAAAGTCCAGTCGAGTCACGTGACGGTCCTGGCGGGTCGGGGTCGTCACACTTGATGTTGAAAAGGAAATCACACCAACATAACAAATCACTTCTCCCAATTTCTGAAAACAGAGAAATCAAAGAAACTCTTACTTTGTAACACCCGGGAAGTTCCTATAGCGTGGAGTTAATCCTAGAAACATTTAAGTTAGAAAGTGAAGTTGATGAGGAAACCTATGTTTGGAGTGGATAGTATGAGAGTTGGTTAAGTTATTTAAAATATTAAGTAAAGTAATGATAATTTATAAGAGAAGAGAAAGGAGAGTTGAAAAATCAAAAAGAAATAATGAATCAATGGAAAGAAAATTAGATTAAAAGTAAGGGAAGTGTGGGGTTTCAACGTGAGGAAAGGAAGGAGTGGTAAGGGAGGAGTTAAATGTATAAAATTGAGTTTTTGGTGATTAAAAACTAAAAGAGGAAAGTGGGGTTTAAAAATTTGGTAAAGTGGTATGGTAAAAAAATTAAAAACCCTTGTCTTCTCCCTCTTTTCTTCCACGATTTGTTTTGGGCAGCCATTAGAGGAGCTCTTCTTCTTCCAATCTTCAAATTTAGTAAGGATTTAGGTTAGTTTTTAAATGGGTTTTGATGACGCGCAGAGGCTGCAAATGGAAGCATTAGTAATACAAAAATAGAGACTCACTCTGTTTCGTCAGCAAAACAATAGCAGTACAAAATGGATCAAATGAGCTTGAAGATGAAACGATTAAAGGAAATGTTCTTCAGCAAATATTTAGTACATTATGTGAGGGATTAGTCTTTGAAAGATGGAGCAAAAAAACGCAGAGATGGATGTTAAGAAATGTGATAACCCGAGGATGGCTGGTAAGCTATCAATGGAGCTTCCAGCAAACACAACTTCAAAGTTGCGTCAACCGTTGGGCACTGGTTTAGGGGCCACGCTTTTCGACTTTCCATCCCCTTGGGACATGGAAAGAGCAGTAGCTATGTGATGACCCAAATGTGCACGTATGAGTACGACTACGGGGCAAACTCGGGTTGCGGGGCAAACCTCGGGACCTAAGCCGAGTGTAGGCAAACCCCGGACTCGAGTATTGGCGAATCCTGGGTCGTAAAAAGGGGGTCGTCACAATCCCATATCGCTTGGGGAAGTATGTGGAAATGAAACAGATGTAAAGAGACCCTCCCAATATAGTAAGATGCGTTTTGAAGCACAATTGGCAACAGATTCCATAAGAACTCCGAAGTTAAAAGTGCTTCGACGAGAGCAATTTCAGGTTGGGTGACCTTCCGAGAAGTTCTCGCCAAACAAAGCCGTGAGGTGAGGATATTGGGTTACGGCCCAATCCCCAGAGCAGACAATATTTTACTGGGAAATGGGGTCGTTACAAGCTAGCAATGAGATCTCTCAAGCAACCACAACAAGAGAGAAATGGAGGGCTCTTCCTAATCGGATACACCGATTGCCACCTACCGAAGAGTTCTTTTGCTGCTGCCGTTTTCTCCACGAAAATGCAGAAGGAAATTAGCTATTTCATTTCATCAAAACTGCCTTACAATGTTAAATGTCATGCCTATATACTAGCCTAGGTAGCTTAGGGTTTAACATGAAGCATTGGATCATTCTTGGGTTGGATGGCTCGGATCGTTTGATGGCCAAGTTGTCTTCCTCCATGATGATCGATGGCTCTCCTTCTTTGAGTCTCCTTTCCTTCCAAGCTTCTCCTAGTTGCCTAGTCTTGAATTCCTTGCTCTTCCTTGGGTTTTTGTGCTTGGTGCAGTGGTTCCCTCGATGTCTCCTTTCTGGTGCAAAACGAGTCATCCAACCAAGTCTCCAACAAAATAACCCATAGAAGCCATATTCATCCATCTAATCCTAACCATGCAATCTAGTCCTAACCACACAATCTATTTGTATGTCTTAAGTGGCTAATAGTTCGCCAAACAACAAGGCTAAAGTATGCCCGAACAACAAGGCTAAAGTATGCCAAAAGTTAGAAAAAAAAACATAAGAAGGTTACACGGCTAGATGTAGGGAAGATAAATTCCATCTTTGTTCACTTTGCTCCGTGCTTCCCAAGTGATGACATGTAGAAGCTGGTTCATGTCTCCGATGCCTGGGTACCATCTCAAGCTCTCTAAGTAGTGATTACCTGCAAAAGAAGTTAACTCATTAGTTAGCAAGTTCATGGTGTTATGGTCATTGAATAAGTCTTGGGCCCTAGCCATGGATCGAGTTATCGGCCTTGGGGGCATATCATTTGATATATATGCATAGTAGGTTAGATTTGTGGTGTTTGGAATAGGTTTTAGTGAGTTTTTGGAGGGTTTGTGGAAACCCTAAGGGTGAAGTCCTAAAATTTCTACTTCCTTGTTTGTTTTTCTTGTTATTTGGTTGTTTAGACTTGCGATAGTATGGGTTATGTTGTTTATGTAGATAGATTAGCGTTTTAGTTGAAGTTGGAGAAAAACTGGATTTTTGTGTTAAGGGGGCCGATTCTGTCTTGGAAATTTCGAATTGGCCAAGTTGTTTGGTTAATAAATTTGATTATTTCAATGGATAGTAGACGTGTAGAGGTTTACGGAATGGAGTGGAACGTCTAAATCCGTTGAAAAACGAGGGAATTATGGCCGATTGAAGTTGGGACAGTACAATTTGGGTGAAATTCGGGGTTTGAGTTTAGAGTTTTGATGTTGACTTGGTTTATTGCTAGAAATAGATTAGATGTCCTTTAGGTTTAGTTATATGCTTATTAAGTAATTTTTTCTTAATGTGTTAGGTTAACGGGTGAACGATTGGACTAGCCGAGTGAGCAATTACGAGCACGTGCAAAGGAGTTAGGTAAGTATAGGTTGTTTGTGCCCTCGAACCTACACCATGGAACGGTAAGGATCTTTTGCTTGTTTGTTTGTTTATGTTTTGTTTGTGTTGAGCACATGTGTGACATGCATCATTGTTTTTGAACAACGAAAAAATGAGTTTTGAGCATGGTTTTGAACGGTGAGCGTGAAACGTGTGGGGATTGGGTAGTGTCATCGTTGGAGCTAGACTCGGATGTTTGCTAGGAGATTTGATTGTGCCATCCTTGGAGCTAGACTTGGATAGAAACACATTGTTGGAGCGAGTCTTGGAAGTGTGCTTGGTGCCATTTTTGGAGCAGGACTCGGATGGAAAAAACATCTTTGGAGCTGGACTCAGATGCATACCAGGATTTTGGGGTAGTGCCATCCTTGGAGCGGGACTCGGATGGAAATGCATCCTTGGAGCTGGACTCGGATGTGTGCCTAAGGATCGGGTATGGCCATCCTTGAAACTGGACTCGGATGTGGCGTCCGATATCGCACTGTTAGGTCAAAGTGGGGCCATCCTAGATGATATAGGATGTGCGCCTACTTGATCCACACCGTTAGAGGATAGATTAATACTTCGGAAACGAAAGGAGAACAACAGAGCAAGTAGAAACTGCATGTGTTAGGATGTGTTTGTATCCATTATTCCCTACTTACTAAACATTAGGCTTATGTTTTGTGTTCTATGGTATAGGTGACGACGTTTTTACAGGTGAGCTAGATGAAGGAGCCAAGGACTAGGGCGCAGTCGGCGACACACGGGGCATGCCGATGCGGGCAGTTATCTGGGCGTCTCGACCATGGTCTTCGAGGTGATGTGTGGGAGCGGTATTTTCGATTGTATATAGTTTTTAACTATTATGGATGGTTGTGGATTTTGGAGGTTTGTTGGATTTTGTTGGATAAATGATAGTGTTTATGACTTTTGGGAATGTTGTTTTGAATTGTTATATAAAATACTTGATTTTCTGGTTTTGGTTTTTAGAAAATTCAGTTGTTATACTGCTCTATTTTTCATATAGAAAACGACGTTGGTTTTCAACTTTTTTTCACGTTTTGCTGACGTTTTAGAGTCTGTTTTATGAGATTTTTACGTGTCGAGAAGTGGGATATGTCGGGAAAAGTTTGGGATAAGTTTTAGGTGATTTGGTTGAGTGTGGTTTGAAGAAAATGGAGAAAAAGGTGAGAAAGGTGCGTTATGGCCGAGGAGTAGGCGAGCAGGCCAGGTCTGGGGCCGCTGGCACCGGGCAGGGCGCGCACAGCAGGCGCACGATGCGCACTGCGTGTGCTCGAGCAGTACCCAGCGCCGATCGATCGGCACAGTGCGACGATCGATCGGTAGGGTCACTGTTGCGCGATCGGCACCGCCCGCGCCTGGGGTGCCGCGCGCTGCCTGGGCGACGCACGCATCCAGTGCGCGTGCGGTGCCCAAGATGTGCCAACCCGAATTTTTTTAAATTTTTGGTTTTTCAAAAATATTTTAACCCAATCTTTTCTGACACATTTGTCATGTATTTTATGCATGTTTTCCAACTATTTTCGAGGGTTCGAAAAACCCAAAAATCGAGTCAAAATTTTATCAGATTTTATTTTAAACTTCGTTTTAAACGTGGTGAGTGTGAGCAAAGTAGCATACTGAGTCAGTGTGGGTTCGGTGGCGTTACAAGTTAGTATCAGAGCAAAATGGTCGAGTCGTTCAAAGAATTACCCGACAATGCCAGCTGCCATGCAACGTGCTTCATCGACTTTTAGTATGTCTTTACTTTTAGTTAGTTTATATCTAAGATTAGATTGTTTTAACCTTCATAAAAAGATGCCGAGAAACCCTAGACAACCTAGAGATGAACAGCCAAGGGAGGAACCCGAGGATTCAAATAGACACCTTATAGAGTTATTAAATATACAGTCTCAACTGTTAGGGGCACTATGGAATCAAGGAGGACCGGGAATACTTAGAGCGGATTCTAGTGAGGAGAGATTTAGAAAGTTGAAGACTCCTCCGTTTGAAGGCCAGTTAACGGATCCCACAATTGCGGAGAGATGGATTTATACTATTGAGAATATGTTTAAGTACGCCAATGTGGAGGAAGGAAACAAAGTGACATGTGCGACCTTCCACTTGGCCAACGATGCTCAGAGCTTGTGGGAAACGGTGGAAGCTACCACAGGTGTTCAAGGTCTGACTTGGAAGGAATTTAAGGAATTATTCTACGACAAGTATTACAACTGAACAGTCCAAGTTGTTAAAAGGATGGAGTTCTTACAAGTAAAACAGACTGGATCCGTGGGAGAGTATATCCAGCAGTTTGAGTTGCTTTCTCAGTTTGCCATAGGGGTGGGTAGGACCGGACCGCGGACCGAGAACCGGACCGGACCGACAGTTTTGGTCCCTGGGTGATGGACCACGGTCCGGTCCAGGTTCGAGTTCTGTGGAACCGTAGACCTTCGGTCCAATCCTCGGTCCACAGCCCAATTTCCCGAAGAACCAGGACTGGACCGAAGGAGCGAATTTAAACCAAATTCGTCTTGAGTCTCCTGACCTTTGCTGACTGTTAAACGCGAGTCTGGACCTCTGATTTCGCGAAGTCTAACACCAGGCGAACGCGAAGGCGAACGCGAAGTCTCGACCCTAACACCAGGCGAACACGCAGTCTCGACCTCCGATTTCGCGAACAACCGACTCACTCAGACAAAGTCTCATAGAGCCACAGACGCAGACTCGTCCGTCGTCACTCTTGCTGAATCCCCGAGCCTTCGACGCACTCAGACTCAGCTATCCCAAAGTCCCGACGCACTCAGACCTCCCGAAGCCCCGACCCACTTAGCCCTCCCGAAGCCTCGATGGCCGACGCGTTCTTTTGCTCAGCTGACGGAGACGCACTTATCCCTCTCCTCTGTCTTCACTGAGAACAAATCTGAAATCACAGCACTCACAGTCGCTCTGATTTTTTTATGTTTAAAAAAAAATTAGGTTGGGAGGAACTGGGACCGGACCAGGACTGGACCAAAAATTCGGTCCGGTCCAGGTTCCTCCCAAGGCCGGTTCCGGTCTTCGAGAATAAAATCCTGAAAATTCGGTCCAGTTTCGGACCAGGCTTGAGACCAAACCGAACCGGCCCGTGCCCACCCCTAGTTTGCCAGTCATATGATAAGTCAAGAGGAAGACAAAGTGCTTCAGTTTGTGCATGGGTTAAAACTCAAGATATATAAGTTAGTGAAAACTTTTGGGATTGAAGGAGTATCGTATACTAGAGTTGTGGCTAAAGCATTAGAAGTGGAAGAGGCTGATACGAAGTGTATTAAACCGGTAGAAGTTCTCGGACAAATGTTCACGGAAATTACAACTCAGATGAGCAGAGATGGGTCTTCTTCACAATCTCAAGGAACTAAGAGACTGGGCGGGTATTTGGATGACCAGAGAGAAAGAAAGAAGCCACGGGGAAGATACTTGTCATGTCCTAGGTCTTTAAAAGCCCATCCAGGAGAGTGTGGGCAGTATGTAGGAAATTGTTACAATTGTTTCGAATCTGGCCATCTTTTTCGAGACTGTCCAAAGTCAAGAGTTCATCGGTGTTTCAAGTGCAGTGAGTCTGGACATATGGCCAAAGACTGTCCTAGAGCCAGATAGTGAGGATCGACCAGTTGTGATCCCAGGTATGGTTCTCGTCGATTTAGTGCCTGCTTTTAGATCTTTTAGATAGACTTGGGTGTGTTACATTATTTTGCGGCAACGGCCTTCATAGTAAAATTGAATTTGGATATGAAGCCAACTAGATGTTGGTTTTGGTGAGATACCGTTAGGACTTCCGTAAGTGTAGAAGTAACGACAGAGAAGAGATTTAGGGCTACTTGTTGAGATAAATACTTGAACTGATAAGATGAAAGAGTTTGCTCCACCGTAACAAACTAGACCGGTGATCGAGGATGGAAGTTTAGAGATCTACTTAGAGTTAGAAAAGCTAATAAATTTGTGATAGTAGAGAGTCGAAGTTTGAAGTTAGGAGTGACATTTATCGGGAGAATATTTAGAACCGAGTTGGAAGAGCAAAAAAGAATAGATTAGTTAGTAAATTTCAGAGAGAATTCCCAGTGAAACTAGATGGAGAAACTTGAGAAAGAGAATTAGAAGTTGTATTATATAGGAAGTTTTAAGTATTTAGTAGTATAAGATTGAGGAGATTAGTTAACTCTAATGAAGGATTAAGATAAGAAGATTAGTCATCAAGGATTTAGAGTTCCGTGTGAAGTTGGGGAATTTAGACGATATTGAATAAGAACGAATGAAAGTTCATATGGAAATTATACGAGTAAACTTAGAAGTAAGTTGAATTTGGAAAAGTTATGAAAGTTTAGACTCTTAAGTTATGGGATTGAATTTAAAGGGTTATAGACCATTTATGTTGTTGGGTGAAGAGTGAGAAATGAGGTAATTTAGAATTAAGACTTTGATAGCGTTTGATGACGACCGAGGCAGAAGTTGAATAAATTGAGCTTAGTGAAAGTAATTATGGGAACTCAGATAGTACTTTGAGGTAATAGTGATAAATTTAAATAGTGAGAGTTTGGAGTATAAGGATTGTGTTAGAATAATCAATAAAATCTCTTGACTACTCGAGGAAAATAGGTGCTAGAGGTGAGAGTGCTAAATTAGAAATCTAGGATTTATGATAAAAGTTTACTTATTTAGTTTTAGCGTTACGTGATTGAGAAGTTTTAGCGTTATGTGATTGAGGAGTTTTAGCGTTACGTGATTAATGATAAAGTGAGGGCTTGAATAGGTTAGGTACGTGTTTAATAGACACGAAAGTATGAAGTGAGAAATTAGATGAATTTAGCTAGAGGAAAAGCTAGAGTTGAGAACTAAGTTGGAAAGGTTTGAAAGTATACGTAGGAGTATTTGGGCTATGGGGTGCAAAGTTAGGCGAAGTCAAAACTTTGGAGATGTAGGAATTGTCATTCCGCAATAGATGGTTAAGGCCGTATCATAATTGTGATTTAGAAGTGTAACCCATGAAGTAAGAAAGGTAGCTTGGAGTAAGTAATTTGAGGAATAACTAAGTTACGCAAATTTTGAGGACAAATTTTTTTTTTAAGGAGGGTGGATTGTAACACCCGGGAAGTTCCTATAGCGTAGAGTTAATCCTAGAAACATTTAAGTTAGAAAGTGAAGTTAATGAGGAAACCCTATGTTTGGAGTGGTTAGTATGACAGTTAGTTAAGTTATTTAAAATATTAAGTAAAGTAATGATAATTTATAAGAGAAGAGAAAGGAGGGTTGAAAAGTCAAAAGGAAATAATAAATCAATGGAAAGAAAATTGGATGAAAAGTAAGGGAAGTGTGGGGTTTCAACATGAGGAAAGAAAGGAGTGGTAAGGGAGGTTAAATGTATAAAATTGAGTTTTTGGTGGTTAAAAACTATAAGAGGAAAGTGGGGTTTAAAAATTTGGTAAAGTGGTATGGTAAAAAAATTAAAAACCCTTGTCTTCTCCCACCTTTCTTCCACGATTTTTTTTTGGGCAGCCATTAGAGGAACTCTTCTTCTTCCAATCTTCAAATTTACTAAGGATTAAGGTTAATTTTTAAATGGGTTTTGAAATATATGCATAGTAGGTTAGATTTGTGGTGTTTGGAATGAGTTTTAGTGAGTTTTTGGAGGGTTTGTGGAAACCCTAAGGGTGAAGTTCGCAAATTTCTATTCCCTTGTTAGTTTTTCTTGTTATTTGGTTGTTTAGACTTGGGATAGTATGGGTTATGTTGTTTATGTAGATAGATTAGAGTTTTAGTGGAAGTTGGAGAAAAATTAGATTTTTATGTTAAAGGGGCCGATTCTGTTTTGGGAATTTCGAATTGGCCAAGTTGTTTGGTTTATAAATTTGATTGTTTCAATGGATAGTAGACATATAGAGGTTTACGAAATAGGGTGGAACGTCTAAATCCGTTAAAAAACGAGGGAGTTATGGCCGATTGAAGTTGGGATAGTAAAATTTGGGTGAAATTCAGGATTTGAGTTTAGAGTTTTGATGTTGACTTGGTTTATTGCTAGAAATATATTAGATGTCCTTTAGTTTTAGTTATATGTTTATTAAGTGATTTTTCCATAATGTGTTAGGTTAACGAGTGAACGATTGGACTAGCCGAGCGAGCAATTACGATCACGTGCAAAGGAGTCAGGTAAGTGGAGGTTGTTAATGTTTGTGCCCTCGGGCCTACACCATGGAACGGTATGGATTGTTTGCTTGTTTGTTTGTTTGTTTGTGTTTTGTTTGTGTTGAGCACATATGTGACATGCATAATTGTTTTTGAACTACGAAAAAATGAGTTTTGAGTATGGTTTTGAACGGTGAGCGTGAAACATGTGGGGATTGGGCAGTGTCATCCTTGGAGCTAGACTCAGATGTATGCTAGGAGATTGGGTTGTGCCATCATTGGAGCTAGACTCGGATGGAAACACATTCTTGGAGCTGATCTCGGAAGTGTGCCTGGTGCCATTTTTAGAGCGGGACTCGGATGGAAAATACATCTTTGGAACTGGACTCAGATGCATACCAAGATTTTGGGGTAGTGCCATCCTTGGAGCGAGACTCGGATGTGTGCCTAGGGATCGGGTATGGCCATCCTTGAAGCTGGACTCGGATGTGGCCTCCGATATTGCACTGTTGGGTCAAAGTTGGGCCATCTTAGATGATATAGGATGTGCGCCTACTTGATCCACACCGTTAGAGAATAGATTAACACTTCGGAAATGAAACGAGAGCAACAGAACGAGTAGAAACTACATGTGTTAGGATGTGTGTGCATTGTATGTGTTTTCATCCATTATTCCCTACTTTCTAACCATTAGGTTTATGTTTTGTGTTCTGCGGTGTAGGTGGCGACATTTTTACATGTGAGCTAGATGAGGGAGCCCAGGACTAGAGAGCAGTCGGTGATGCACGGGGCATGCCAGTGCGGGCAGTTGTCGAGGCGTCTCGATCATGGTCTTCGGGGTGATGTGTGGGGAGTGGTATTTTCGATTGTATATAGTTTTTAACTATTATGAATTGTTGTGGATTTTAAAGGTTTGTCGGATTTTGTTATGAATGTGTTTATGACTTTTGGGAATGTTGTTTTGAATTGTTATATAAAATACTTGATTTTCAGGTTTTGGTTTTTAAAAAATTTAGTCGTTATACTGCTCGATTTTTTGTATAGAAAACGACGTTGGTTTTCAACTTGTTTTCACGTTTCGCTGACGTTTTGGAGTTCGTTTTTCGAGATTTTTACATGTCGAGAAGTGAGATATGTCGGGAAAAGTTTGGGGTAAGTTTTAGGTGATTTGGTTGAGTGTGGTTTTAAGAAAATGGAGAAAAAAGTGAGAAAGGTGCGCTGTGGCCGAGGAGTAGGCGCGCAGGCCAGGTCTGGGGCGTGCTGGCGCTAGGTGGGGCGGCCGCAGCAGACGCACAATGCGCACTGCGTGGGCGCGGACAGCGCCCAGCGCCAATCAATCGGCAGGGTCACTGTTGCGCGATCGGGCAACCTGGGAGGTTGCCGATCGATCGGCACTGTGCGCCGATCGATTAGTACGTCACGCGTGCGAGGTGGCGTGCAGCGGCCGCGCGCGATGTGCACGTTGCCTGGGCGACGCAGGAAACCAATGCGCGCGCGCGGCGCCCCATATGTGCCAACCTGAATTTTTTTTAATTTTTGGTTTTTCGAAAATGTTTTAACCCGATCTTTTCCGACACGTTTGAAACGTATTTTATGCACGTTTTCTAACTATTTTTGAGGGTTCAAAAAACCCAAAAATGGAGTAAAAAATTATCGGATTTTGTTTTAAACTTCGTTTTAAACGTGCTGAGTATGAGCAAAGTAGCGCACCGAGCTGGAGTGGGTTCGGGGGCGTTACATACCTCGCCAAAGAACACCCTACCTTGCAGAATCGTCGAACTCAACCTCTTACCACCGCAACTTGCTAAGACTTGGCCGAAATCCTTTGAGAAAGCTTCTGCCCTGTTCGGAATGTCAAACGTTCCTCCGGCGTTAGTCTCTCCCTCAGCCGAGCGTTCCTCCGACGAACTTCCCATTTTCTTGGCCGAAGTCATTTTTGTGTCAACGCAAATCTCTTGTAACACCCGGCATTTTGCCATGTAATAGTTTTCCCAGATCATTTAAACGGGATTAATATTATATTAATACAAAGGAATGTTTTGGTTGAATTGTTGGAATAATTAGTGGAGAACTAAACTAATGTGTAACTAAAACCAAATCACTAAGTTTGAAATGCATGGAAGGGCAAATTGGGGAGAGATTAAAGTTGGTGGGAGTAAGCCAATGGATGATTGCCAAGTGGCAACTTGTTGAGGAAGCTAAGTTCATCCTCCTACGTGAATTTTCATTCACTTCTCTGCTTCCTCCCATCTCTCTCGGCTTTCTCTCTTCCAGGTGATTGAAACAAAACTTCCACACCTTGTTTCTCCAGCATTTCTCCAGCATTTCTCCGTTTTCTTCAGCAAAGGTAAGCATCTACTCATGCTAGCAAGTTTGGACAAGTATAATGTGAGTTTTACCGAAGTTTAGGATTATAGTTTTTAGAGAAAAACCCACTGTTCTTGGATGAAAACACACCGGTTTGTTTTCTAAGGGGTTTGAGTGAATTTGGAACAAATTCATCTAACTTATTTGTTAGCATTTGCAGCTGTTTAATACCTCTTCATGCATACTACAGGTCCGAGTATCCAAGGGACATTCGAGCATCTGACACCGCAGCAAACATGTAAGTTCATGACCGTAGGTTAGCCCTTAAGGCCCTACATCACAGAGGTACTAGGGTCCCAGTTCTGACGGGTAGTTTTGGGTAGAAATGTTATAGCTTCTGTTCAGTTTGTGTTTTGTGTTGTCTGTTCAGCTTATGTCTCGAGTTGTCTGTTTTCTGTCTCATAATATGTCCTGCTGCTTCTGATGTCTTTTGTTATAGATTCAGGCACTGAGAATGTCATGCATACACATTTTACTGAAAATCCATGCAAAAACTGATTTTCTGTACACTGTTTGAAACTAAACAAGATAAAATCTGACTGTCTGTAATGTACTGGTTAAGTGTGGGACGGGGACTGGCCCCTCTGGTTTTATCCCTCCCTGGGAATCTGAAAATATTGTTCCTGGCAAGGACCCTCTGGTTTTATCCCTCCCTGGGAATCTGAAAACTGTCGTGCCTGATAGTGCACCTACTGAACCAGTTCCCTATAAGCCCCACTTATACCCCTCTGCCACTGAAATGTAAAGTTCTGTTCTGTCACTGTATTCTGAAAACTGCATGCATAGCATTTTGCATCACTGCATCTGTATTATGTCCTTACTGAGTTTTAGACTCATAGGTGAACTCTCTGATGTAGGTACTGAACCCGATAATGAGGACTTTGTGCCTCAAGACAATGATCTGATGTAGCTGGTGGCTCGAGCTCATGGGAATTTTGATTGCTGCAGTCAGGCATAAATTTTCTGTCCTGAGGTTTTAAGTTTCCCTGAAATGTTTATATCTGTAATGTCTTATGAAATTCTGGTTTCTGTGTCAATGTTTAAAATCTCTGTATTCGACAGTTGTATTTGTGTCTTGAAATGTATTGAAATTATTCTGAAACTGCTGGGATTGCTTTTATCTGTTTGTGCATGAATGACTTCTAGTTTCGGGAAGTATCCATGCAGTCTGTTTCTTTGAATCTGTCGTTTGCAAAGTATATTCCGAAATCTTGATTAGAATCGGGTATTGAAGGTCTATAACCTTTACACATTCTGTTTCTGCTGTATTTGACAGTAGAATTATGTTCTGAAGTATTCTGAAATTGTTTGGAATATTTTCTGTTGGCCTGTGCATGGATGGTTTCTGGTTTTAGAGCTATCCATGCAACTTGATTTTTCTGAAGTTTCTGCCGTGATTTACTGTTATGTTTGAAAAATCATATTTTGAATCGGTTTTGAAGGTTGAAACGTTTATGTTTTATGCCCTCTGTTGTTTGTCTTCCTGTTTAAAGTTGTCAAATTCTGCCTTTAAAACTATGTCTTCCGATTGCGTCCTCCGCTGTTTTAAAATTTCATCCACCGGTCACTGTTCACAATTTTCTCATCCGGTCACTGTTCACAATTTTCATCATCCGGTCACTGTTCACATTTTTCATCATCCGGTCACTGTTCACAATTTTCATCATCCGGTCACTGTTCACATTTTTCATCATCCGGTCACTGTTCACATTTTTCATCGTCCGGTCACTGTTCACATTTTTCATCATCCGGTCACTGTTCACATTTTTCATCATCCGGTCACTGTTCACAATTTTCATCATCCGGTCACTGTTCACATTTTTCATCGTCCGGTCACTGTTCACATTTTTCATCATCCGGTCACTGTTCACATTTTTCATCATCCGGTCACTGTTCACATTTTTCATCATCCGGTCACTGTTCACAATTTTCATCATCCGGTCACTGTTCACATTTTTCATCATCCGGTCACTGTTCACATTTTTCATCATCCGGTCACTGTTCACATTTTTCATCATCCGGTCACTGTTCACATTTTTCATCATCCGGTCACTGTTCACATTTTTCATCATCCGGTCACTGTTCACATTTTTCATCATCCGGTCACTGTTCACATTTTTCATCATCCGGTCACTGTTCACATTTTTCATCATCCGGTCACTGTTCACAATTTTCATCATCCGGTCACTGTTCACATTTTTCATCGTCCGGTCACTGTTCACAATTTTCATCATCCGGTCACTGTTCACATTTTTCATCGTCCGGTCACTGTTCACAATTTTCATCATCCGGTCACTGTTCACATTTTTCATCGTCCGGTCACTGTTCACATTTTTCATCGTCCGGTCACTGTTCACAATTTTCATCATCCGGTCACTGTTCACATTTTTCATCGTCCGGTCACTGTTCACATTTTTCATCATCCGGTCACTGTTCACATTTTTCATCATCCGGTCACTGTTCACATTTTTCATCATCCGGTCACTGTTCACATTTTTCATCGTCCGGTCACTGTTCACAATTTTCATCATCCGGTCACTGTTCACATTTTTCATCATCCGGTCACTGTTCACATTTTTCATCGTCCGGTCACTGTTCACATTTTTCATCGTCCGGTCACTGTTCACAATTTTCATCATCCGGTCACTGTTCACATTTTTCATCATCCGGTCACTGTTCACAATTTTCATCATCCGGTCACTGTTCACAATTTTCATCATCCGGTCACTGTTCACATTTTTCATCATCCGGTCACTGTTCACATTTTTCATCATCCGGTCACTGTTCACAATTTTCATCATCCGGTCACTGTTCACATTTTTCATCATCCGGTCACTGTTCACAATTTTCATCATCCGGTCACTGTTCACATTTTTCATCGTCCGGTCACTGTTCACATTTTTCATCATCCGGTCACTGTTCACATTTTTCATCATCCGGTCACTGTTCACATTTTTCATCATCCGGTCACTGTTCACATTTTTCATCATCCGGTCACTGTTCACATTTTTCATCATCCGGTCACTGTTCACATTTTTCATCATCCGGTCACTGTTCACAATTTTCATCATCCGGTCACTGTTCACATTTTTCATCATCGGTCACTTCACAAGTTTCATCATCCGGTCAATGTTCACATTTTTTCATCATCCGGTCACTGTTCACATTTTTCATCGCCGGGCACTGTTCACATTTTTCATCGTCCGGTGACTGTTCACATTTTTCATCATCTAGTCTCTATTCACATTTTTCATCATCCGGTCACTGTTCACATTTTTCATCATCCGGTCAGTGTTCACATTTTTCATCCACTGATCACTGTTCACAATTTTCATCATCCGGTCACTGTTCACACTTTTCATCCACCGGTCACTGTTCACACTTTTCATCCACTGGTCATTATTATTTGAATTCATTGCTGCCTTTTTAAACTAAGTCTTCTGCCTTCATTTTCTGTTTCCTGCTACTGCCAATTGCACTGTTTCATTTCTCCACTGTTTCCTTTTCTCTGTTCTGATTCCAAATCCCGGAAATGTTTTTCCTTCTCTGTTAAGCTTTAGGGTTTTACTCTTAAAAGTTCAGTCTGTTTTCTGTTTGTTTTAAAAAAAAAAAATAGTCACCGTTTCCCGTTGACTGTCCCGTAGTGACGGCTCCGACCCCGGACTCCGATCGGGTTCGGTCTCGGGCTGTCACAGTTGTGGTATCAGAGAGACACAGTTTTAAAACCAATTCTGTGAAATGTCTGACTGCGCAACCCGCCACGTGAGATCGCTCCACCAACTGTAAGTATTTAAGTTACTGTAACTGGTCTGTTTATTAAACTTAGGTTATTCTGTTTATAGGATTTCTTAGAAACGGTGAGAGGGCATCAGGAAGAGTCTAGTGAAAGCTCTCGTGCCATTGACCGACTAACCAAACTGGTAGGTGCACAGTCACGCATGGTTGAACGCATGATGGCCAAAGAAGATGACAGGAACAATAACCATGGAAATAACAATCGTGATAATGCACCACGAGACAACAGTGGAGACAGATTCCGGCGACTTCAGCCACCCTCATTTGATGGATTGTCTGCAGACCCGACCCGTGCTGAAACCTGGATTCGGACAATGGAGAAGATGTTCAGCTATGCAGAAATAGAAGACAACAAGAAAGTTATTTGTGCCACATTTTATCTCACCGAAAGTGCTGGGTTTTGGTGGGACACAGTACAGTCGACTACTATGGCATTAAGCTGGGAGGGATTGACAAAAATCTTCTACGAGAAGTACTTTGACCGAGGAGTGAGGAAAGAAAAGCTACTGGAATTCTCTCGGCTGCGACAGTATGGGTCAGTGGCTGAATACGTTCAGAAATTTGAGTCCTTATCCCGATATGCAGAACACATGGTGGCTACCAATGAGAACAAGGTACATCAGTTCATCCAAGGGCTAAAGATGGATTTATTACGTGGGATCACGACTGGAGGATTCGATGAGGCACCGTATGTGAAGGTGGTGGCCAAAGCTTACCAGTTGGAGGCCTTAGAGATAAAGTCCCAGAGACAGAGAGACCCACCAAGAGGGATCATTAGAAATGTTTCTCCACAACAACAACAGCAACAACAAAGAGGTCAGAATTTTCAGCCTCAACAACAACAAAATAGGGGCATTAAGAGGCCCAATGAAGCCATCCTTTATCAAGACAGAGGAAAGAGACCAATGGGGGCTCCTCAACCTCTAGTATGCCTGCGGTGTCAGAAGCCTCACAAAGGAGAATGCAGGCTTGCTATAGGCCAATGTTTCCGATGCGGCAAAGTAGGTCATCTTGTTCGGGATTGCCCAATGCCCGACACCAGAACAGGTCAAGCCATGCCAAGAGTGTTTGCAATGATGGAGGATGTTGATGATGCTGATCTGCACACAGCAATCACAGGTACAATTTTTGTGTGTGATGTACCTGCTTATACCTTGTGGGATACTGGGGCCACACATTCATTTGTGGCGGGGGACTTCGTAGTTAGACAGAAGGTTAGTTGTAGGTTGTCTGATCAGCCCTACAGCATTATGCTACCGTCTGGAGAGTTTATGCACTCCGAGCAGGTCATACGGGGTGATGTAGTGTCAGTAGGAGACCAGAAGTTGTATGCCAACCTCATCGTTAATTGTACGAAAGGGTACGATGTCATTCTTGGGATGGACTGGCTGTTTAGACATCATGCCACCATCAACTGTAGGTCCGGGCTAGTGTCGTTTAAGCGCCCGAACGAAGTAGAGTTCTCCTATCAGGCAATACCAAAGAAACATAGTATGACTGTTATATCCACCTTGAAAGCTCAACAGCTGATGAGGTCAGGATGTGTCGGATTCCTTGCCCACGTAGTAGATATTCAAAGACAAGGTGAGGTGGAACTTCAAAATATTCCTGTAGTTCGAGACTTCTCAGAGGTCTTCCTGGATGACTTACCAGGATTGCCACCTGATCGTGAGATCGAGTTCGAAATCGATGTATATCCTGGCGCTGAACCGGTATCGAAGAATCCTTATCGTCTGGCGCCAATTGAACTGAGGGAGTTGAAGGCTCAGCTAAAAGAATTGGTGGACAAGGGTTTTGTGCGTCCTAGTTTCTCTCTGTGGGGTGCTCCCGTCTTGTTCGTTAAGAAGAAGGATGGGTCCCTACGAATGTGTATTGACTACCGTGAGCTGAACAAGTTGACTATCAAGAATAAGTACCCATTGCCAAGAATCGATGACTTATTTGACCAACTACAGGGGGCTCGGGTATTTTCTAAGATTGACTTGCGCTCCGGTTATTATCAGTTGAAGGTTAGAGCAGATGATATTCCAAAGACCGCCTTCAGGACCCGATACGGACACTACGAGTTCTTAGTGATGTCGTTCGGGTTAACTAATGCTCCGGCAGCATTTATGGACCTAATGAACAGGATATTCCAAGATGTCTTGGATAAATTTATGATCGTTTTCATCGACGACATCCTGGTTTACTCCAGAAGTGAGGCCGAGCACGAGGAGCACTTGGCGATTGTGCTATCGACTCTGAAACAGCACCAGTTATATGCAAAGCTATCAAAGTGTGAATTCTGGTTGAATAGGATTAATTTCCTAGGCCATGTGGTGTCGGCAGAAGGAGTGTCCGTGGATCCGGCCAAGATTCAGGCCGTGAAAGATTGGCCAAAACCGAGGAATGCCAGTGAAGTACGGATCTTTATCGGATTAGCTGGTTATTACAGAAAGTTCATCAGGGGATTCTCTGTGATAGCAAAACCCATGACCAGCTTAACAAGGAAGGACATCAAGTTCAGTGGTCTGAAGCATGTGAGGTGAGCTTTCAGACACTTAAGCAGAAATTAACCACTGCTCCTCTGTTAGTATTGCCAGTTGAAGACAGCAAGTTCAGCGTATATTGTGATGCGTCGAAAATTGGCTTGGGATGCGTATTGATGCAAGAAGGGAAAGTGGTAGCATACGCGTCCAGACAATTGAAGAGCCATGAAGAAAACTACCCTACTCATGACCTTGAGTTAGCAGCAGTTGTATTTGCGCTGAAGGTATGGAGACACCACCTATATGGACAGTCATGTGAGGTGTTTTCTGACCACAAGAGTTTGAAGTACCTCTTTACTCAGAAAGAGTTGAATATGAGGCAGAGGCGGTGGTTAGAATTTGTAGAAGACTACGATGTTGAGATCAAATACCATCCTGGTAAAGCTAATGTGGTAGCTGGTGCACTGAGCAGGATGCCAGCTATTGTACAACCAGCTATGTCGGCCGTATCAATGCCTTTGAGGACGGAGATACAGAAGTTCGATATGGAGGTAGTTTCTGGGCTATCGGCCATACTAGCAGACTTAACACTACGGCCCTCCGTCCTGGATCGAATTAAGGAAGCCCAGAAGATCAATTCAAAGGAGATGGCTGATATGGTGAGCAAAGTACCAATGGCTTCTTCCGATTTCAGTTATTCGGGAGATGAAATTCTAAAGTTCAAAAACAGATGGTATGTTCCGAAAGACGAGGAGCTATGAAAGCACATCTTGTCGGAAGCCCACTCATCTTCTTTCTCTGTACATCCCGGTAGCACGAAGATGTATCAAGACTTAAAACTTCACTTCTGGTGGCCGAACATGAAGAATGAAGTGGCCAAGTATGTGGAGTCTTGTATGATATGTCAACAGGTCAAAGCTGAACATCAACGGCCGAGTGGAACGCTTCAGCCTCTTCCGATCCTCGAATGGAAGTGGGAGAATATCACAATGGACTTTGTTGTTGGCCTTCCAAGAACAGCTAAAGGCCATAATAGTATATGGGTCATAGTGGACAGATTGACGAAGTCGGCCCACTTTCTACCTGTGAAGACGACGTACTCCATGGATCAGTATGCTGAACTATATATTAGTGAGATTGTCAAACTGCATGGTATACCGGTGTCAATTGTTTCGGACCGGGATCCTAGATTCACATCGAGGTTTTGGAAAAGTTTGCAAAGCTCCTTGGGCACTAGATTGGACTTCAGCACGACATTTCATCCACAGACGGATGGACAATCTGAGAGAACGATTCAGACATTGGAAGATATGTTAAGAGCGTGCGTGCTGGAACTTCATGCTCCTTGGAGCAGATATCTACCGCTTGTGGAGTTTGCTTACAACAATAGCTACCAGGCTACAATCGGCATGGCTCTATATGAAGCACTTTACGGAAGGAAGTGTAGATCCCCGTTATGTTGGGATGAGGTCGGAGAAACCAAGCTTATTGGTTCTGAGATATTACAGCAGATGTCCGAAGTGATAGCTGCTATTAAACAACGAATAAAGGCTGCTCAGGTTCGACAAAAGAGTTATGCGGACCATAGAAGAAGAGAACTGGAGTTTGCCGAAGGTGATGAAGTATTTTTAAAGGTGTCACCTTTCAAAGGCGTGATGAGGTTTGGCAAGAAAGGGAAGCTAAGCCCAAGGTTTATTGGGCCTTTTCCCATCTTGAAGAGAATTGGGAATATGGCTTACAGACTACAGTTGCCAGCGTCAATGGATGGAGTTCACAATGTCTTCCATGTTTCGATGCTGAGAAAGTGTGTGCGAGATCCAACCCAGATAGTAGAACATGTGGACTTTGATATCATGCCGACGCTGACCTATGAGGAAAGGCCTATACAGATATTGGATATGTCGCTCAAGGTGTTGCGTAATCGAATGGTCCCATTGGTGAAAGTTTTATGGCGTAATCACAATGTGGAGGAAGCCACATGGGAAAGACAAGCCGATGTGAGAGCCCAATATCCGGACCTCTTTGCTTAGGCAAATTTTGAGGACAAAATTTCTGTTAAGGTGAGTGGAATGTAACACCCGGCATTTTACCATGTAATAGTTTTCCCAGATAATTTAAACGGGATTAATATTATATTAATACAAAGGAATGTTTTGGTTGAATTGTTGGAATAATCAGTGGAAAACTAAACTAATGTGTAACTAAAACCAAATCACTAAGTTTGAAATGCATGGAAGGGCAAATTGGGGAGAGATTAAGGTTGGTGGGAGTAAGCCAATGGATGATTGCCAAGTGACAACTTGTTGAGGAAGCTAAGTTCATCCTCCTACGTGAATTTTCATTCACTTCTCTGCTTCCTCCCATCTCTCTCGGCTTTCTCTCTTCCAGGTGATTGAAACAAAACTTCCACACCTTGTTTCTCCAGCATTTCTCCATTTTCTTCAGCAAAGGTAAGCATCTACTCATGCTAGCAAGTTTGGACAAGTATAATGTGAGTTTTACCAAAGTTTAGGGTTATAGTTTTTAGAGAAAAACCCACTGTTCTTGGATGAAAACACACCGGTTTGTTTTCTAAGGGGTTTGAGTGAATTTGGAACAAATTCATCTAACTTATTTGTTAGCATTTGCAGCTGTTTAATACCTCTTCATGCATACTACAGGTTCGAGTATCCTAGGGACATTCGAGCATCTGACACCGCAGCAAACAGGTAAGTTCATGACTGTAGGTTGGCCCTTAAGGCCCTACATCACAGAGGTACTAGGGTCCCAGTTCTGACGGGTAGTTTTGGGTAGAAATGTTATAGCTTCTGTTCAGTTTGTGTTTTGTGTTGTCTGTTCAGCTTATGTCTCGAGTTGTCTGTTTTCTGTCTCATAATATGCCCTGCTGTTTCTGATGTCTGTTGTTATAGATTCAGGCACTGAGAATGTCATGCATACACGTTTTTACTGAAAATCCATGCAAAAACTGATTTTCTGTACACTGTTTGAAACTAAACAAGATAAAATCTGACTGTCTGTAATGTACTGGTTAAGTGTGGGACGGGGACTGGCCCCTCTGGTTTTATCCCTCCCTGGGAATCTGAAAATATTGTCCCTGGCAAGGACCCTCTGGTTTTATCCCTCCCTGGGAATCTGAAAACTGCCGTGCCTGATAGTGCACCTACTGAACCAGTTCCCCTATAAACCCCACTTATACCTCTCTGCCACTGAAATGTAAAGTTCTGTTCTGTCATTGTATTCTAAAAACTGCATGCATAACATTTTGCATCACTGCATCTGTATTATGTCCTTACTGAGTTTTAGACTCATAGGTGAACTCTCTGATGTAGGTACTGAACCCGATAATGAGGACTTTGTGCCTCAAGACAATGATCTGATGTAGCTGGTGGCTCGAGCTCATGGGGATTTTGGTTGCTGCAGTCAGGCATAAATTTTCTGTCCTGAGGTTTTAAGTTTCCCTGAAATGTTTATATCTGTAATGTCTTCTGAAATTCTGGTTTCTGTGTCAATGTTTAAATCTCTGTATTCGACAGTTTGTATTTGTGTCTTGAAATATTATTCTGAAACTGCTGGGATTGCTTTTATCTGTTTGTGCATGAATGACTTCTAGTTTCGGGAAGTATCCATGCAGTCTGTTTCTTTGAATCTGTCGTTTGCAAAGTATATTCCGAAATCTTGATTAGAATCGGTATTGAAGGTCTATAACCTTTACACATTCTGTTTCTGCTGTATTTGACAGTAGAATTATGTTCTGAAGTATTCTGAAATTGTTTGGAATATTTTCTGTTGGCCTGTGCATGGATGGTTTTCTGGTTTTAGAGCTATCCATGCAACTTGATTTTTCTGAAGTTTCTGCCGTGATTTACTGTTATGTTTGAAAAATCATATTTTGAATCGTTTTTGAAGGTTGAAACGGTCACTGTTCACATTTTTCATCATCCGGTCACTGTTCACAATTTTCATCATCCGGTCACTGTTCACATTTTTCATCATCCGGTCACTGTTCACATTTTTCATCATCCGGTCACTGTTCACATTTTTCATCATCCGGTCACTGTTCACATTTTTCATCATCCGGTCACTGTTCACATTTTTCATCATCCGGTCACTGTTCACAATTTTCATCATCCGGTCACTGTTCACAATTTTCATCATCCGGTCACTGTTCACATTTTTCATCATCCGGTCACTGTTCACATTTTTCATCATCCGGTCACTGTTCACATTTTTCATCATCCGGTCACTGTTCACATTTTTCATCATCCGGTCACTGTTCACATTTTTCATCATCCGGTCACTGTTCACATTTTTCATCATCCGGTCACTGTTCACATTTTTCATCATCCGGTCACTGTTCACATTTTTCATCATCCGGTCACTGTTCACATTTTTCATCATCCGGTCACTGTTCACATTTTTCATCATCCGGTCACTGTTCACATTTTTCATCATCCGGTCACTGTTCACATTTTTCATCATCCGGTCACTGTTCACATTTTTCATCATCCGGTCACTGTTCACATTTTTCATCATCCGGTCACTGTTCACATTTTTCATCATCCGGTCACTGTTCACATTTTTCATCATCCGGTCACTGTTCACATTTTTCATCATCCGGTCACTGTTCACATTTTTCATCATCCGGTCACTGTTCACAATTTTCATCATCCGGTCACTGTTCACATTTTTCATCATCCGGTCACTGTTCACAATTTTCATCATCCGGTCACTGTTCACATTTTTCATCATCCGGTCACTGTTCACATTTTTCATCATCCGGTCACTGTTCACATTTTTCATCATCCGGTCACTGTTCACATTTTTCATCATCCGGTCACTGTTCACATTTTTCATCATCCGGTCACTGTTCACAATTTTCATCATCCGGTCACTGTTCACATTTTTCATCATCCGGTCACTGTTCACATTTTTCATCATCCGGTCACTGTTCACATTTTTCATCATCCGGTCACTGTTCACATTTTTCATCATCCGGTCACTGTTCACAATTTTCATCATCCGGTCACTGTTCACATTTTTCATCATCCGGTCACTGTTCACATTTTTCATCATCCGGTCACTGTTCACATTTTTCATCATCCGGTCACTGTTCACATTTTTCATCATCCGGTCACTGTTCACATTTTTCATCATCCGGTCACTGTTCACATTTTTCATCATCCGGTCACTGTTCACAATTTTCATCATCCGGTCACTGTTCACATTTTTCATCATCCGGTCACTGTTCACAATTTTCATCATCCGGTCACTGTTCACATTTTTCATCATCCGGTCACTGTTCACAATTTTCATCATCCGGTCACTGTTCACAATTTTCATCATCCGGTCACTGTTCACATTTTTCATCATCCGGTCACTGTTCACAATTTTCATCATCCGGTCACTGTTCACATTTTTCATCATCCGGTCACTGTTCACATTTTTCATCATCCGGTCACTGTTCACATTTTTCATCATCCGGTCACTGTTCACAATTTTCATCATCCGGTCACTGTTCACAATTTTCATCATCCGGTCACTGTTCACAATTTTCATCATCCGGTCACTGTTCACATTTTTCATCATCCGGTCACTGTTCACATTTTTCATCATCCGGTCACTGTTCACATTTTTCATCATCCGGTCACTGTTCACATTTTTCATCATCCGGTCACTGTTCACATTTTTCATCATCCGGTCACTGTTCACATTTTTCATCATCCGGTCACTGTTCACATTTTTCATCATCCGGTCACTGTTCACAATTTTCATCATCCGGTCACTGTTCACATTTTTCATCATCCGGTCACTGTTCACATTTTTCATCATCCGGTCACTGTTCACAATTTTCATCATCCGGTCACTGTTCACATTTTTCATCATCCGGTCACTGTTCACAATTTTCATCATCCGGTCACTGTTCACATTTTTCATCGTCCGGTCACTGTTCACATTTTTCATCGTCCGGTGACTGTTCACATTTTTCATCGTCCGGTGACTGTTCACATTTTTCATCATCCGGTGACTGTTCACATTTTTCATCATCCGGTGACTGTTCACATTTTTCATCATCCGGTCACTGTTCACATTTTTCATCATCCGGTCACTGTTCACAATTTTCATCATCCGGTGTCTGTTCACACTTTTCATCCACCTGTCACTGTTCACACTTTTCATCCACTGGTCATTATTATTTGAATTCATTGCTGCCTTTTTAAACTAAGTCTTCCGCCTTCATTTTCTGTTTCCTGCTACTGCCAATTGCACTGTTTCATTTCTCCACTGTTTCCTTTTCTCTGTTCTGATTCCAAATCCCGGAAATGTTTTTCCTTCTCTGTTAAGCTTTGGGGTTTTACTCTTAAAAGTTCAGTCTGTTTTCTGTTTGTTTTAAAAAAAAAAAAAATAGTCACCGTTTCCCGTTGACTGTCCCGGAGTGACGGCTCCGACCCCGGACTCCGATCGGGTTCGGTCTCGGGCTGTCACATCTCTCCTCTCAGCCGAACCATTCTTCGCGTAAGTAGATCTCCTTTTGTCTCTCGCTCTCACTCTCTCTCTGTTTCGCTATCTCTCTCCTTGTTTCTCACACACTCTCGCTCAACAGAATAGGCGCAGACAAAGGAGAGGTCGTTCAGAACTTTTATTTTCAATTGAATCGGCCAACAATGAACCTAACCAGACCACCCAACATATTTTTAAGGCTGAACCACACAGTGAACCGGCTCAATTGACCGAACCGGCCCAATTGACCGAACCGGCCCAAACCCAAAATCATTCAACCAAATATTTTGGATTGTTAAGGACGCCCAAATCGATCTAAAAATCTAACGCTAGGATTTTATTGGTAAGGAATTTCTACTCTAATTGTTTTCAATAGAATTATTTTTGGGATGAACGAAGAAGTTTAAATATTTTTAATTTTTAGGCAAAGAAGATTTATTCAACGTTCGGGAAAAACAATTAAAATCTTATTCTCTAATTGCTCGGAATCCAAGTAAGTGAAAATATCACATTTTTCAATGTTTTGGCTTTGGCCCTACATCACAAAATCTATACTATTTTATTACAGTTTTATTTTATATTTATGATATTTGTGAACGCATGTTTAGACATTGACATAGAACTGTTTAAAAGATAAAATTTATATGACATTTGTATGTGTATGAAAACGATGGAATTGACGAAAAGTACGTGATAGCAAAAGCCTAAACAATAATGAGATGGTGAGTTTGATCGAAGGTTGGAACAAGTTCTAATCAGTATGTGACATCTAAACGAAGGTTGGAACAAGTTCTAACTAGATGTAATATTTGACCGAAAGTTGGAACAAGTTCTAACTAGAGGTGATGTTTGACCGAAGGTTGGAACAAGTTCTAACTAGAGGTGGTGTTTGACCGAAGGTTGGAACAAGTTCTAAGTAGAGGTGGTATTTGAACAAAGGTTGTAACAAGTTCTAACTAGATGTGATATTTGACCCAAGGTTGGAACAAGTTCTATTCAGATTGTAACTGATAAGACAATATTCAGAAAAAGTAAATGTTGACACTTATACATATTTTTACTTACTGTGTTTTTCTCATAGTTTTTAATTTTGTGATGTTTGTGAGTTTTTATCTGAGGAAGAACTAGCTATGATCGAGAATCCTCCAAAGACAGGCGAGCATATAGAAGAGGATGTTGTCGTCAATTTTGAATAAAATTTAAAGTTATGCTTTTATATTATTTAAAAAAAATATTTTTATATTATTTTATAAAAATATTTTTATATTTAGTTGCATTTAAAATTATTTTTAAGTTGGAATAATTTATTGTATCAATTATTGAATTTTTATTAAGTACGCTATTGTGTTTAAAAAAAATTTATGAATGAAATTATATTTAATGTTTGTTTAACATATAATGTTTTAAATATTTATTGACATTAATTTCAAGGTTTCTGCTTATTAAATGATTTTTGTTATTTTCAATGATTTTGAATTAAGAAAATTAGGGTTATATAACGATCCAATTTAACCTAATTTGTAAATCAATTTGCAAAAAATTTTAAGGTTTTCAAATTGGAGAAAAATTTAAATTAAATTTTGGGATCGTTACACCATCCTTGGCTCTCAGCTTTCTATTATGCTTGTGAGAGTTAGGGGCCATCTATGATTCGGATTTGGTTTCGATTTTTGGTTTTTGGTCTTGGCCGAAAAAACAAAACTGAAGTGAATCATGTCAATATTTAACCAAGATTCAGCATACACTTAAGGACTAGTCTGCAATATAATCAATCAATCCCAAGACTTATCAAAGTAGTATTGTTTATGGCTAAATAAGTTTCTAGCCCTTTTAGCTTGAAAAGTAGTTTCAATTTAATCAGTGTAATTTTAGTCTTTTTTTACTAAAATCTTTGTAGTTTAAGTTCAGTTTTTGAAAATGGTCCTCTAATTTATTTTAGTGATTACATTTAAAGATAAAAGTCAGGGGACAATGTTTAGTTAAAATAAACGATTTACTGTTATATATTTATAATTTAAATAAATTAAGGAAATTTTGATTTTATTTAAAAGTAATTAACTCAAGTTCAATCATTTTACTTATAATTTACTCTTTTCGAGGACAAAAGATTAATTACGTAGCTAAAAAATTATAATATGTTTTGTTTTTGTTATATTTAATGGTAAAGGTAGAAATATCAAGATTAATTACGCAATGTCACACAGAGAGTTTCGTGTGACACCGATAATTAATGCAATGATTGACAATTATAAAAATACATAAAGTAAAAAGACAGAAGGTTGGTAACGCAGTTTGGCAATTTGCCTACGTCTGTGGGGCCACGCCCAGTTATAAAAACATGATGTGAACCGAGAAGCGATAAATCTCATTGTCAAGGACCATGATCTATTAGAAGATAAAGAAGGTCCAACGAACAAAGTTTCACATGGTTTAGTCGTGAAAAACCGAGGAAAAGAGCGATCACTACAAAAGCAAGAGACTATAAAAATAAAGAGCTTTGTAGCATGGAAGCGGGCCCCACGAACATGGCAAAATAAGACCCACAAGGCACGGAGTTGGACTCCACAAATCCCAATAGATTGGAGAGAGAAGGGTAAAGATCTACGCAAACTACAAAGAGATAAAGATTCACGTGGGTTGGAAAGAGATAAAGATCCACATGACTTGGTTTATGATGTGATCCAAGTTGAGACCAGATCAAGGCCCAAGAACAAAGATTCAATTGAAGATACGGGCGGCCCAATGAGCAGAGTAAGAAGCCCAAGATTATTGAAAGATCTTTTGAAGCAAGGGAAGCCGAAGATACATGAAGATTTGGGAGGATGCGACGCACATGCACATGTAAGAATTAAAACACATGTGCCATGCACATGCACATGTAAGAATTAAAACACATGTGCCATGCACATGCACATGTAGGAATTAAAGAGGACATGTGCGAAGCACATGCAAATCCAAACAAATCACGTATGAGAGATTTTATCCAACTGAATCTACTCAAATCAATTCAAATCATATTCAAACGTAGTTTAAACGTGAGATGATATCTGATTATGCCAAGGATCATTATCTCACGATTTTATTAGTTATTTTATTTTTATTTTCGTTTTTTTTATTATTTTATTTAATTTTAATGTGTACCCTATTTAATGGCAAAACTATTTGATTTAATGGAGGAACAAGTTTGAATTAAAAATTGAGTTTTTTGGAGAGGATTTCTCTTTGGTTCTTTGCGAAGAACGACGATCTTCTTCAAGTCACACTTGAAAAATCTCGCTTGATAGCTTTGGTTCTTACCAACGAGTTTGGTCTGAGTCAAGCTCCTGTTTTGATAGCTTCGGTTCAGCCAACAGGTATGGCTCGGGTCAAGCTCCCGTTTTGATAACTAGGGTTTTATCGAATTCTTCGATTGGGGTCTTAGTTCCTTACTTTGTTCTTGAATCAAAAAGGCGTTCCTATAATTATTCCGCGTTGTTGTTGGGTCCCGGGTCCTTTCGATCCGAGGTTCGCATCAAAACATTTCATGAGTTTACAAAGTTACAAGACAAATAGACTTAAACAAATAAATACTCGTTCTTATCTTTGTCGCCGCCACTTGCAAACTTCTCTATGAAATTGTTTTTGCGAGCTCCCCTCAACTTGAGATCGATCCCTCCCGAGATCTAGATCAAACAAGATCCCCTTGTTGTTGATGAGTCCTTTCGAAATCCGTGTATGACAAGATCTCTTTGCCCACTATCAGAATGACAAGCTCTCATTGTCGATAAACAGAACTCCTCCCGAGACCAAGCTTCAATGAAGAATAAAGAAGATTGCTTCCTATGACACCGTCTGTAATATCAGGCCGTTGTCTTCGGACGCAATAAATCAACACACTCGAATAATCGATGAATTCCAAAGTATAAACAGAGTGTGTAAAATAATCATTCAAGAACCGAAGAACCAATCACAAACCCATAAGCAGAATCGAGAGGGAGAGAAAGAACGACGACGGCTTGCTGATCAAGAAATCTTCTTCCCATAATAATGAAAAATTCGTGCGCGATTCCTTAGGAACAAAAGCTTAAATATGATTGGTAATTGTCTTATCTGAGATTTAATTAAAATATCAAATCGAAATTTAAAGCCGCAAAGAATAAGAAAACCAAATCTCACTAAATCGGTTGAGAGACATCTCGTGTGATATTTTAGGAAATTACCCTCAACTACTTGGATATGGATCCCGAAGACTTAGGAAAGTATCCCATAATTAATGTGATCTCAAGGCTTGATATAATCCATCAAATAGCTTTCAAATCGGCCTTCCAAAACAAAGTTTGCCAAAAATCTAAGGACTCTAGATTTTCAACTACTTTCCTTGATCCTCAAGTTTCTTGATTTTAACTTTTACCAATATCTTCTTGATTTCCAATATCCATCCATTCAATAATTTGAATAGATTATTTCTTGTTTTCCAAGAAACAAACTACCAACTTTGAAATCAATAGAATAAAATATTATTTTCATAAATATTTATTTGCCAAAAAATTAATGCCAATATATTTACATTTACATGATCATTTAAAAATTGATTGAAATTATAGAGATAAAAAGTTGAAACTATAAATTTAAAATATGGCCAATTAGTTTCCATGTCGTGGACCTAAATTTGAAGATATTTAAAGAGTTTTTATAGAGCAAGAATTATAATTTTCTGTAAAAAACATAACAAGTTCTTAAGTTTGTGTTTAAATGAAAATATGAATGTTACGATAATCATTTGTATAATGTCACAATGACTTCTATGAAATTAGATCTAATTCGACCCTTATACACATGCATAAAGAAATACATATGAGTTAATCTTGGCTAAATTATTTTCAATTAGTTAAGTGGGCGTATATACGTATTGTACCATATATTATAATGTTATTATTATATGATTTCCATTAAAATGTTTAATTGTATATTAGGTTATTGGACTTAAAGTATATATGATAATTGTGGTAAGATACATGCCTCAAAATATGAAAGGCAATGGTCCTTATTGTATAAGTTACTTGTGATATTGTTTGTTATTCCTTCTTGAAAATTTTCAAGAAGAAGATACATCGATGACTTGATATGGACTTACTATTTAGTTTCTCATTTTCAATTTCACTTCTAGCTAGTTGGATTTAGTGATTTACTTAATATCTTAGATACTTAAATTTAATTTTTAATAGATAATTGGATTTAGTTTGAATCCTACCTAGTTTTATTAATAAAATATGTGCTTTCAATTGAATGAATACTTGATTTATTTGCAGTACTCGTGTTTCAACTGAACTAGGAGCTGGAAACTACCAGTCAGCTAAATCTCTGCTTCTGCAGCTATGATTCTTGCAATCATAGAGTCATTCACTCTCGGCATTGCTCTCCTCTTTATTCTCTCGCTCTTGGGACATGTTTATAGCAATGAAGGGGAGATTATCGATAATGTGAAAAAAATGGTTCCCCTGGTTTGTCTCTCGTTTATTGTCGGCAGTATACTATCATCTTTTGGTTTTATCAGGGGTTGCTAGGGGATGTGGATGGCAGCATTTGGGAGCCTTTGTGAATCTTGGGGCATATGATTTATTTGGAGTTCCTCTTACTGCTTCATTGGCGTTTCATTTTCATTTAAGAGGGATTGCTCTCTGGATTGGGATATTGGGAGGATCTACCATTCAGGCCACTTCGTTTGCTCTCATAACAGCCTTCACAAATTGGCAAAAACAGGTGCTCTTCTTTCCCTCCTCTGTCTCCACCGCCTCGTTCTTCAGCTGAACACTGGCTGCTGAAGCTTGAAGGTAAGAAAATCATCTCGCGAGCTGATTTTACTAGCTCTTGTCTGGTCCAAAGAGGCGCAGCAGCAGCAGCAGCAAGTCGGTGTAGGAGGAGGAGGAGGAGGATGTTGTTTTGTCGAGGAATTTCCCGGATTTCAAAGATTCAGAAAAACGGATGTTATTGGGGTCGATGGTTGATCTCTCATCAAACCGAACCTCATCGCTTCCTCCTTGACGATGAATCCCCTCTTCTTTACCCGTATTTTGCTTCAAGGGTAATGACATTTTTTTATTGGGTATATTTTCGTGTGACGAGAAAACTGATTGGCAGCTTAAAAAAATTGACGGATTTAAATATTTTTTTAATAATATCTGTTCTGTTACTGGTTATTTGTTAAACGAGATAAATATGTCCATCCATGTTTTTCTCATACCTTGTGTATGTAGTGGATTGTTCTTAAAAGTTTTGCTTCAACTTTAGTTTATGTGGCTTATTTGAAGTTTTTCTTCTTAAGAAACATAGTAATTTGGAAAGGTCTTAAATGGTTGAAAATTTATGTTTTTTTTTGGGCGGGATGTAATATACTAATTCCAGTTAAATCAGAGTTCTCATTCCAAAATATCTTGATTAAAAAGTTTGTGATGTGTTTTTCTATCTCAGGGAGCAAAAAAAAAAAAAAAAAAAGACTTTGCCTGTTTACTTTCTCATTGATATGATCTCTATTCTCTTTCAAGCTGTGTTTTGGTGATGGCAGTTTTTTGTTATACTCTTCTCATTTAATTTTCACTTTGATCACAGAAAAATAAGTCCTTATCGGAATACTCATTTTATTTTATAATATTTATTGGTTTCTAATGAAGGCTAATGCTTCCTATCTTAACAATTAATGGTTCTATCGTACATATTCTTACGGTTTATTTCCTGATTCTTTGGTGTCTGTTAATTAGTAGGCTCCAGGTGACAGGAAATTCTTTTCATGGTCTTCACCTGCTATGCGTAATTTTATTCATCAAATTCATGATCAAAGCAGACCCATTAATGAGGTGAATTTTCATCTTCCTTATTTTTTACTTCCTATCTTTCAATTGTTGGGTATCAATGTGTATAAATAGAGTGGCAGTAAAATGATATTTATCAAAAGTAGGTAAATTACATGACAGGGAAGTAAGGAAATTGAGCAAACTGATTGTTTAAGGTGATTAGTAATTTCTATGAAAGAGATATCATAATTAACTTTCTATTGAGTTTTTACAAAAGTAAGTTTGTCTGCGTGCAAACTGCCATCGCTTGTGAGCTTGGCAAATGTACCCATAAAAGTGCTATCCAATTTACTTTTAGGCAGTTGGACTGCAATTTAGGAAATTTTAGGTGGTTCTGTTTAAGGTTATTTTGGAGGAGCCTACAGCTATATGAATATTTTTTTTGAACTTGTAGGTGACATCTTCATAGATCCTGTATATATAAATGAATATGATGTATAAATCATGGTCATGATGGTATTATAATAGCACTTGTAATTAGGGGTGGGCAAAACCGGCCCGAAACCGCAAAACCGGACCGGATCGGACCGGCAGTCCGGGCCCGTTCTTGGTCGGTTCTACCTGCCATGGAATCGGTCTCGGTTCCATGATTGGAGAACCAGAAACCGCGGTACGGTCCCCGGTTCCCGATGCCGGGACCGGGAATTCCCATGGGAGAATCGACCATGGGTCATAGAGTTCCGATCCAGAAGATTTTTGTGATTATCTTTCGTCCACGTCACTGCCTTATCTCCGTCCTCCCGAGCTTCTTCCTCTTTTTCTTCTTCTGCTGCTTCGTTGGAGCTTTCGCTTACCGATTCATAATCTCCATTAGAATTGTGGGTCTGTGAGTTTAAGACTCCAAATGCTAAGAAATTAGATATTGAAGGTTCAGATCTCATAAATGGGTGGTTGTTTACTTGAATAAAACTTTCTGGAGCTGATGCAATGGCGGAGGGACGAATTTCCTTCTCAATGTCCGCCGAGATTTCTTTCCCGGTTTCCTCCATTGAAGAAGCCAAAATCCCTGTAAAATCTCCCGCCTTATTCCTGCTCTGTTCTCTCTCCACCATTGTTGCGCTTCATCATCTATACTGCATCTAATCCACCCAGACAGGGAATCGGTGTTTAGACATTTTCATAGCTTATCGCTCATAGAGTTCCGACGGTCATCGACAGCGACAAAGTCCTAGTCCTCTCCTTCGGTAAATAGAAGCTAATTTCCTTCTCTTCGTCCCTAGTTTGATTTATTTTTAAATTTAAAAAAAAAATTAAAATGCATGAGAGGGAACGGGTACCGAACCAGAACTAGATTGAATGCTAGGGACCGGTTCCGGTTTTAGAAAATAAATTTCCAAAACCAACGGTTCGGTCCGGTTCTGGGCCAGAACTGGCCCGAACCGGATAGTGCCCAGCCCTACTTGTAATAAGCATGAAAAAGTGACACGTTCATGCCAAATCCATCTGTCTTTAGAACTCTGCCTCTAGCTAACTAGGTGAAATTCTCCAAATTGGAAGACAAATATAGGATCACCTTTTAGATTTTAATTTCCAAGATTATGTTTTTGTTCTTGTCTAAGAAGCATTGACGCTTCAAATTGGTTGGAGTGTCAGTGTGTTATGGTTCACCGTCGCACTTCACTCGGCCTTCTTTTTTGTCAGAACCATCAATTGCAGAGCTATAACATGTTTGGGTCCCATACCCTTGGCAACAAGGTTTAATCCCTAATAATTTCACCATAGGAGTATTTGAACCCTGTATCATTTCTTTGTGGGGAGAGATCCTTTAACTAAGTAGTCTGACCCAACCATGTTATGGCTCCCCGTGGAGAGTTATGACCGAAAAGTAGGTCAAGTGAAGTGCCACCTAGTGAAATGCGATGGGAAACCATAACATAAAAGACAAATTTGAACCTTTCACTCGGTGACACTTCACTCGATCTACTTTTCGGTCATAACTCTCCACTGGGGAGCCATAACATGGTTGGGTCGGGAGATGCACGGTTCAAATCCCCCATGGTGAAATTATTGGGGACTAAACCTTGTTGCTGGGGGTATGAGACCCACCATGTTATGATTCTCCGGTCGAGAGTTGTGACCGATGGATGGTTCTGATCGGAAAGAAGGTCGAGTGAAGTGAGGCAGGGAACCAACATAAAAGACGCCTTATGTTATGGTTTCTCACCTCACAGTTCACTCGGCCCTTTCGCAGGTTAAAACCCTCCGCTGGTTAGAATCCTCTCTCCTGGGGAGCCATAACATGGTATGTCTCATACCCCAGCAGCATGGTTCGGTTCCCAATAATTTCACCATGAAGAGATTCGAAGACCACTTCGTTAAAGGATCTCTTCTCACAAAGAAGAGATGCAGGGTTCGAATCTTCCTATGGTGAAATTATTGGGAATTAAACTCTGTTGCTGACTGGGGGTATGAGATCTAACTTATTATGGCTTTCTGGTCGACGGTTCTGACCGGTAGAGGGTTCTGACCCGAAAGAAGGTGGAGTGAAGTGCGACGAAAAACCATAACACAGTGTTAGAAAGACGAACTTGCTGACATGCCATAGTGTTAGATTCTTTTCTGACATGCTACCCCCATACTTCCATAATTTATAAGTTCAAGTTTTATCAATTTTTTCCAGAGATTAGGTAATAGAGAACTAAAATTAAGAAAAAAAGTATTTTGGGATTATATATTTGACTTGTATGATATCAAGGCTTCTGGACTTATTAATTATTCTTGTTACAATCGTAATTTATTTTTCTTTATTTATAAATATTATTAGACATTGTGCCATGTCAGCATTTTTTTAGAAAATGTCGTTTTTGGATGGTGTTGTATCCTGTCGTGGTTGGTTTTCTTAAAACTTGGAGTTCTATTTAGTTTTTTATAGTGAGTTAAGCCGTTTTAGGATTTCTAGTAAACTTTTGCTTTAATTAGTATTTAAAACCCTAGTCCCAAAAATCTCGTTCTACCCTAATTTTTGTCTTTACACTAAAATCTCAATTGATGTAGTAGAAATCCTTACTAAAAATCTACTGTGGATTTCCTGTTGTTTCAGCCAATATGATTTAAGTGGTACTTCTAGAAGGAAGTGAAAAATTTATTGATGCTAATCTTTAAAAAGAAGCTTGTGAATGTTGGATTTCAAACCCCAACGACGTTTCCAATACTCACAAAATGCAGAAATGACAATACCCAACACAAAACACCCACAGTAAAACAACGACACCAAATGACACCCAAAATATAACGGAGACTATAAACAGAATCTAACTAGAACACCACAAACCTGGACACCACCAGTTCAAACCTATCTCCGGTAGCTGGAAGATTTCGTATCTCAAAATTAGTATCACCTTTCTGCTCCCCCAACACCAGGTATCCCCTCCTGAGAGCCATTCTTAGACGCTTTCAGCAAGATACACCCAAACACAGCTCACTCACAAACACTCGCACTCAACTTATAATTACTGATCTGCCCTTAACTTCTTTCTGCTGTAAACATTGCCAAATCGTCCCTCATCCTTCCTCCTTTCCATACGTGCATCAGTGAATTTGTACTTATCTACTCACAAAAAACGAGCCAACTGCTTCCTACCAACTATGCTTATGCTAATAAAGACTAGTAAAAACAAAATAAATCTTTTGTATGCTTCATGTACTAAGGTTCGGAGTGAAAATCCGTGGAAGAAGTTAGATAGAAAACTCTCTTACCTACCCCTCCCTTATATAATACACCCAACAATCCTTAAACATTTTTAAAAGCAACTTCCAAACACCCTTTTAAACAGTAAAAAAACATTTGAAAATAGTGTACAATCGAGGATAACTGTCCAACGCCAGATTACTTTGCTACAATGCTCCCTTTCTGTGAATTTGCACAGAATGGCAGTGCTATAGGTTGGTATTACAGCATGATAGTGCTGAAAATCTGTAATGTCAACGTTGCAGCGCTGCCTCTCCATGTTCGGCCGTTGTAGTGCTGGACGACGGCCGGTGGAGCTTGGGTCTTGTCTCTACATCAATCTCCTATCCAAACACTGCTGCTCCCACTAATTTCTTTATTGCTCGAGTTCTTTCGTTTTTCACAAGTTACTTTAATTGGATATCTATCATTTTGCTACCTTTTTAATTGGATAAAGAGTAAGGAATATATAGTTGTTTATGAAGTTAAACCCAATGCTTTTTTTCCTCTTTTTACCATAGTCGCTTATTTAGTTGGGCGTGATCTGAACATCTGGGATTATGTGATCTACAGCTCTTCTGTTAGCACTTTTCCTCAGTGCGTCTTCTTTTAAAACTTCCCATACAGTAGAGACTTCAAGTCAAGTGAGGATCTTGAATTAGCTAAGTGTCCAATCTTTTAACCGTGTTACTATAATCTAAGAGACAAGTTAAAAGAGACGTTTCTCCATACTTTGGAGGAATTCCCTTTTCTTGTTGAATTCCAATGTGTTTTTTAGACATACAAATTAACCTGGAATTTAGTTGCCTTTCAAGAGAGATTTTTTTCCTCACTTGCCATATGTTGAAGGAGAATTGAAACAGATTGATTGTTGCCAAAAAAGAGCACATTCTCCTGGTTTTCTCAATAAAAAGCCTAGGTGGAACAAAAGAAATGTACAATACTTTAGAATTGTCGGTTGCTAACAAATTTGAGTTATTTGGTAAAATGGCAATGCGTTTAGAATTTGTTTTTGACAAACTATGAATATTGAATTTGTATTTGTGTATAATGAATTATGTATAGGCGTAGTATACTATGGAAATGTCAAGCTGATAGGGACTATTCTACATTTCCCACATTTCTTTTATGCAATGGGATTTTATTGAATGAATAGTGTTTTTTGTTCATGGTTTCTATTATAGGGACAGGCAACTTAAATATTTTTTAAAACTTTCACCAGCGTCGTTATTTTTTTTTCCCAATATTCTTAGAATCCAAGACTTACTACCCAGTTGCTAGTCATTGGTATCATTTTCTTAATGATTCTGTACTTTCATGTCCTAATTTGACTTTTTTTGTTGCTCGTGCAATTAATGACCTATCGTTAGATTGGTTTTCAGGAACATCTCGATCCATTCTCATTAGTTGCTGATGAACTATCACTTCTTGCCAACAGGCTACGCGATATAGTAGTTGCTGAGGTATCTCATTCTTCTATTGCCCTAGTGTTTTGACTTGGAATTGGTTAGAATACTGAAACATGTATGTATAGTAGATATTATGTATAAAATTGAAGGCGGTTGATTCCCTTGTAATCAATTTGTATCATTCAGTTCCCTAAGCTTGCTTCAGCTGCTGAATATTTCTTTAAAATGGGAGTAGAAGGAAAGAGATTTCGCCTGACGGTATTGAACTATTATACTTTCTTATATTGGGAACAATTTCAATTTTTGTTGATCTTCATTTGTTTATGCATGCTATACAGGTGTTGTTGCTGATGTCAACAGCTTTGAATGTACCTTTACCTGAAGCTTCGTTTAGTATAACAGAGGACAATTTGACACCTGAGCTATGTACGAGACATCAAACTATTGCTGAAATCACAGAGATGATTCATGTGAGTTCTCGTTCATGATGTAGATGCATCAACATGTATGCACATTTCTGGAAACCTTGATGATTGAGCTTGAAATTTAAGAGAGCTATAAAATCTGTTTAGGCTATTTCTCTTTATTCCTTCTATTAAAATTGTAAGATTCAAGTCATTTGAAGATGTTGTTCAGTCATGGTATAGTGCTAGTACTCGCTGACATCAGAGTCCCAACATGTTGATGGTTTTATTTCTCTTGTACCTATGCTTCACCACATTTTTTTCCCATATAGCTTGGGTCTTTAATTAATATTTTGTTTTTATTAATTAGATACAAGTTTTTAGAATCAATACTGAAAGAGCAAACAAATTACCTGATTAAATATGAACTTGTGGACGTTCGATGCTTTCTTGTATTAGGTGGCAAGCCTTTTTCATGATGATGTCTTGGATGATGCAGAAACAAGACGTGGTATTGGCTCATTAAATTTTGTCATGGGAAATAAGGTATAATATTATATGTTCTATAAAATATTTTTATCTGTAATCTTTTAATCCTATTGAGGCTCTAAATATTGCTCAGTTTAAAAGTAACATTATTTTTGTAGCACTCTTTTTTGGTTGGGGAGGATTAGTTGGAGAGTGCTTTTTCATGAGTGGTGCTTTTTTTTAGATCTCACTTACGCACTTATGTACATTTCATACATCAATGTCCTATACTTTATGATCTAAAACAAAACTTGTTCATGGCTCTAAGTAGGGAATCACTTTATAGACTAAAAGTGGACTTGCTGTAATAACTAATATAATTTTTTATAAAACTTTCATTGTAATGTTACCAATCAACAAACTTTACATGTAATGTTGAATAAATGTGTTTGACTTTTGGGATTGAGAATGGGGATCAAGGAGATGTTTAGTTCATTCTTTTTGTGACGTAGAATTTATTCGACATTATTATTCTATGATAACTTGTGAAACACCTCACTAATTCATTTTCATTTTTAAACCTGATGAAGATTTTTGGTTTCATAGCACTACTTTAAGATGGACAACTTCTCTGGTAATTGTGAGAAGTAGATTTATAACGGAGCACTGTAATAAGTTATCATCCTACTTCATATGGAGTTGATTAGGTTGTAACTCTGTTAACGGTGGTTGGAGGTTTACTTCCTATGGCACTTGGTTATAACCCCATGGACATAAGAATATTTTTGGATCTTGTTATTGGCGCTAAATGGTTGAAGATTATAATGCTTTGAAGGAGTTGAGAGTGGTTCTTCAAAATGACTTTGAGAAAGCGAATGATCATATTGATTGGAATTCATTAGACATTTGTGTGAAGGATGGAAGTTTTTCGTGTGAGGTGGAAAGTGGTTTATGCATTGTCCTTTGTAATGGTCGTTAGAGGGGAGATTTAAGATAAGATAAAAGAGATCCTTTTTATGTTGGAGGTGTTTTAGGAAGTGAGATTGATACGGCGGTATATATGCGTCACTCAAGGTTTCCTTCTCTGAGTCAAACCATTGTTTTTTGGTTTAGTTTCCTTATATTCTTTAGCTGGTTGGTTTAGTTGGACGTTGGTGTGCGATAAGAATTTGTAGTTTCAGTTTAGCATTAATAATAGGGTAAAGTGCAATTTGGCCCCCACATTATAGTGAAAAGGGCAATTTGCATCGTAAACTCAGAAAATGGGCGAAAACAACCTTAATGTATTGATAATAGGCAATTCACCCCCTACCGTGTCATTTTTCATTAAATGACACGTTTTCGTCACGTGTTTTATTTTTCTACCCGAAATGCTCATGCCTTCCCTTTCTTCTTCGCTCCTTCCCTTTCAGCTTTACCATGGAGTCGCTAGAGTCTATTTCCAGCGGCTGATTTCAGCGATCGATTTTTGCCATAGTCGCGGCATTTTCTATAGGAATTTGAAGCCCAAAAATCTCCTTTTCAACGAAGATGGAAATCTCAAAGTTACCTATTTTGGATTCAGTGCCTTCTTCTTGGAAAACTCCGTTTGAGGTTGTCTTCATCGGCGACGGACATCCATTTGCCGCCATTGAACTGTAACCAGGTCCACTAATGATCCGAAACAAATCCTTGATAATAAAAGAGGAAACTTTTCAATATAATCGAAACAAACAGCAACTCCAAAAAAAACCCGTCACCAAAATTCCAGAAATTCTTAAATTTCTCTTTCCCGTTCATCGTTTCTGATAGGAATTTGAACCTTCCTCTGAGTCTACTTTCTCTATTGAAAAGCAATCATCCTAAAGGATTAAACTCAGTTACCTGAATGGAAGAAAAGGAAAGGCAGGGGCATTTCGGGTAGAAAAAGAGGATACGTGACGAAAACGTGCCATTGGGGTGAATTGCCCATTATCAATAGATTAAGGTTGTTTTTGCCTATTATCCGAGTTTACGGTGCAAATTACCCTTCTCACCATAATGTGGAGGCCAAATTACATTTTACCCTTAATAATAACCCAAAAAAACCTGAATTCAGTCAAGCATATCCGATGATACTTCTACCCTTGTACTCCATTCAATTAAAGCTCGCTCAAACCCAACATTGAGAAATCCAACGTAATCTTCAAAAACCCACAAATGCTGCAACCTCAATGTCTGCTTAAAATTCCTTTTTTTAGAAACTCAATCACTTGGGAACATTAAACTTAAATCTTCAGAATTTTGAAAAACTCAAATCTTTAAAACCATGCTTGACCTCATTTTTTTTGGTCATCTTTGACCGTCTTCGTTTTTATTGAAGTCATCTACGAGAAGGCAATTATTTTACTTTGCAATTTTTTTTTTATTCATAACTGAACAAACTGAACTAAACTAGATCAAACTAACTGTCTTTTTTTAGTTTAATTTGGTTTCATAATTTTACTTAATTTTTTGGTGATTAATCCTTCCTCACTCTTCTAACATATAGTCCTTTGGTCCAAAGGTTTTTGATATTAATGATTTCGTATAGAAATACAAGATCCCTATGAAAGTGCATTTTTTCACATGGTTCTTATTCCTGGCTCTTGCAATTTAATAGTGGGTATGAGATTCGTAAAAGAACTTTTGTACGAGAATTCATTCACTCCTACAATGTGATTCCTTTTTGTAGAATTTGACTTGATTTTATTTATATTTTTTTTGGATAATTCTTATGATGCTCTGTATTCTCCAAATAGAGAGCTCAGATCTTGTGGTTTAATGGCCGCATAATTACGTTTTGGAAAATCATTTGATTGTTGAAGGCACAACGTTTTTTTCCCTACCATGTCAAGTTTTGATTGTTGAACGGGGTATTTCTTCAAAACTTTTGAGAATTTACCTCTTTTTGGTTTTGTCTAAATGGCATGCAGAAGCAAAATCCCTATGGAATGGTCCTTGCTTTGTAAGAAGAGTTGAGAGACATCTACTGACTTTTTTTACATTGGGCTTTTAGTCATGATGTTTAGAATCACATATTTGCAGAGTGTAATGCTCTTTGGCTGGATTCTAACAGTGTTTCCTGTTTTATTTCGACAATGTTCATTTTTCATGATGCCAGTCATATAGGATGAGATGTGTGGAGCAAAAACGTTATTCCCATTTGTTATATTTGGTTAAAGCATAATGGTAGGATTTTTCTAAAAAACAGGTCATGGGATTTTATTGGTGGATATGCGTGTAGTTCCAAATACTTTTAAGACTTGTCCCTTGTTTGGACTTTCTAAACTTGACAGATATGGGTTTTATTAGATTGTGATTTCATTTTGACGAGCTATACTTTTTTACATAATATAGTTTCTTTTCCCGTAAAAAATGGAAAGTGAGGGTTACTGGTTAATGTTTCTATATCTTTTCTTTCGAGAATTTCAAACCATACATTCAAGCACTTTTCTCCCATTAACAAAGTTTTAGTTTCTAACTGAAATAAGGGTTCCTTTGGTAAATATAAATGTAAATGCAATTTTTTCATCTTTTATAATTTTTTTTTTTGAATGGCCAAAGTGCAATCTTTATGTTCTAATAACATCTCTCTTTGATCTTAATACAGTTAACTGTCTTAGCAGGAGATTTTTTACTTTCTCGAGCAATTGTTGCACTTGCTTCCTTAAAAAACTCAGAGGTATTTGTTAGCTTCAGTGATTCGAGATTGAGAAATGATGTCCAAACATAAATGATCAATATCGTTTACTTATGTCACATACTTCATTTGTACTGTAGGTCGTAACATTATTGTCAAAAGCTCTAGAACATCTTGTGACAGGTGAAACAATGCAAATGACTAGTACATCTGAGCAGCGATGTAGGTAGGTTTCTTTTTGATCTAAAGAAGACATTGATTCACTTTCAACAATAATATAAATCTAAATACTTCAATTTTATCTATTTCTCAATAATTTTATGCCTTAATATATTTCTGGACATTGTAACTTGTTGAGATATCTTATTGACTAAACTATGTGTAGATATTTATAGGGATTATAATTGTATCTATATATATGTATTTATTTTATTTCCTAGTTTAGGTTATTATTATTTTTTTGTTACTAGGTTTTATTCATGTATATATACTCTTCATCAATGAATAAGTAAATCAATTAAGCTCTAATATGGTATCAGAGATAGGGTTTTTACCGGTTCTTCATCGCAAAAACCGGCTCTAGGTGCAAACCTTAGCTGCCGTCCGACGAGCCATCTGAGGTCCGGCAACAGCGACAGTCGCGCGGCCACCGTCTGACAAGCCATCTGAGGTCTGGCGATGGCGACAGCAACAGTTGCGCGACTCTGTCATCTCAAGTCGCGCAGAACCGTCCGACGAGCCATCCGAGATAGCGACAACAGCGTCTGACAGTCACGTCCGACAACGATTGTCGCGTCCGATGAGCCACTTCCAGTCACACAGCTCTGTCATCTCCGGCCGGCTCTGTCCTCCTCCTCAGTTTGCTATCTCACAGTTGCGCAAAAGTCGTTATGCGACTGTGTTTCTTTAGTTGGTTTCTTTAGTAAGCTGCTATCTCTCAGCAGTTTACTGTTAGCAAATCCTGGAGTGATATTATGGAGGACGATAATAGAGGACTCGCGCCTTGTTTGGAAAGAAAGTGACGTGAACTAGCGTTACCTCTGCCAATTTCTCTGTGGGTGTTTTGTCTAAATTAGTTCTCCATGGCAAAACAACATTTGGGCACCAGCTCCACTAGTGATTTTAATCACAATTTCACTATTACCTCTCATAAGTTAAATGAGGGTAACTTTCTTCAATGGTCTCAGTCCGTCAAACTCTTCGTTCAAGGAAAGGGCAAATTTGGCTATCTCTCCGGGTCTGCATTGAAGCGTGAAGATGAAGGTGAGAGCTACAATAGGTGGGAGACTGAGAAATCAATGGTCATGTCCTAGTGGGTGAATTCAATAGAACCAGATATTGTTCGGACCTATCTCTTTATTCCAACCGCAAATGATATCTGGGTGGCTGTAAAGGAGACCTACTCTGAATTTAGGAATGTAGGACAGCTCTTAGAGATCAATACTCAATTGAGAAAGGTCAAACAAGGAGAGGAGTGTAATGCAATACTACACTGATCTCAAAACTCTATGGCAAAAATTTGATTTATTCTGTGATTACAAGTGGCACTGTGCAAAGGACGATGCCTTATTTTAGAAAACAGTCGAGAAAGAGAGGGTATTCGATTTCTTGGTAGGCCTAAACAAGGACTTGGATGAGGTGCGAGGACGGATACTTGGTCGAGATTCTCTTTCAAGCACTCGTGAGGTGTTTGCTGAAGTTCGAAGAGAAGAAAATCGTCGACTGGTGATGCTCGGCCATGAGTCAACCCCTTCTACAGCAGAGACCTCTGCATTGATGATCACTAAGCCAGATAAGTCTACTCAGAAGTATCCTAAGCACTCAGATCGACCAGTTTGCGAGTTCTGTCATAAACTCGGTCACGTTAAAACTAAATGTTGGAAGCTACATGGCAAGCCTGCTGACTTCACTCAAACCAACAAATCCTCTCGCGACAACAAAAGAAGCTTCCATGCCTTATATGAAGCACCTGCAGCCTCTAAATCATCTAGTAATAATTCTTTCTTCAACAAGAAAAACCTAGAACAATTGTATCAGTTATGGAGTTCTTATCAGTCTGCTACTACCTCATCTAATTCATCATCTTCCCTAACACAAAAAGGTACTCATGCAGCAGTACTTTGTGTCACATTAGATAAATCCGACCCTTGGATCATTGATTCAGGGGTCACTGATCATATGACATGTTCTTCTTATATGTTTTCAACCTATTTTTCTTGTTCTGGAAATCAAAAGATCAAAATTGTAGATGGTTCAATGTCTGCAATTACTGAAAAATGTTCTGTCATAGTCTCTCCCTCCCTTACCTTAAACAATATTCTTCATGTGCCCAATTTATCTTGTAACCTATTGTCTGTTAGTAAAATAACCCATGATTCTAACTGTTTAATCAAATTTGTGTCTGTTGGTTGTGCTTTTCAGGACTAATGCTCGGGGAAGATGATTGACAATGCTAAAGAAAGCGGTGGTCTTTACTAATTTGCTTCAGACAATCTCTCGAGTAAATAAGTTTAGAAACCATGTTCCTCTAGTTTTTTATCTTTAGAGAATGAAATTATGTTATGGCACTATAGATGTAAAATTCGCCAAAATTTTGTAATGTGTAAAATTTTGAATAAATTTTTCGTGAAATTTAAATATAAATTTGAGCCCGGTTTACTAATTTTCGTCTAGTAGTAACGTATGAATTTTTGGTCACTTATGGCCTGTACAGAAAATTTGAAGCAATTAATTAAAATTTTGGGTTGACGTTCGTGTGTTTCGAGTGAATTAAGTTCATGGAAGAACAACATCAGAGCTAATCGAAAGAAACTATTCGGTAAGGTTTGAAATTGGTAAATCGAAAACTATTAAACGGTTTTAATATAATTAAAATAAATAATAAAAAAATTAAATTAAAATTTAAAAAAATAAGGTTTTCTAAGAAAACCTTATTGTTAGTTTTCTTACCGCAGAAACACCCGAGAGAAAGGAGAGAGAGACTCGACTGCGAGGGAAGGTTGCCGACGCCGGAACGGCCACCGTTCGGGCCGATCTTGGTGTCAAAACGTTTGTCGACGAGTGGAGCAGCGTTGCTAAATGGCGTTTCCGACGGTAAGCTCTCTTTCTCCCGATTTTCGCCCGAGAAGGTTAGGGATTTTTGGGTTTCGTCGCTCTGCGATTTTTGGTTGATCTCTTGGTGTTTTTGGCTTGAATCGACCGGATTGGAAGTAAGAATGGTGTTGGAAACGAATTTTGGCCGAAAAACATGTCAAAAAATTGGTTTTGGTACTCGGCCTTCGTCTGCCGAGTTGACTCGGTCGATGGCTGAGTTGACTCGGCATTGGGCCAAGTCGACTCGGGCCCAAGGCTGAGTTGGGCATGGGGTTGGTTAGGCCGAGCTTGACTCGGGTTCAGGCCGAGTTCGCCCCAGACCCAGCCCAAACCTGCAGGGTTCGACCCGAGCCAAGCTGGGCTGGGTTCGTCTGACCCGACCTGGACCGAACTAGACCCGAACCGGTCTGACCCGAATCAGACTGGTCAGTCAAAGTCAACCATTGACTTAGACTGTTGACTTTGACAACTGATGTTGACTGTTGACTTTTTGGGCATGGGGTTAGTCAGGCCGAGCTGACTTGGGTTCGGGCCGAGTTCGCCCTAGATTCAGCCCGAACTTGCTGGGTTAGACCCGAGCTAAGCTGGGCCGGGTTCGTCCGACCCGGACCGACCCGACCTGGACCGAAACAGACCCGAGCCGGTCTGACCATACCCGAACCGATCAGTCAAAGTCAACGGTTGACTTTGACTTTGACCAGCGATGTTGACTATTGACTTTTTGACCAAAAGTCAACTCAAGCCGTTTTTGCCCATTTTATCCTTGGCTTTTCGTTTGTATCATTTCTAACCCTTATTAGACCTTAACGGGGTTCCTCCTTTGTATTTGATTCCTAGAGTGGAGGATTTTGCTGAGTTCGAAACGATTCTCGATGAGCCACCGACTGCCGCGGTTAAGAGGACTCACCTCACAGATATGAGTTATTATACTTATCGCGTTGTGTCTAGCCTAGCATGCACGTATATTATATTGGTGGGGTACCACTAGTATTTACACCGGCAGTTGTATTAGTAGGTACATTTTACATCATTGGTGTATGTACACGTTTTCCTCAATTCGTACTGCCTCGTAGAGTTTAAATGCTATGTTTTACTCGCCTTTGCTGACGGGCTCAATTTGAGATTTACTAGATTGGCATGCAGATGAATTTTATTCATGCATTGGTTTCCTGGTGTGCCATTTGGAGTTTGATATTGGGGATAACCGTACGGCACTCTTAGATGGGCCCATATGTTGAGAGTATCGGAGGGTTAGGCCCAATTGCACTCGTGTTTGAGAGTTGCTGTGGTACTCCCTACACTTGTTTGGACAAGGTACGCTCCTTAGGTGGAATACAGGGTACGCCCCCTTATAATAGGTGTAATACAGGGTACATCCTCTTATAATAGGTGGAATACAGCGGTGCTCCCCGCTTATGGAGCAGCGGTACTCCCCACTTATGGAGCTGCGGTACTCCCCTCTTACCGCTTATAGAGCTGCGGTACTCCCCGCTTATGAAACAGTGATGGAGCTGCGGTACGCCTTGCTTAAGGCGAATGGACTCGGAGCTATGCTAGTCCAGCGGCACCCCCGGATTGATAAATCCACCGTGTGGTCCCCTTGAGCCCAGGGTTGAGTAGTTGTTTGTCCCTTCTAGTGTACTCTGGCGCGTGTGTCCCGATGGCCCAAGGTTGAGTGGTTGTTAGTCATTCCTGGTTGATCATGATTGATAAGTCTACTGTGTGGTCCCCTTGAACCTAGGGTTGAGTGGTTGTTTGTCCCTCCTAGTGTGCTCTAGCGCGTGTGTCCCAGTGGCCAAGGGTTGAGTGGTTGGTTGTCCCTTCTGGTTGATCCTGATTGATAAGTCCACTGTGTGGTCCCCTTGAGCCTAAGGTTGAGTGGTTGTTTGTCCCTCCTAGGGTGCTCTAGCACGTGTGTCTCGGTGGCCCAGGGTTGAGTGGTTGTTAGTCCCTCTTGGTTGATCCTAATTGATAAGTCCACTGTGTGGTTCTCTTGAGCCCAGGGTTGAGTAGTTGTTTGTCCCTCCTAGTGTACTCTAGCGCGTGTGTGTAACGCCCCGAATTTAAAATCTCCAATTTGATTTCCTCAATTTGAAACCATAATTTCAAAACCCTAAAATTTTTTCCCAAATCATTTTATCAAATTAAATTCGAGCGTTAAAACCCTAATTCCATAATATTTTGAAATTCTCTTTAAATAATTAATAAACATTAAATGCGCGAAAGTTTGAACTTTAAATAATGAGTCATCATTGAAATAAAAACAGAATTACTAATTCATAAAACTTTTTTAAGTAATAAAATTCAACAAAACTTATTCAAATTTTTCGTGAAATATCTTTAAAAATTTAAACATACTAATTGACATCATTTCCTTTTAAAAACATTTCATTCTTCTGTATACTCATTTGCCTCTGGAGGGTTCTCGATCATAGCCATTTCTTCCTCAGATAAAAATTCACCTACATCACAATTTACAAAACTGTGAGAAATAATCTCAGTAAGTAAGAATACGTGCAGTTGCAAAACAAGTACTTTTACCGAATCCTGTTAACTGTTACATACTGGTTGGATCTCATTCCTGAACCATCTTTTAAGAAGAGCCATCATGGCTTCGTCATCTTTTACTTTTTGATGCAGGAAGGATAGAAATAAGGATTAGAGAGAGAGAAAGAGAGTGAGGAAGAGGAAGCCGATAGAAAGAAGTCAGAAAAGGAGGAAGGAAGAAGAACAGGAAACGAGTTTAGAAGAGAGGGGAGAAAGGAGATTCAGGAAACTCAAACTCATTTTTTTATCATTCATCAACTATCTGATCCAATTACAATGCAAATTTAAATAGGAAATACTACCTTAGAAGTTTGAAAGACAATGCATTAGTAACCATTAAACAAATAACAAAAAACCACAAAATGCTAAAAACTAGAATAATAAATGACAATAGAAATAAATGATGCCCACATCAACTCTCCTGGGGTAAGAGAAACGACCCAGTCAAATTGAAGGAATCATAAGTCGGTAGCGAATCAATCTCCCAACCATAAATTAAGTGGTTGAGCAATCTTCTGTCGGCGACTATAAACTCGTGAAACTGACGGCCTAGTTCGAGAATCTTTCTGAACTGTCCCAGAATGTGGTAGAGAAAGATCCTGATGACTCCGGAATAGCTCTAAAAGGTCTGGATCCAAATGCTGAAGTGTCTCTCTGGTAATCCACGTACAATCACTGTCTGGACGATCTCTCCAACAGACAAGAAAGCGCTGGACCTCACCTTCATTAGTGAATACAACATGTTCATCTAAAATAGCATCAATTTTATCCATTTGTGTTGTGACAGGTGGTGCTAGAGAGGCATGGTTAGCAGTTGTAGGATCAAAGTCGATGGACGAAGGTAAAAATGGATCATTTGATGGACAAAAATGGCCTTTATAAGCTACAAGGTCTTCAACATTAAAAGTGGGATGATAACCAAAGTGTGGTAGAAGATCAACGATATAAGCATTTGAACCAATTCGTTTTAAAATTTTAAAAGGACCAACACTACGAGGTTGCAATTTAGAACCAAATCCGAATGAACGCCGCTCAGGACGAATCCGAACCATAACATAATCGCCAACATTAAATTCAACATTTCATTTATGTAAATCAGCTCGCAGTTTATACGATGCATTGCTAGCCTCTATTTGTTTATTGATCTCTATATGCAAATCATGAAGATGTTGGGCAAAACTTTCCGCCGACATAGACACACTAGCATGCGGTGACATAGGGAGGAGGTCCAAGGGTTTCTTAGGTTTAAAGCCATGAACAACTTCAAAAGGACTCATGCCTAAGGATCGGTTTATAGAGCTATTATATGCAAGTTGAGCAGTGGGGAGAATCACATCCCAATTTCTAAGATTTTCTTTAACCAAACATCTTAACAAATTACCAAGGCTTCTATTAACAACTTCAGTTTGGCCATCGGTTTGAGGATGATAAGCAGTAGACAATTTGAGAGTTGTGCCTACCATGTGCCAAAGAGTTCTCCAAAAGTGACTAGTGAAACGCACATCCTTATCCGAGACAATGGTTTTAGGGAGGCCATATAATTTGACAATCTCATTAAAATATAAACGAGCTATCTTAGACGCATCAGACGTTTTATTACATAGGATAAAGTGAGCCATTTTTGAGAAACGATCAACAACTACTAAGATAGAGTCATATTTCTTTGGAGTGCGCGGTAGTCCAAGTATAAAGTCCATACTAACATCCTCCCAAGGACGATTGGGAACAGGGAGAGGTGTATAAAGACCACTGTTTTGACGCCTTTGCTTAGCCATATGACAAATTCTACAAGCACTAACTATTTTGCTTACATCTTTCTTTAATTTAGGCCAGTAGAATTGACGTTCGACTTCTTCAATCGTTTTATCTCGCCCAAAGTGACCAGCTAATCCTCCTGCATGGATCTCCCAAATGATGAACTCTCGAACCGAAGTTTGGGGAATGCACAACTTGTTAGTTTTAAAAGGATAACCATCCTTCAAATGATAAACATCATTTCCCCTCATTTGCCCGTTTTTCAAGGTAAGGACAATATCTTTAAAATTAGGACAAGACTCATAATCTTCTTTGAGTTTTTCGAAGCCTACGATCTTAACACTCATGATGCTAAGTAAAGATACACAACGACTTAGTGCATCAGCTGCTTGATTGTCCATACCCTTCCTGTGTTTCAATACAAATGAGTAGGCTTGTAGATACTCAATCCAACGACCATGACGAGAGTTCAACCGTTTTTGAGAATTGAGATATCGTAAGGCTTCATGGTCCGAATAAATCACAAATTCTTGTGGTAACAAATAGTGACGCCAATAGCGTAGGGCCTGTACGACTGCATATAATTCTCTGTCATATGTTGAATAACGTTGTTTGGCTTCATTCAATTTTTCACTAAAATAAGCGACAGGATGTCGCTCCTGGCTAAGAACGCCACCAATTCCCACTCCCGAAGCGTCACACTCAACCTCAAAGACTTTAGAAAAGTCTGGAAGTCGCATGACCGGGGCCTCCGCCATTCGAATTTTAATAGTGCTGAAGGCTTTAGATGCAGCTGGTGTCCAACAAAATTCACCTTTTTTAGACATTCAGTGACAGGGGCCATAATTGTACCGAATCCTTTAATGAAACGACGATAAAAGGTAGCTAACCCGTGAAAGCTTCGAACGTCATTTAAGCTTTTAGGCTCAGGCCATTCAACAATTGCTTTAACCTTTATAGGATCGGGGGATACTCTTGTCGTAGAGACTATAAAACCTAAAAAGGTGACACTCTCAGTAAAAAACGCACATTTCTTAACATTGGCGTAGAGACTAGATGCTCGAAGAGTAGAACAGACTTGATGGAGGTGATCTCGATGTTGTGCAATAGTTTTACTAAAAATAAGGATGTCATCGAAATAAACAACTAGGAATTTGCCCATAAAAGACCGAAAAGTATGAGTCATTACTCTCATGAAAGTGCTTGGAGCATTAGTAAGGCCAAATAGCATGACGAGCTATTCATAAAGACCATCCTTTGTTTTGAAAGCAGTCTTCCACTCGTCACCTGGACGAATCCTTATTTGATGATACCCGCTTCTAAGGTCAATTTTGGAAAAAATCTTGGCGTGAGTCATTAAGTCCAACAAATCATCAAGTCTAGGGATGGGGAAACGATATTTTATAGTAATCTTGTTGATGGCACGACTATCAATGCACATCCTCCAAGTGCCGTCTTTTTTTTGGCGTCAGAAGGGCTGGAACGGCACAAGGGCTTAAACTCTCACGAATAAATCCTTTACTCAAAAGTTCGTTTACTTGTCTTTGTAGCTCACTATGCTCAGTGGGATTCATTCTGTAATGAGGTAAGTTTGGAAGGGAAGTTCTTGAAGTGAGCTCAATTTCATGTTGGATATCTCGTAGTAGAGGTAGATGATCAGGGAGGTAGATGATCATTAATACATCCTTATATGCATTAATGATCATTTGAGCTTCTGGGGAAGTTAAGGGTGGAGATCTGGATAAACTCTCAACTACCATTACAACAAAGACGACTGAATCACTTTTAAGTGAACGTTCAAATTCCGTAGGAGTAATAACATTTAGTCCTTTTTGTTCCACCATTTTCTTTGCCGGAGGGGACTCCAATGATTTTGGGTTCGGAGCTACAGGATTAAGGTGGATTTTCTTTCCCTGGAACACAAAAGAACAAGAATTCGATCGACCATGGATAGTGACATCCAAATCGAACAACCACGGACGACCGAGGATGATATGGCTAACATCCATAGGAATGACGTCACACCAGAGTTGTTCTTTATATCCAAGGAACTGAATGGGTAACAAGCAACGCTCATTTACTGAAATAGAGGAAGAATCAATCCACGACACCTTATAAGGTCGAGGATGAGGTTCAGACTTCAATCCCAAACGTGTTACAGTTGTAACAGATACCGCATTAACACAGCTACCGCTATCCACAATGATCTTGCAACCTTTTTCATTGATTTTAATATATGTATGAAAGATTGAATGACGACGCCAATCCTCAACGTCCTTTTGGGGTTGGGTAAGTGTACATCTCACAACACTTAATCGGGGAGAGACAGAATGAGTAGGCAGTGTTCGGATACAGCCTACAAAGCTTTCATCATTCAAATCCTCAAACTCTTCAAGGTTAGGTGCATAAATTTGTTCTTCACTTGTCTCCCCAATTGCATCTTCACACTCTTGTAGGACTAAGTTTCGGCTAGGGCAGTGAGAAGAGATGTGACCAAAACCCTTACAGTTAAAACATTGTAAACGCGAAGAGCTTCTTGAATTGTCTATACTTTTTCCATTATTTTCTCGCACTAAGGGGTATTAGACGGTGGGGGTCCTAGGAGAGACTTAGGAGGAATGGGAGGAATAGGGGTCGGGACTGAGGGAGGTCTATTGTCACTTCGTTTGCCATATGGTATTCTCGTAACTAGCTCAAAGTCTCGAACTAAAGAATATGCATGATCTAGGGTATTGACACCTCGAAGGATAAGTTCACGTCTTAAGTCTTCTCTTAAACCTTGTCGAAATCTACTTAAAGTCATGGCCTCGTCTTCCACAATTTGACTTCTCATTCGAAAATCATCAAATTGGTTAACGTATTCTGTGACTGGACGGTTGCCCTGGGTAAGGGCATTCCATTGGTCCAACAAATTACCCCGATAGGATTGGGGTAAATACTTCTCCTGAAGTCGCCGTTTCATTTCTTCCCAACTTTCGACAGGAGGTGCACCACGCCTTTCCAGGAGATCCTCAACACTTTCCCAAAACAATTGGGCAGTACCAGATAATTTTAAACTGGCAAATTGAACTCGGCGAAGTTCTGGCACCCCATACCAAGCAAAGAAACGGTCCATATCTTTTACCCATTGAGTAAAAATGCGGGGATCTAGACAACCATCAAAAGTAGGTGCGTCTAATTTAATATTCCTAAAAAGTTGGTCATTCTGGTGTCTAAGAGCCGGTGATTCATGACGAAAGTGGTTTCGACCATTCTCGGTCATATTTCTATGTCGATGGTGATGTCGGCGAGTATCTTGTCGGTGATATTGGGGTTTGTTGTGGAGCACAGTAGAGTTGTCAAAATCCGAAGGGTGAGAAATTTGTTCCACATTATTGACTCTATTTCCAAAGTCCCTATTTGCCTCACGATTAGTAGCTAACTCAGTTTGGATAGTAGCTAATTGTTCTTGGAATTGTTGTTGGTTGCTAAGTAATTGTGCTACTTGTTTGGATAGGACATCAAGTGGGGAAGGATCCATATCTACGATACTAGATTTAGATGAGACCTGACGACCACTACGTAACTGCATGCAATGTTTCTAAATAAGGGAAATGTAGAGATCAATAAACTTCGTGATTGGCATATAGAGATCAACAAGTAAATATTACTAGCAATAAATAATATTTACTACAGCCAGACTAACAAAACGACATGTAAAATTTTTGTTGTTGATTATTTATTTATTTTTTTTAAACAATTATGTTGACTCTAATAAAGCAACCACGAAATATTAATATTTTAAAATAATAAAACGAAGGCCCAACAATTATACCAAAAATTTCACAACAAAATTGATTATCAGTATGAACGGCAGGTTTAATGGTTGGAATGAAATAATCACAGTGATTAAATCAAATAACAAATGTAGGATCAGATGTCAACAGGGTAGTTTAATGGTTGGAATGAAATAATCATAGCGATTAAATCAAATAACAAATGTAGGATCAGATGTCAACAGGGTGGATCAAATATCATATGTAATATGAAGACATGCCGCAAATGGAAGTGATAATGAAACATGGGTAAAGTCACAACACAAGGACAATAATGAAGCTATATTTAGGAACAATAAGCATTAACTAATAAAAGGGGGAACAGAAAACTCCCTGTTTTGTTTGGCCGAGAACGAACAGCGGAGCAAAAATAATCTAACAGAGAGCGGCTAACTGCAGGAATACCAGAGACCCGACGAGAGGCGTTGAAGGAAATCGGTGGGGTGCGGCGTCCGAGCGGTGAACCAGGGAACACCGTAGCTGCAAACCCGAGCAGCGAAGCTGAGAGGAATCGGCGGACAACCGAGTCGCGGGGTGCGGCGTAGGCGAGAAATCGTCGGCGAACGAGCAACAGAGGGAGCCGGACCAATATCAATAGGCGAGCAGTGTAGTCGCAGTGCTCTGAATCCAGAAACCCGAGGACAGAGCAGCGAAAATCAAAGGCTTCAATGTAACCAGAAGAGAAAAGGGAAGGGCTGTTCGGTTGTTGAGAGAAACGTGACGACATAGCAACCAGCAACCAGATTTGTTTTCTTCATATTTGTGTGCTTCTGAAGAATCATCAAAACAAAATCTCAAACCTTTTCTATTGAAAACCAGAACTGTGTTTTTGGCTCTGATACCAAATTTGATGCAGGAAGGATAGAAATAAGGATTAGAGAGAGAGAAAGAGAGTGAGGAAGAGGAAGCCGATAGAAAGAAGTCAGAAAAGCAGGAAGGAAGAAGAACAGGAAACGAGTTTAGAAGAGAGGGGAGAAAGGAGATTCAGGAAACTCAAAACTCATTTTTTTATCATTCATCAACTATCTGATCCAATTACAATGCAAATTTAAATAGGAAATACTACCTTAGAAGTTTGAAAGACAATGCATTAGTAACCATTAAACAAATAACAAAAAACCACAAAATGCTAAAAACTAGAATAATAAATGACAATAGAAATAAATGATGCCCACATCACTTTTACTTTTAATGTTCAAGCTCACCATCTCAATGTGGCTTTTGCTATCACGTGATTGCCGTCAATTCCATCATTTTCACACACATGCAAATGTCCTACAAATTTTTATCTTTTAAATTATTCTATAAAAATGCCTAAATATGAGTGCTCACATATTAAATCGTGTAATAAAACAATTACACAAAAATAACATAAATTTATTGTGATGTAGAACTGTAGCCAAAACGTTGAAAAATTTGTACTTTCATTTACCTGTATTCCGAGCAAGTAGGGTTATCGGGATTTTTCTAAAATTCCAAATAATTTCGTGACTCGTAGGTCGAGTATGATCGAATTAAATCGATTCAGACAACTGTCAGAAATTTTCTACCTAAATAAAATATCCATATAAATTTCCCATTTTAATAAACAAATTTCATAAAAATTTAGGCAGAAATTCCTTACCGGTAAAATCTGAAATCGGTTCGGGCCGAAATTTTGAGTCGGGTCAAAATTCGGGTTGGTTCGGGTTCGGATGAACAGTGCCGGTCGTGAACAGTCCCGGTTTGGTTCAATTTGGACTGTTCTGATCTGGTTCGATTTTGGGCCGGTTCGGTTCAGATCCTTTTAAAATAACCCAGTTCAGTTTTAAAAAAAAACTGAATCTCTCTTTTCTTCCTCCCCCTTCATCTTCTTCGTGCGAGGGCAGAGAGCAGAGAAAGGGAGAGAGAGATCGAGAGGGAGAGAGAGAGAGCGTGGCCGAGGGAGCGAGAGTCGGAGGTCGGAGTTCAGAGTTCCGTCGGTCGATGAGGGAGCTCGGTCACGAAGAACAATGGTTTCGGCTGAGGAGGGGTTCTTCACCGGAGACGAGTTCGGCCGAGAGGGTTTGGTGATTTCCGGCGAGGTAAGAGCTCAAATTTTTGGTGTGATTTCTCCTTCACCGAGCTTCCCAATTTATAGGATTAGCTCTACCAATTTTTTTACGTTTCTCCCTCTGTCTATTGTCAATTTCGTCGGCCATTTGTTCAAAATTCATCAGCTGGAAGCAAATCCTTCCTTCCTTTGTCAAAAACGTCTGCTGCACATTTTTGATGTGTTACAGTGTTTCCCGGTGGCCCAGGGTTGAGTGGTTGTTAGTCCCTCCTAGTTGATCCTGATTGATAAGTCCATTGTGTGGTCCCTTTGAGTCCAGAGTTGAGTGGTTGTTTATCCCTCCTGGTGTACTCTAGCGCGTGTGTCCCGGTGGCCCAGTGTTGAGTGGTTGTTAGTCCCTTCTGGTTGATCATGATTGATAAGTCCCTTGTGCGGTTCCCGCGATGGCCCGCAGTGAGTGGTTATGGAATCCCTTCTGACTTGGTAAGTCCATTGTGCGGTTCCCTCGATGGCCCACGGTGAGTGGTTATTGAATCCCTCCTGGCTGGTAAGTCCCTTGTACGGTTCCCACGATGGCCCACGGTGAATGGTTATGAAATCCCTCTGCTGTAAGTCCATTGTGTGTTTGGTAAGTCCATGTGCGGTTCCCTCGATGGCCCACGGTGAGTGGTTATGGAATCCCTCCTGGCTGGTAAGTCCATTGTGCGGTTCCCTCGATGGCCCACGGTGAGTGGTTATTGAATCCCTCCTGGCTGGTAAGTCCATTGTGCGATTCCCTCGATGGTCCACAGTGAGTGGTTATTGAATCCCTCCTGGCTGGTAAGTCCCTTGTGCGGTTCCCGCGATGGCCCACGGTGAGTGGTTATGGAATCCCTCCTGGCTTGGTAAGTCCATTGTGTGGTTCCCTCGATGGCCCACGGTGAGTGGTTATTGAATCCCTCCTGGCTTGGTAAGTCCATTGTGCGGTTCCCTCGATGGCCCACGGTGAGTGGTTATTGAATCCCTCCTAGCTGGTAAGTCCCTTGTGCGGTTCCCGCGATGGCCCACGGTGAGTGGTTATTGAATCCCTCCTGGCTTGGTAAGTCCATGTGCGGTTCCCTCGATGGCCCACGGTGAGTGGTTATTGAATCCCTCCTGGCTGGTAAGTCCATTGTGCGGTTCCCTCGATGGTCCACGGTGAGTGGTTATTGAATCCCTCCTGGCTGGTAAGTCCCTTGTGCGGTTCCCGCGATGGCCCACGGTGAGTGGTTATGGAATCCCTCCTGGCTTGGTAAGTCCATGTGCGGTTCCCTCGATGGCCCACGGTGAGTGGTTATTGAATCCTCCTGGCTGGTAAGTCCATTGTGCGGTTCCCTCGATGGCCCACGGTGAGTGGTTATTGAATCCTCCTGGCTGGTAAGTCCATTGTGCGGTTCCCTCGGTGGCCCAGGGTTGAGTGGTTGTTAGTCCCTTCTGGTTGATCATGATTGATAAGTCCCTTGTGCGGTTCCCGCGATGGCCCACGGTGAGTGGTTATTGAATCCCTCCTGGCTTGGTAAGTCCATTGTGCGGTTCCCTCGATGGTCCACAGTGAGTGGTTATTGAATCCTCCTGGCTGGTAAGTCCCTTGTGCGGTTCCCACGATGGCCCACGGTGAGTGGTTATGGAATCCCTCCTGGCTTGGTAAGTCCATTGTGCGGTTCCCTCGATGGCCCACAATGAGTGGTTATTGAATCCCTCCTGGCTTGGTAAGTCCATTGTATGGTTCCCTCGATGGCCCACGGTGAGTGGTTATTGAATCCCTCCTAGCTGGTAAGTCCCTTGTGCGGTTCCCGCGATGGCCCACAGTGACTGGTTATTGAATCCCTCTTGGCTGGTAAGTCCATTGTGCGGTTCCCTCGATGGTCCACGGTGAGTGGTTATTGAATCCCTCCTGGCTGGTAAGTCCCTTGTGCGGTTCCCGCGATGGCCACGGTGAGTGGTTTTGGAATCCCTCTTGGCTGGTAAGTCCATTGTGCGGTTCCCTCGGTGGCCCACGGTGAGTGGTTATTGAATCCCTCCTGGCTTGGTAAGTCCTTGTGCGGTTCCCTCGATGGCCCACGATGAGTGGTTATTGAATCCATCCTGACTTGGTAAGTCCATTGTATGGTTCCCTCGATGGCCCATGGTGAGTGGTTATTGAATCCCTCCTGGCTGGTAAGTCCCTTGTGCGGTTCCCGCGATGGCCCACGATGAGTGGTTATGGAATCCCTCCTGGCTTGGTAAGTCTATTGTACGGTTCCCTCGATGGCCCACGGTGAGTGGTTATTGAATCCCTCTCGGCTGGTAAGTCCATTGTGCGGTTCCCGCGATGGCCCACGGTGAGTGGTTATGGAATCCCTCCTTGCTTGGTAAGTCCATTGTGCGGTTCCCTTGATGGTCCACGGTGAGTGGTTATGGAATCCCTCCTGGCTTGGTAAGTCCATTGTGCGGTTCCCTCGATGGCCCACAATGAGTGGTTATTGAATCCATCCTGACTGGTAAGTCCATTGTATGGTTCCCTCGATGGTCCACAGTGAGTGGTTATTGAATCCTCCTGGCTGGTAAGTCCCTTGTGCGGTTCCCGCGATGGCCCACGATGAGTGGTTTTGGAATCCCTCTTGGCTGGTAAGTCCATTGTGCGGTTCCCTCGGTGGCCCACAGTGAGTGGTTATTGAATCCCTCTTGGCTGGTAATTCCGTTGTGCGGTTCCTGCGATGGTCCACGGTGAGTGGTTATTGAATCCCTCCTGGCTGGTAAGTCCCTTGTGCGGTTCCCGCGATGGCCCACGGTGAGTTGTTATGGAATCCCTCTTGGCTTGGTAAGTCCATTGTGTCGTTCCCTCGATGGCCCATGGCGAGTGGTTATTGAATCCCTCCTGGCTTGGTAAGTCTATTGTACGGTTCCCTCGATGGCCCACGGTGAGTGGTTATTGAATCCCTCTCGGCTGGTAAGTCCATTGTGCGGTTCCCGCGATGGCCCACGATGAGTGGTTTTGGAATCCCTCTTGGCTGGTAAGTCCATTGTGCGGTTCCCTCGGTGGCCCACGGTGAGTGGTTATTGAATCCCTCCTGGCTGGTAAGTCCATGTGCGGTTCCCTCGATGGCCCACGGTGAGTGGTTATTGAATCCCTCTCGGCTGGTAAGTCCATTGTGCGGTTCCCGCGATGGCCCACGATGAGTGGTCATGGAATTCCTCCTGGCTTGGTAAGTCCACTGTGCGGTTCCATCGATGGCCCACGGTGAGTTGTTATTGAATCCCTCCTAGTTGGTGTATTTTTCTTTATCTTCTCCTTAAGAGGCCCTGCTTAGTGTTATCGCGGCCTTTAAGTGTAGTTTGGTTCAAATAATCCTTGCATGACTTTTGTTTTTTTCTGTCCACCTGACTATGTGTGATAGTGGAAGGTATAGTTTCATATACTGAGTTTGTTACTCACCCTATTGACGTTTCCCTCTTCGAGTAAAGGAAGGAGAAAGAAGAATTGGTTGGGATCAGGGATCAGGGACAGGGACATTAGTTTTCTTCTTCATTCTTTTTTTTTTGTAATGGGTAAGACCATAATAGAGATTGTATTGGACATTGGCATGTAGTTATTTTTTTTTCCTGTATTTCTAATATTGTTTGTACTCTCACTTTGTTTCTTTGAGGAGGTTCTGGTTCGTTGCTAAAAACTTTTGCACTCAGCCTTAGGTTAAACGGTGGATCTCCCTGAGGTTGATCGTTTAACCTGGCGTTTCTGTTAGGCCATCTCCCGGGTCGTGACAATAAACTTGGTCATCCTAACTGTGGTTATTCGAAACACTTATTTCCTGCGTTATTCAAAGATAAAAATTTTGGTTCCTTTCAATGTGAGATTTGTCAATTTGCTAAACATAGGCGATCTGTTTATCTTACTTTAGCACACATGCCATTTAAACCTTTTCACTTATTCATAATGACATGGGGACCATCTAGGGTTAGAAATATATCTGGCTTTAGATCTTTCATTACTTTTATTGATGATCATACAAGAAACACATGGATTTACCTCTTTAAAGAAAAATCTGAGGCTGTTGAAATTTTCAAAAATTTTAATTCCAAGATTAAAACTCAATTTTAGTCTCAAATTCAAGTTTTGAGAACTATAATGGGAGAGAATTTTTTAACAACATTCTTGGTAAGTTTCTTATAGAACAAGACATCATCCACCATAGTTCGTGTATTGATATACCTCAACAGAACGAAATTGCCAAAAAAAAAAAATCGACATATGTTAGAAGTAGCTTGAGCTCTTATGTTTTCTATGATTGTATCTAAAAGATTTTGGGTTGAGGCCATATTTAATGCTGCATAACTAATTAATAGGATGTCAAACAAAGTACTATGTTATCAACTCCCTTAAAAGTTTTACAATCATATTTTTCTCAAAACAGATCTTTTACTCACTTAGTACCTAAAGTTTTTTGTTGTACTAATTTTGTTCATATTCATGATCATAACCAAAATAAATTAGATCCTAGGGCAACTAAATGTGTTTTCTTAGGTTTTTCTCCTACTATAAAAGGATACAAATGTTTTGACATGAGCTCGGAAAAAATGCTTATTAGCATGAATGTCACATTCTTTGATAATAAACATTTTTTTGAAAAAATTTCTCTTCAAGGGGAAAATAAAGAAACGAGTGAAGATAAGTTTTTGGAAACCATTGTTATGTCTATACCTGTTCTTAACTATGACCAAAATAGGACAACAAATGTGGAACCTGCTGTGAGTAATGTGGCTTTCACCTTTGAACTTCGTGTTTACTCGAGAAGGAAAGAAAAGTAATGTATTGATCTACTGCCTACTCTAACAGTGCAATCATGTGAACCAAGTGTCGATCTAGGTAATCACAACGTTATTCTATTTCCTCTTGATCCAACTCTAGAGTCTGACCACAGAGAACATGTTACAACCCCTGAGCCAATCCAAAGTGATCTTAGTGTACCCATAGCTCATAGGAAAGGTGTACGTGAGTGTACCAAATATCCTATTGCTCGTCATGTGTCATATCATAAACTCTCACCTAGTTTTAGAGCCTTCACCACTAGCATCACTGATGATGAAATTCCAAAAAAGATACAAGAAGCACTAAGTATTCCAAAGTGGAGAGAGACTGTCCTAGAAGAAATGAGAGCTATGAAGAATAATAAAACTTGGGAGATGACAGAGCTTCCAAAAGAAAAACACCTCGTTGACAGCAGGTGGATTTTTACAATCAAGTATAACTCGGATGGATCGGTAAAAAAATACAAAGCTAGGCTTGTAGCTCGAGGGTTTACTCAGACCTATGGCCTAGATTATGTGGAAACATTTGTCCCAGTTGCCAAACTCAACACTGTCAGGGTCTTACTTTCCCTAGCTGCTAATTTAGATTGACCTCTTTTTCAGTTTGATGTTAAGAGTGCATTTCTTAATGGTGATTTAGAAGAAGAGGCCTTCATGCAAATGCCTCCAGGATTTGATAATGTGAGTGTTGCAGGAAAAGTCGGTCAACTAAGGAAGTCTTTATACGACCTTAAGCAAATCCCTTCGTGCTTGGTTTGTGAGGTTTGCAAGGGCTGTCAAAGAGCACGGCTATTCACAAGGTCAATCGGATTATACACTATTTTATAAACACACTGCAGGAGGTAAAATTACTATTCTGATTGTGTATATGGATGATATAGTTGTGACAGGAAACGATGAGATGAAGCTAGCATCATTGAAGAAGCTTCTAGCTTGTCAGTTTGAACTTAAGGATTTGGGAAATCTCGAGTTTTTTCTAGGTATGGAAGTAGCTAGGTCAAAGAATGAGATTGTTATATCCCAGAGGAAGTATGTGCTCGATCTCCTCAAAGAGACAGGTCTCCTTGGATGCAAGTCTGCGTCAACACCTATTGATCCTAATCAGAAGCTCGGTCTAAGTAAGAATGAGGTATCTATGAACAAAGTCAGATATCAAAAATTGGTTGGAAAACTGATTTACTTAGCTCATACAAGGCTTCACATTGCATTTGTTTTTGGCTTAGTAAGTCAGTTCATGTATTGTCCAGCTAAAAATTACCTCAAGGCTGTCTACAGAATTCTCCACTACCTCAAAGGAAGTCCTGACAAGTGCATTATGTTCAGGAAAAATAAAAATAGACATATTGAAGTGTTTACAGATGTATATTGGGCAGGATCTCAAACTGACAAGAGGTCCACATCAGCCTATTGCACGTTTGTATGGGGCGACCTTGTGACATGGAGGAGCAAAAAGCAAAATGTTGTGACAAGAAGCAGTGCTGAAGCTGAGTTTAGAACAATGACTCAAAGTGTTTGTGAATTTATTTGGCTTAAAAGTATTCTAGAAAAACTAAAGATCGAGATTGATGAGCCAATAAAACTGTTTTGTGACAATAAGTCAGCCATCAGCATTGCTCATAATCCAGTGCAACACGACAGAACAAAATATGTAGAGATTAATCGTCATTTCATCAAAGAAAGACTTGAAAGAGATGAGATTTGTATGTCATATGTTCCTACATCTGAACAACTTGCAGATGTCCTCACAAATAGGCTCTACAAGTAGGTGTTTGAAGATCTTCTAGTCAAACTTGACATGATTGACATCTTTGCCCAGCTTGAGGGAGAGTGTTGAGATATGCTACTGACTAAGCTGTGTGTAGATATTTATATGTATTAAAATTGTATCTATATATGTGTATTTATTTTATTTTCTAGTTTAAGTTATTCTTTTTTTTTTTTGTTACTAGATTTTATTCATGTATCTCTTAATCAATGAGTAAGTAAATCAATTAAACTCTATTACAATTAACATGAGTATCGTGATTGTGAGAAGTGTTAATGCCTCTCTTTTTCGAAGGTTTGTAAATTAGATGAGTAGGATTATACGCTTCTCTTAATTTTTTATGTGGACATTAGTGAATTGACCAAAACTTTTGATTTTGCAGCATAGAATATTACATGCAGAAAACATACTACAAAACTGCGTCATTAATTTCTAACGGTTGCAAGGCAATTGCTCTTCTTGCTGGGCAAACAACAGAAGTTGCAATGTTGGCGTACGAGTATGGCAAAAATTTGGTTTGTCAATCTACAAATTCTTGTGAATACTTAGTTTTTGAGAGTTTCTAACTTTTTGGTTTTGAGAACTGGTAGGAATGAACGGACCATGGAAAGAGTGTTTGCTTGTATTTGTTGGGGCAAACTGTTTTGTTCTTTTTAGTGATAAAATTGAATTATTTGTCAAATTATTCATAATGAAGGAATTCAAGAGTAGAAAAATGTGTAGAATACTCTTATCTCAGAAACTGCCTAATCACCTATTTTCAAGAATTGACAACCAAGAAGCCTGGCAAAATCCAAATAGATCTTTCAGTCTGGATGAAAGATCAATTATGTAAAGATTGAAAGATCAATTATTGATTTTTTTGAACAAAATTTTGGGATGACGCCAAAATTTTAAAACTTGTTTGCAATCCTTTCCTTTGAGAGTAAAACTGAAAAAAAAAATGTAAAAACTCATTCTACGCAGTGACTGCTATACCTCAGCAAGTGTTAACCGTAAAATCCCAGATTTCCCTAGCTCCTGGTGAAAAATCCAATGATCTGTTGCGTTTCATCATCTTTACTTCAAAAAATGTGCTTATGGATGTTGTGAATCTGAAATTGCAGTTTTCTCTGTTTTGCAAGAAACAAACCTTGAGTATATCAAGCGTTGTTTTAACTTTCTTATTTAGTTAAGCAGTGAATTGCCTCTCATCTGGTAGGTTTTTTTACTTGTGTCTCAGGGACTAGCGTATCAACTGATTGACGACGTTCTTGATTTCACTGGCACATCAGCTTCTCTCGAAAAGGGCTCTTTATCTGACATCCGCCATGTAATTCATATATTATGAAATTTTTATTACACTTATTTCGTTAATGTCAATAATCAACTTTTGGGCTCGAGATATTTAAGTAGCTTGTGTGTCTGCGTTCTGACTAACTCGAGAGGTAGGAGCAGCTTCTATTAAATATTGCTATCACTTTTTTTTTTGGGTCGGAGAAGAAGATATGTGAACTGCATGTTAACATTATCAGGCTCCTGAGTCATCTATCAGGGAAATGCTTAAACTGAAAGTTGTATACATATACATTCCTCTGACTATGTGTATTGTGTGAAAGAGAATTTATATATAAATGATGCTAATGCTGATTAAAATCATGTGCACTTTCCGGAACGGTTGGCGTAATTATTTGTGAGTTAAATGTTTTTCCTTTTCATAATGACTTATGTTTCCTCTGCATAGTGCATGCCTCGAACGTTACTGGATGAGTGCTTTTTTATCATTTACTTGGTTTTCTTACTTCCATTGCCATATTATGTTCTTTGATGCCAATAATAACTTGCTCAATCATATTTGCAAATTAAAAGCTATTTGAATTCTTTGTAGGGAATTATAACAGCACCAATATTATTCGCCATGGAAGAATACCCACAATTGCGACAGATAGTTGACAATGGTTTTGAGAATTCTGCAAATGTTGATATCGTGAGTATATTAAATATATATTTCATTGAATTATTGAGGATCTCAAAAGAGTTTATTCTTAATCTTGCTCTGCACGGTTTAATTAACTATACCAGTTCATCTCCTTTCCGATGAACATTCTATCTACAGCTTATGTGAGTTAAAAATTGTCCAATAGGAAATATATGATTTTCTTGTGAAGGAGCTTCTTGGGAAAAAAAATTTGGTTTCTTCCAACGTTCTTTCAGTCTCGGGCTTTACGGACTCTGTCAAATACTAAATCGACATTTTTAATTTGCTTTTGTTCAGCTAGGCTGACTATGGTTCTTGCTTTAATCATAAACATATTCCCAACTTTTCTCATTTGTTTGCCAATGCTAGAATTATGTGTATGAATTTTTCTTATATGTGAATGATGTTTAGGAAGTGCCTCTGGAACGTGTCTTTGCTTATGTTAACGCATTATGTTAATTGTTGCCTTAGAATTGACATGTTGACTTGGCCAAAAAAAACAGGCTCTGGAATACCTCGGTAAGAGTCAAGGAATACAACGAGCGAGAGAATTAGCTGCAAAGCATGCCAACCTTGCTGCCGCAGCTATTGATTCTCTGCCAGAGAGCGACAATGAAGATGTAAGGAAATCGAGGAGGGCTCTTGTCGATCTCACCCAAAGAGTCATCACAAGAACCAAGTGAATTTGAGGAATTAGTTTGGTTTTGGGACCTTCAACTCCATAATTAAGTTTAGAGGGAGTATTCTTTTACTTTATTTTCCATTTCATACGTTTGAATAAATTAAGTACATTAAGAAGAGTCTACATGTATATTGAATTCATTTTTTAAGGATATACTAATCGTTGCTTTGCCTTTTATTTGAGGGAATTTTGGGTAACTTTGTTGGTTGGGCATCATGGTTTTATTCAGAGAAGTGCATAAACACTGCATGCTTTACAGTATTCAACTCAATGCTTGATGAAGCTTGTCAAGTGTTGTATCCTGAGAGGCCACCCTTGGCCCTCAGCTTTCTATTATGCTTGTGAGAGTTAGGTGTAATACCCGGTTCTGTTAAACCGTTCCTCTATTCCTTTTAAACTAATGGCACAATTTATATGGCAATATTAAATGTAGGGTTAGTGGATGACTAGGCAAGGGCATAAGAGTAATTAGAAATTTAAAGGTGGATAACGTATTTAAGGAAACTATTATTGAAGTAGCCGCCACTGTTTTATTCCATTTCCTCTCCATTCTCAGCTCCTTAGCTTAGCAGAGCGCGTTAGGAGACCCCCCTTCGACTTCCTCCAGCGATTTCCTCCGAACTTGGTGAGTTTTGCTTCTATTTCTAGCTACATTGTATCTATCGTTGGTGGGAGGGATAATATTGAGGTTTTGGAGAATACAGTAAGCGAGTGTTAGTTTTGGTTTTAAGTTGAAATCGGGAATGCACAACGACTTGAGTTTCCGAACCAGTTTCCCTTAGATTTCTAGTGGTTTAGAATGAAGTTTAGAGAAAGTTAATGTATGCTCTGCCTATGATTTTTTTTTAGTGTTCGAGTAATACCCGAAGTAGCTTGCCACCAAGTTTTTCCAGGAGACTAGGTAAGTAAAGTATGCATGTGCCTTCGGGCCTACATCACAAAATAGTACGGTTATGCATATTGAGAATGATTTTGTATGTCATGCATCATGTTTTTGAAAGATTACGAAAATGAATTTCCATGTAAGAATAATGAAGTATGAACTGTATGTGACAGACAAACTATTAAGGGAACTAATCCGCCCCTTAATCGAGTAGATGATGTATGACATTGGGAGAATTGATCCCACTCCCAAGGGAACAGAGGGATCAGTTCAGCTATTAAGGGAACTAATCCGCCCCTTAATCGAGTAGAGGATGTATGACCTTGGGAAAATTGATCCACTTCCCAAGGGAATCGAGGGATCAGATCAGCTTATGAACGTATGTGAATGCAACTGAGATGAGAAAGTAGAAATTGCATGTTTAGGAATTTATGTTTCAGCATTTCATTCCATTACTGCTTTACTTACTTAGCATTAGGCTAATAGATGAGTTTTGTGATGTAGGTGGAGAAGTTACAGCAGGTGAGCCTTCTGAGTTCATTGAAGGATAGGCTGGTTGGGGGAGCACACTCATGCCACGGACCTGGTATTTGATGAGGCAGTTTAACTGATGTCTGTTGGTGAGAAGGTTTAGTTGACAGTGTTTAAATTTAGAAATGTTAAGTTCCCACAACAGTAGTGGTTTCAATACTTTGAACATGTTTTGAGATTTTCTAATAACGGTAATCTGTTGAGTTTTAAATGTTGTTTTTACTGGATTTGATTAATGCAATGGTTTGAGTTGTTTCTGAATGGTCTTGGAAAAGTAAGTAAATTTCCTTTCTGTAATTAGTGTTGTGTATGTATAGTGAGAAGTAGTTGAGATGTACTATGTTTTCTACCAGTAGATGATGTCTATCGGTAGATGTTGAGTTATGTTGTCTATCGGAAGATGTCTTCAGAAAAGCCATCGGATGATGCAGGTTTAAGTCCATCGGAAGATGTCTTCAGAAAAGCCATCGGATGATGTAGGCTTAATTCTATCGGAAGATGTCTTCAGAAAAGTCATCGGATGATGTAGGCTTAATTCTATCGGAAGATGTCTTCAGAAAAGCCATCGGATGATATAGGTTTAATTCTATCGGTAAGAGTGAGTATTACGTTTTGTCGTTTAGTTATCGGAGGATGTCGTTGTTAAACATACCGGATGATGTAGAATAAGTTTTTGTCGTTTAGTCGTCGGTGGATGTAGAATAAAGTCGATCGGATGAAGAAAATCAACCGGCTGACGTCATCGGTAGATGTAGAGAATATTTTGTCGTTTTGTGACCGGATGATGTCTTCTGTTTTCTGTTTTCAGCCTCTTCCGTTGACTTGGTTCAGCGGCAGATGCGTTTGACCTTCGCCACTTTTAAAGAAATTCGTGATTAACTCTTATTTTTCTCTTGGTCGATTATTTCTAACTTTTCGCCCGATTATCCAAACACTTTTTATGATTTTGTTTAGCTCTAATTTTGTTTAAATGAATTCCGCTGCAAGTTTTTAAAAAAAATATGGATGAAATTTTTAGTCATGTACGGACTTGTGTGACAAACCGGGTTCAGATAACTCGGGGCGTTACATTAGGGGCCATCTATGATTCGGATTCGGTTCGGTTTTTGGTTTTTGGTTTTGGACGAAAAAACAAAACTGAAGTGAATCATGTCAATATTTAACCAAGATTCAGCATACACTCAAGGACTAGTCTGCAATATAATCAATCAATCCCAAGACTAATCAAAGTAGTATTGTTTATGGCTAAATAAGTTTCTAGCCCTTTTAGTTTGAAAAGTAGTTTCAATTTAATCAGTGTAATTTTAGTCTTTTTTTAACTAAAATCTTTGTAGTTTAAGTTTGGTTTTTTAAAATGGTCCTCTAATTTATTTTAGTGATTACATTTAAAGATAAAAGTCAGGGGACAATGTTTAGTTAAAATAAACGAGTTACTGTTATATATTTATAATTTAAATAAATTAAGGAAATTTTGATTTTATTTAAAAGTAATTAACTCAAGTTCAATCATTTTACTTAGAATTTACTCTTTTCAAGGACAAAAGATTAATCAAGTAGCTAAAAAATTATAATAAATTTTTGGAAAATTATCAATTTTAACCCTGTACTATACACGCGATTTTAAGTAGACCCCTGTACTAAAAAAACCGGCAAGTCGAACCTTATACAATTATTATGTTATCGTTTTAAACATTTTTAAAATTTTCGTTAAAACCCTACAGTTACTGCACGTGCAGAAGCCAAATTTCTTAAAAAAAAAACATTAACTTTGATCCTCACTGTTCGTTTTCCCCCTTGTTGCTCTACTCAATCCTCTAGCCCTAAATCTCCAAATCTTCACCTTGCTCCCTGCTCCTTGCTCCCTCTTAGATTTTTACAGTGAACCAACCCCGAAATCGCGAGCTTCTCCCCCTCCGATTTTTCGATCTTCCAGAGTCTCCAGCTCGAAATTGCGAGCTTCCTCCCTCTCCGATTTTCCAGAGTCGCCAGCCCGTGAACTTCCTCCCTGTCTCGTCTCTTCTCGAAAAGTCTCTTCTCTGGCTGTCTTCTGGTGCTGTCTTCTCGTGCTTGCTTTTGGAATAAGGGTTTTGTTTTCCTTCTCTCCGTCTTTTGCATTTCGGTTGCCGGCTTTAACTATTTACTTTTCGTGGCTTCTGAATCACCTTTGTGATTATGTGCATCTGATCTGCCGCTTTTTTCTTGTAATGATATTTATTCAATATATAATTTCTTGTTAAAAGGAGCGTCCTTGAATACTCAATGTTGTTGTCATTACTGCCATCATTTTGGTTTTTGTTTTGATGTCATTGGCCTTTATTTTCCATATCTGATTTGAGCCAAAATAGTTCTACTCTAGTTTTGGAGTTACAAATCATCTTCTTAAATAGTACTTTTGTTTAATATAGAAAATTAATGCCTTTTCTAGAAATCATTGGAGAGCCCCCCTCTCTCGACATGTGATGGTTTGAATATTTACTTGTTCGGGAGTGTGTATTACTTTGATGATTAACAACTATTTGTTGGACAATTGGATGACATGCGAAATGCTTCTCCACATAATATTTTCTGCCATGTTCTTATTGCTGTCAAATCTGTTTTTTGATGATTCAAAGCATATATTATTCAAACCCATTTTTTATAGATTCTAAGAACAATGGAAACTTGAGAGAAAATGTTGCCTATTTATCTGTTTGTGTCCTCTGCCCATTGCTATCACTGGGTTAAGGATGGTGGAACTTGTTGCCCTCATTGCGATAATGGTTTTTAAATAAAAAGAGTACATATGAAAAACAGCACTCACACGGTTTTCAGATCTATCGGTAATTTAATAACTTGTCCATTAATTATTTATTCTGGTAGGCTAGAGCTTGAGGTGTAGGTGTTGTTGAGATAATCTGATTGACAATGGCTTTGCGTGCATCACAAATGAATGAATGTGCTATTGGTATAGTTTTCCATTATTCTTGAAAAAAGTGATGTTTGTAATTATCCAATATTCATTGTGTAATTTTGTAGATGATTCGGAGGTTTTGTCAAATGTTAAATGTTTTTGCAATGCAAGAGCTTATCTTCGTACATCATGGACACCGAAAAATCCTGGTAGAAGATTTTTTGGCTGTCAATATTATGCGGTAATATAATGTTAATTTATAATATCTTATTTACATTATTTTGTAATGTGACAATATTGCACCTGTATGAAGTTGAAATTGTACGCTTTGTTACAGAGGGAATCAGGAGGATGCAATTTTTTTTATGGTACGATGTAGCCATGGGATTGAGGGAGAAAGACATAATTAATGGGTTACGAGCAAAAATAGAAAGCATGGAGCAGATCCAAGATTCTATGTTAAATAAGTGGAGGAAAAAGAATTCTATGTATTTACAGTTGTGGCTACTCACAATTGTATTGTTTATTGCTTATATTTATATCACTTTGTAAGTTAGTGTATGTTATTTTGTAGCTTATGAATTTAGTGTATATAGCTTATGTTTAACAATCAAGTCGGATACTGAAGTACTAAGTTCCAATCGGATGTAACAGTAGGAGTTCTCTCAGCCAAAACATATGGCTGAGAGAACTCCAAATGTTTCATTTGAATTTGCAGTCAGAGGCATACAGGCAGGAGTAATAAAATTCATCCCAACAAAGTTAATACTTATTGGCTTTCCATCAAGAACACAATTGTTATATCTCTTCGTAGCTTCTATGGCATCTGACTGGCGAACATACATAACTTCTGCAGTACCCTTGTGAGCATTTGATTTCAATACGTTAGCCATCAAACTTTTTTTTAATGAATTTTAATTTAATCAAGTTTGATCAATTCTGAAACATTTAATAATACCTTCAATCTTCAACTCTTGTCACCAACCTCAGAGAAGAGAATCTGTAAAGATATCTTTGAAATTCTCAAGGCACAGAAACAGTAAAAGAAAATGAAAGCTATAACATAGATTTAACAATTCAAAACACCATTATTTCTAAATCCCAAATGGCATGAACATCTATAACTGGAGCAAGGTATCATGAAATACACAACACTAGAAGACAAGAGATTGTTTGATTACCTCAATATCATTATCAGAAACTCCATAATCCAAATTTGAAAAATATAGCTTTCATCCACAATTCTCCTGAAACAGTCCAAGTAACCAATCAGAAACAAAAAAAAAAAATACAAAATACATCACAATTCATCCACAATTCTCCTGGAACAGTCAAAGTAACCAAGCAGAAACAAAAAAAAGACCAAAAACATCACAATTCATCAAACAATGCTCCTGCAAAAGTGCAATTAGCAAAGACAAAATTACATTTGTAGTACTTCCCCATAGCATCTTCCTCTTTCTCTTTAGAACCCTTGGCCTCTTCCTTTTTGTCTTCCTCTGCCTCTTCCTCGGTCTCTTCCTCTACCGCTTCCAGCTCCTCGAGTAGTCGGTATGGATGTACTCGAGTTAACGCCTTCGCACCTCTTGACATTATGTCCCACCCCATTGCACTTAGAGCATCTCATCACTCTATTTCTTTTAGAGACATTGGTACTACTTTCAGGTTCATCAGCGTCTCTAATCCTCTTCTTTCGTGGTCTACCCGGCTGTTTTTTTTGTAATGGTGGGATGATTATAGGTGAAACAATCTCTTGCCACCTATTCATCCCATTAACTGGAGCAATGTAGTAGGAATACATATCTAAGAAGGTTTGTCTGTGGTAATGTTCGTGCACATACTCCTCCACTTTTCATCTCAAATACCTTATGCAAGGGATTGAATGAACACAAGGAATTCCAGTCAAAGTCCATGCAAAGCAACTGCAACTTGGAATATTCATGTCCACGGTATATTGCTCATTGCCGTTCGAGACCTCGAACCGATTCCCTCCTGTAGCTATATGAGACCAGTTTCGTGAAGCATATTCCAACTTTGTTAGCTTATTTCTTATGCGAGGACATAATAATCCCAAACACTGCTGCATTTCTTTTTGTTTCTTTGGTATTTTTGTCATTAGAGATTTGCGTATCATCTCAAATAAGGTCAAAATAGGCTTGTCCCGAGCAGGTAATATCATAGCGTTAAAACACTCACTTAAGTTGTTGAGCCTCATATCACATTTCGAAAACGGACTAAAGGCATGCTTCGACCAATACTTTGGATCTGTTTTACACCAAGCTGTGTAAGCTGCCTTGTCCATTACTTCTAATTTCTTCATTTCCCGCTTGAATGCCTGTTCGGTGGTCGCCATTGAAGCTTTTCATATGACTTCCTTATACGTCTTCCCAAGAAACTTGTTCTTGAAATTGTTGTATAAGTACCTCAAGCAAAATCGATGTTCATGCTGGGGCACTATCTCCTCGAGAGCAGGAACCAATCCCTGTAAAATGAAAAAGGGAATAGTCATAAATAACCTTTTTGTACTACTGATGCAATTGATGCAAATACAATACAAATGTACAAATAAACTTTTTGTAATACCTTTTGTTGGTCACAAATGAAAGTCCATGTTAAATCGATAGACCCTTGTACATCATTCATCAATTGTTCTAGAAACCATTTCCACGAGTCTTTGCATTCGCTCTCCACTACCGCAAATGCAACTGGATATAATCCATCATTCCCGTCGATCGATACTGCTGTAAGTAGTTGTCCTGTACAGTGTCCTTTCAAATGACACCCATCCAGACATAACACCCGTCTTCCAGCAGTTACCAATCTGTCTCTACATGCACGTAAACACATGTAGGCTCTCCGGAATCTACGTGATTCTGGCTGAGGCACAATCTCTAAGTCAACGACGAATGTGCTCCCAGGATTGGACCTGCGAATCTCTGCTGAATAACGCCATAAAAGCTTGTATTGCTCCTCTGCATTACCATCGTTCATCAGCCGTGCTTTACGTCGGGCTCTGTAAGCCAAAATTGGTGTAATGGTTACACCTAATTCCCTCTGCACAGTTTCAATAATAGAAGAAATGTTCCAATCTGGTTGGCTCTTGAACCTCAGTAAGTACTCATGAGCCATCCACTTTGATGAAGCTAGCCTATTATGCACGATCCGTGCACAATTGTGTATATGATTGAGCGTCCTTATTTGGAAACTTTTTTCGCTGTTTATTTTAGATGCATGCAACACCCATTTACAACCATCCATAAATACTGCTCTTATTCGCGTCTTCTCACTTTTCAAAAATCGAATCCCATAACCATGCTTCATAGCGTATTTTTTAACAATATTTTTGATTTTTTTCAATGCACTGAAAGTCATTCCAAGCTCCAAAGGTACCTTACCATCTTTTGAATCAGCAACATTGTTCAATGTACCTTCACTTTCTTCTTCTTCATAACTGTTGACAACATCTACCTGCTCCGTATCATCATCATCCTCTGCATCCTCCTCCTCGCCGTCTTCCTCATCCTCATTATCATCCACACCATCATCCTCCCAATCGTCATCTTTCTCCTCATCATCATCATCAGCATCATACTCATCATCCTCAAAATCTTTATAAGCATCCTCATCATAAACAACCAAAGCTAAATTACTAGGAATTTCATCATCCATAGTTTTAGATGAAGTCAGAGGCCTATCTCCACAAACAGTACTACTCCCTTCACCAACTTGGTCCCTGATGTCGATGCCCTCCACATACACTTTCATATCTCTTACAATTTACCGATTTTACCATTGCAAGTACATCTTCGTCGGTTCTCAAATTTCTCAACCCCTTTTTCAGCTCATACCCTGGCACACAATAATGCAACTCCTTCCATGCATGTATCACTGTCTCTTTCAGCATATCTTTGATCTCAAATATGGACAATAAGTCTCCATCACAATTGTCAACAACTTCTTTTTTGCCTCCCACGTACTGTGTGCCCTTGCTTACCATAAATTTACCACCATAATTGATTTCTAGTGAAAATTCACCCATTGGAATTTCCTGTTAGACAAAATACAAGTTAAAAATTACACTGAGAAAAAGAGAAGACAACCATAAGTAATCAAACCATCCCTAACTATAATTTATTACGACATGTTTGAGGACAGTGTGTGCATTTATTTTTGACAAAGTAATATATTACCGTAATAGATTACCCAGTGATAGCAATGAGCAGAGGACACAAACAGAGAAATAGGCAACATTTTCTCTCAAGTTTTTGTTGTTCTTAGAATATATTAAAAATGGGTTTGCATAATATATGCTTTGAATCATCAAAAAACATATTTGACAGCAATAAGAACGTGGCAGAAAACATTCTGTAGAGAAGCATTTCGCATGTCATCCAATTGTCCAACAAATAGTTGTTAATCATCAAAGTAATACACACTCCCGAACCAGTAAAAAAGCGACAGATCAGATGCACATAATGACAACAACATTGAGTATTCAAGGACGCTCCTTTTAACAAGAAATTATATATTGAATAAATATCATTACAGTAAAAAAGCGGCAGAGCAGATGCACATAATCACAGAGGTGATTCAGAAGCCACGAAAAGTAAATAGTTAAAGCCGACAACCGAAATGCAAAAGACAGAGAGAAGAAAGACAAAACCCTTATTCCAAAAGCAAGCACCAGAAGACAGCTAGAGAAGAGACTTACCGAGAAGAGACGAGACAGGGAGGAAGTTGACGGGCTGGCGACTCTGGAAAATCGGAGAGGGAGGAAGCCCGCGATTTCGAGCTGGATACTCTGGAAGATGAAAAAATCAGAGGGGGAGAAGCTCCCGATTTCGGGGTTGGTTCACTGTAAAAATCTAAGTGGGAGCAGGGAGCAAGGTGAAGATTTGGGGATTTAGGGCTAGAGGATTGAGCAGAGCAACAAGGGGGAAAACGAACAGTGAGGATAAAAGTTAATGTTTTTTAAGAAATTTGGCTTATGCACATGCACTAACGGTAGGGTTTTAACGAAAATTTTAAAAAGGTTTAAAACAATAACAGAATAATTGTATAAGGTTCGACTTGCCGGTTTTTTTAGTACAGGGGTCTACTTGAAATCGCGTGTATAGTACAGGGTTAAAATTGATAATTTTCCTAAGTTTTTTTTTTTGTTAAATTTAATGGGGAAGGTAGAAAGATTTAAAGATCAAGATTAATTATGCAATGTCACACAGAGTTTTTCGTGTGACATCGATAATTAATGCAATGATGGACAATTATAAAAATACAGAAAGTAAAAAGACAGAAGATTGGTAACGCAGTTCAACAATTTGCTACGTCTGTGGGACCACGTCCAGTTATAAAAACATTTTACGAGTTTACAAAGTTACAAGACAAACGGATTTAAACAAATAAACACTCTCTCTTATCTTTGTCGCCGCAACTTCCTAACTTCCCAATGAAATTGTTTTTGCGAGCTCCCCTCGACTTGAGATCGATCCCTCCCGAGATCTAAATGCAACATAATCCCCTTGTTGTTGATGACTCCTCCAAGATCCCCTTTCCCACGATCAGAATGACAAGCTCCCCTTGTCGATAAACAGGTTTGCATTCTCCCAAGACTGAGTTTCAATGAAGAATAAAGAAGATTGCTTCCTATGACACCGTCTGTAACACCAAGTTGTTGTCTTCGGATGCAATAAATCAACACACTTGAATAATCGATGAATTCCAAAGCATAAACAAAGTATATAAAATAATCATTCAAGAACTGAATGATCAATCACAAACTCATACGCAGAAGCGTGAAGGAGAGAAAGAACGACGATAGCTTGCCAATCAAGAAATCTTCTTCTCAGAATAATGAAAAATCTGTGTGCGCTTCCTTACGAACGAAAGCTTAAATATGATTGATAACTGCCTTATCTGCGATTTAATTCAAATACCATATCGAAATTTAAAGCCGCAAGGAATAAGGAAACCAAATCTCACTAAATCGGTTGAGAGACACCTTGTATGATATTTTAGGAAAGTACCGCCAACTACTTGGATATGGATCCCGAAAACTTAGGAAAGTATCACATAATTAATGTGATATCAAGGCTTGATATAATCTATAAAATATCTTTCAAATCATCCTTCAAAAACAAAGATTTCAAAAAAGCTAAAGCCTATAGATTTTAAACTACTTAGCTTGATCCTCAAGTTTCCTTATTTTAATTTTCACCAATATCTTCTTGTAACAATGTAGGGTTCGGATTTGTAATTTTACAATTAAATTTGGAAATCTTCATTTCAATTCAAGGGTTAATTTTTGAAATTCCTAAATTAAATAAAAAACAAGTGAAATTGCAGGATTTCCTTCTTTGGAAATCCGGTGATACCCTGTCTAGCTCAATAAATCCAAGATGAACGAATTTTGAGATTTAATCTAGCCCCAAACTTGGCCAGAAACAGAGGGAAAATTAGATTTAGGAACCGAATTGCTGATTTTCAGCAAACGGTAGGATTTCTCTCTGGAAATCTAATGCTGAACAGAATGAACCTAGTCTGGAAATCGTCCAGAAACAAGAGGAAGCTCGGTTTCTGCAGCCCGAGAAATCCGAGCTAACCTGTTGCAGCTCGAAAAATCTGATCAGAATTCGAATTTCACGAAGGGCGCGGGTGAGCCTTCCCGTATAAATTGAGGCTTTTGGTGGAGAGGAAAACTCACACCAAAAGCTCTCCTCTCCCTCTCGAATTCTTCAGAAAAGAAAGAAGAGAACTTACCTCAATCTCCGACCACTGCTCAGTCGAGCTCTGACGAAACTCCTCCATTTGAAGACGAACTCTCTGACAGAGCTCTCTCGGCCTCCATCAACGACACCTTCGGAGTAAGAATCTTTTCCCTCTCACTCTGATACTCTCCCTCCCTCTCTGGTTCTTCACCTCTCCCTCTCTGTAATGCTCTCTCTCTGCTCTCAGGACTCGACAGAAATCGCGAAGAAGAAGGCCGAGGTTCAGTTTTAAAGAAAAACTGAACTGGTTCACTTAATCCATTCAAGACCGAACCAGACCAGTAGTGAACCAAACCAACCTGACCTGAATCGAGCTGGCAACGTTCACCCGACCTGGCCTTGTTCACCGAATTGACCCGGTACTGTTCACCCAAACCGGATCCGAATGAAATTTCGACCCGAATCAATCCGGACCGATCAAAGATTTAACCGGTAAGAAATTTCTACCCAAAATTCTGTTAAAGTTGGAATAATTTAAGTGAGATTTTAATATTGACATCCGAATTAGGCAAGAAAAATTTTGGAACTGTCCAAATCAATCCAAATCGATCTAACCAATTCGATTCGACCTAGAATACAACGTAAAGAATTTCTGCTCAAATTACTTTGAAATTGGATTTATTAAGTAGGATTTTAATACCGAAGAATTTTATTTGAGCAAGATATTATTTTGAAATTTTTGGAATATCCCGATAAACAATAATTGCTCAAAATCAAAGTAAGTGCAAATACAATGTTTTGCAACGTTTTGGCTACAGCCTACATCAAAGGATAAATATTTCTTTATTATTGTTTTATTTTATCACACGTATTTGATGATTGAGCACGTATGTTAGAACATCGACATAGAATTGTTTAAAAGATAAAATGGATAGGACATTTGCATGTGTATGAAAAAAAAGTAAAAGGGAATTGACGGCATATACGTGATAGCAAAAGCCTGAATAACAGTGAGATGGTGAGCTTGAACATTAAAAGTACAAGTAAAAGATGACGAAGCCTGAACGACAATGAGATGACTAAGTCTTAAAAGAAGGTTAAGTTTTCAATCAGTAGTAACAGTTAACAGGATTCGGTAAAAGTAAAAGTTTTGTAACTTGCACGTATTTCTACTTATTAAGATTTTCTCATAGTTTTTAACATGTGATGTAGGTGAATTTTTATCTGATGAAGAACTAGATGCAATTGAGAACCCTCCAGAGGCAAGCGAACATATAGAAGAAGAAGATAGTTTTGAATTTGAAGAAAATTAGTTAAATTAGTATGCTTTAGTTTTTCAAACAATATTTAAAATTTTATTTCAATTTAGGATTTTGAATATTTATGTTGAATTTGATTATTAAATAAAGTTTTATAAAATTATTTTAAATATGCAATTATTTCAAGTTTCCGACAAATTTATTGATACTATGATAAAGCTTCTGCGCATTTAAAAGTTTCCAGTTATTATTATGTTTTTAATATTATGAAAATAAGATTTTAATGCTCGATTTTAAATCAATTTTGGGGAAAATTTTAGGGTTTTCAAAATTTAAGTTTCAAATTAGAGATTTTTAAATTGGGGCGTTACAACATGATATCAGAGCCCAAGGTTTGTAAAATGATCCTATAGATTACTCTTTATGCTCACGTGCACTTGGAAGATTGTTAATCAGCAAGTAAATTAGTATTAAAAATTTATATTTTGATAAAAGTATGTTAGGTAATATTGTAGTACATTAAAAAAAAGTATATAAGATAGATTTTCTTAAAATAAGATCATTGTGATGTAGACTATGGCCAATCGTAGAGGAGATAGAAATGATCGGGATGCTTTACTTGATCAGATGATGGACATGATCGAGATGCAGGCTAGGCAAAATGAACAACTGTCGCAAGCAGCTAATGCGGCAGCTCAAGTAGCCACTGTTGCGGCTCAAGCAGCAAATATGCAGGCCCAAATTCCTAATAGGCCTCGACAGTTAGATATGAATTTTGACAAATTTCGACGTTTGGACCCTCCAAATTTCTATGAAAATTTAGCAGATATGGCAGCAGCGGATGATTGGATCAGAACATTGAGGAAATCTTTGAGCATGCCAAAATTTCTGAAGAAGAGAAAATTGTTTGCGCGTCTTCTATGTTCTGAATGGAAGCACATTATTGGTGTGATTCAGTAAAAGTGATGCATTTAGTTGCTACTATGATCTGAGGGAAATTTAAGGAGTTATTCAACGAGAAATACTTTACGGATTCAATGATGGATGCGAAGGCTGAAGAATTCATGACTCTCAAGCAGACCAGAAGCGTGATGGAGTATCTGCACAAATTTGAGCAGTTGTCTCATTATGTTCCTCACATTGCGGGTAACGAGGGTATGCAGGTGAAAATGTTCATTCAAGGACATCCATCTTATTACATCCAAGAACTCTTCGTTCGCATTTGTGGTAGATAAAGCACTATCTGCAGAGTAAGGAGAGAAGGATGACATCAAGGCTGAGAAATTACGAAGAAGATATAGCCACGCGACTCAAGCTACATGAAATAAAGTTCTACCACAACAAACAGTTGCATTTAAGCGACCTATGAACAATGGACCTACTGGAGGACCTTCTAAGTTTGCTGGAGGACCTTCTAAGTTTCTTAAGGGGGAACCCATGACGACAAATCCACCTTTATGTCCCTCATGCAAGAAGCCACATTATGGAGAGTGTCACGTACAGGCCAACACTTGCTTTAAATGTGGTCAACCCGGACACTATATTAGTAATTGCTCAAAGAATGCCCAGAAGCAAACCAGGACAACTGCTAGAGTCTTCGCTATGACTAAAGATGAAGCTGAAGGAAATGCATCTGTGGTGACAGGTTCGATATTTATTTCTGGCATATCTTCTAGCATATTATTTGATTCTGGAGCTACACACTCATTTATATCCCTTGAGCATGCTAAGAAGTTTGATATTAAAGTAGAGTCTCTAGAATATAATATAGAAGTAGCTACACCTTCGGGAAAAGTTATGTTTGCCAATTCTATTATTAGAAAATACAATGTATGCATTGAGGAAAATCAATTGGAGGCGGATTTAATTATTCTGGCGATGCACGATTACGACGTTATCCTTGGAATGGATTGGCTTACTAATCATTATACGACTATCGATTGTCTCAAGAAAATGATAAATTTCCAATTGCTTGGAAAAGAATCATTTTCTTTCTATGGAGATTCTAAAGGTTCAAGAGTTCCAGTAATATCAGCTATGCGAGCTCATAGCTTATTAAACTCTGGATGCATTGGATTTTTAGCCAGTGTTATATGTACTGAACCTGATGGAGCAACGACATTGGATATGGTGCCGATAGTCAATGAATTTTCTGATGTCTTTCCCAATGACCTAACAATGTTGCCACCAGCGAGAGATGTGGAATTCAGTAGTGAGCTGCTACCTGGAATGGTGTCGATCTCTAAAGCTCCTTATAGAATGGCGCTAAGCGAATTAAAAGAGTTAAAGACCCAACTTGATGATTTTCTAGAAAAATTATTTATCCAACTGAGTTTCTCACCCTTGGGAGCTTCGGTTTTATTTGTGAGAAAAAAGATGGATCGATGAGAATGTGTATCGACTACAAAGAGCTCAACAAAGTTACTATCAAGAACAAGTACCCACTGTCGAGAATCGATGACTTATTTGATCAATTGAAGAGAGCAGCAATTTTCTCGAAAGTTGTTCTAAGGTCTGGATATCATCAGTTGAGAATTAAGGAGGATGACGTGTTCAAGACGGCGTTTCGTACTAGATATGACCACTTTGAATTTCGAGTCATGCCATTTGGATTAAGTAATGCACCAGTCGCATTAATGGATTTGAAGAATCAGACTTTCAAGACCTTTTAGATGATTTTGTGATAGTCTTTATTGACAAAATCCTGATCTACTCAAAGAGCAAGGATGAGCATGAAGAACATTTAAGGATTACCCTATCTACATTGAGACAAGAAAAATTATATGCAAAGTTCTCCAAGTGCGAATTTTGGTTGGAAAATGTGATTTTTCTTGGCCATATTATTTCAAATGAGGGCGTAGCAGTGGACCCATCAAAGATTGAAGCTGTTAGTAAATGGCCTCAACCAAAGAATGCATCTGAAATAAGGAGTTTTCTTGGTCTTGCGGGATATTATCGGAGATTCGTGGAAGGTTTTTCAACCTTAGCCAACCGGCTTACGAAGCTAACCAAGAAAGGCGTCTAGTATTCATGGTCTGATGAGTGCAAGCAAAACTTTCAGGAGCTGAAGAAAAGGTTAGTCTCAGCTAGGGGTGTGCAAAAACCGGTTCAGTTTGGTTTTAGAGAGGAACCAAACTGAACTGGTCACCAGTCGGTTTTGGAATATCTGAACCGAAACCGGTCATGTAACTGGCTGAAACTGAACCGAAACCAAACCTAAAGTTCCGGTTCCGGTTTTGGTTCAGTTCCGGTTCTACAAAAAAATTTTGTCTAACAAATCAAGGGCGTTGCCCTGCTTGCATCGAGTAATCCATTTCTGTAATTTTACCATCTTTTCATCAAATCTCATTTCATTCACAAGCATTTCAAGGAAATACTGCAAGATGATTCAAAGTCAAATAGACAATCACTCTTAAAAATGAAGTCTTACAATCTTTACCAACACCATAGTATCCAGGGACATTCCGAATAATTGACACAAATACAAGCCGAATAAATTCCTAAACAAAACTTGACAATAAATAGAGCAGTATTGTCTAACAAGTAACATGTTTTTTTTTTCTAACCATAGAAAAGTTAAAAAAATCTCAGCATTTGATGATCAGCCTCCAAAAATATGATATCTAGCCTTTCCACTGCTGCTCAATTTCTACTTGGCGGCATGTTTTTGTTGACTTAAATAGAGTTTAAGTCTAAATATGTTTTTGATGATGTGTTTATATGATGAGTAATATATTTGATTATGTTTATTAAATGAGAATAATGAGTTTTGCATATAAAATTAATCGTTTTTGAAATACCCTTGGAAAGGGTATTTTAGTTGTCTAACAATATTGGTTAAGTGTACAGGGCTGAAATTGTATAAAATGTTCACATTAACCGATAGCTAAAAGACAAAGAAGACATCTACTGGTTGAAGAAAAGAATGGCATCCACCGATAGGTAAATGACAAAAACAGTGGAGTTTAAAGAATTATACATGCCGATCGCTAAACGATGGCGTTTGAAGATACATCTGTCGATGGCATTTTCAAGCTGCATCTGCCGATGGCGTTTGAAGATACATCTGCCGATGGCGTTTTCAAGCTGCTTCTGCCGATGGCGTTTTCAAGCTGCATCTGCCGATGGCGTTTTCAAGCTGCTTCTGCCGATGGCGTTTTCAAGATTGCTTCTGCCGATGACATTTGAAGCTACTCCTACCGATGGCGGTTCAGCGCTTAAAATATTACTCCTGCCGATACCGGTTCAAGCGTTGAAGTGTTGCATTATCCGATGGCTTTTCAAGTTGCATCCACCGATGACGTTCCAATTTTTTAAAGCTGCTTCCACCGGTGATCTTCCGCCAAATTTGAATATAACCGCGAAGCTACAGTGACGTCGTTTTCAGCATTAACTCCAGAACTTTAATGGCGACGACGAACAGCAATTTCAGATGCAACGGATATCTGCTTTAGTACGGATGCTTCCCAATGGTAACTTTTTTCCATTTGAAGAATGAAGCATTCAATTCTGTGAAGTAGAAATCAGACAGAGTATTTAAGCCGAGGTTAGAGCACGAAGAAACAACTTTTGCTAATTTTATTTTTGAGCCCTAACCTGCGAGATTTAGCATACTCTGTATTACTCTTCTACACCTCTCGATTCGATAACTTGAGATTTTAATCTTTGAGAGTGTAGTCTGAGCTGGAATTTTACAAATTCAAATATCTGTATAAGGCAGTGGATTGTCGCCCGTGAAGAACAATCCAGATCTGTGAAAGGCAGTTGATCGGAGCCCGGAATTCCGATCTGTTTATTCTCGTGAGGAGAAGGTTAAGGATCTTCAAGGGGGAAACCTTGAAGCGTGGATGTAGGCAGTTTTTGGCCGAACCACGTAAAAACTCTTGTGTTGGTTTTTCTCTCTCTCTGTTATTTTTATTATTGTGTTTGTCTGCCAATAGCTTAAGAAAAATTAAAAAGGTCTAATTCACCCCCCTCTTAGACAACCTCGATCCTACAATTGGTATCAGAGCAAGGTTATCATTGTCTAAGCTGTGTTTAAACACTCTGTGTTATATATATTTACAATGGCATTCAACACTAACTCCACACAAGTAGAAGGTCAAGCTACAAATAGACCTCCCTTCTTTGATGGTAGTGATTATGTCTACTGGAAGTCTAGAATGAGAATATTCGTTCAAGCTGTGGACTATGAATTATGGAATAACATAGAAAATGGTCCTTACATTGCTGTCAAAACAGAGAATGGTGTGAAGATCCCCAAAGCTTCACACGAACTAAATGATACAGATAAAAAGAACTTGAGCTTAAATGCCAAGGTTATAAACACCCTCTACTGTGCTCTGAATAGAGACGAATTCAATAGAGTACAAGGGTGTGAGAGTGCCCAAGAGATTTGGCGCTTATTAGAGGTCACACACGATGGCACAAATCAGGTGAAGGAGAGCAAACTGAATATGTTAGTACACGAGTATGAGCTGTTTACCATGTCAAAGGATGAGTCTATTTCATTTATGTTTACTCGGTTAACTAACATTACTAATGGTTTAAAAGCTCTCGGTAAGATTTATTCAGGTGAGGAACAGGTAAGAAAATTTTTGAGATGCCTACCTAGAGCCTGGCAACCAAAGGTGACAGCGATACAAGAGGCTCGGGATCTAAAGGTGCTCAAGCTTAAAGAGCTCATTGGCTCTCTGATGACTCATGAGATAACAATGAGGGTCAATGATAAGGAAGATCTCAAAGAAAAGGAGATCAATAAAAGAAAGGATATTGCTCTGAAAGCCTCCTCCAGTAAATAAGAAGTATCTGAGGAAGAAGAAGAAGAAGATGATGAGGATATTGCCCTCATTACAAGGAGGTTAAGTAAATTTCTCTAGAGAAAATGAATGCAAGGAAGGAGATTTCCAAAGGTTGAGAAATCTCAAAAGGAGAAGGAAATCACATGCTTCGGGTGTAGAAAGCCAGGTCATATGAAGGCAAATTGTCCACAAGCGAAGAAGAATCCCAAGAAGTTTAAAAAGAAGGCTATGAAGGCTACTTGGGATGACAGTGAAGGCGACACTTCTTCTTCTGAAAATGAGGAAGTAGCCAACATATGCTTCATGGCACACGATAATGAGGTTAGTATTTCTTTAAGTGACAGTGAGAGTGATAATGATAATGGTGAGCTAATTGACGCATTTAATGATTTAGTCAAGCAATTTGGGATGCTTAAAACTAAATACAATCTGTTGAAAAAGAATAATGTAGGATTAGTAGAAAAGCATGCAAAAGAAGTTGACTTGCATGCTAAGGAGAGTAATATGCAGAAAAAAGAAATAATTGAACTTAAAAGCAAAAATGAGGATTTAAATAATATTTTCTTGAAATTTACTAATGGCAACAAGTTATATAAGATGTTATTAGGTAAACATAGAGTAAATTTTGACAGGGCAGGAATAGGTTATGATAAATCCAGTAAAAAGAAAGTTTACAAGAATTCCTTTGTGAAATCTACTACCTGCCATGTTTGTAATGAAGTAAGACATAAATCTTTTGTATGTCCTTTAAAAGTAAATAATGTCAAATCTAGCAGTAAATTACAATGGGTTTCTAAGGGGACCAGGCCTAACACTAGGATCCAAAAGATTTTGGTACCTAAGAAGACCAATTGATTTCTGTTTTGTAGGTTGACTGTTCTCTTGGGAAAAATCAATGGTACCTCGACAGTGGATGCTCGAGGCATATGACAGGAGACTCAACCAAGTTTGCAGTTGTCAACAAGAAGAAAGGAAGTGTTACTTTTGGTGGAAACCAAAAAGGGAAAATTGTTGGCATCGGCAACATAGGTAACAACATTAATCCTATTATTGAGAATGTTTTATTAGTTGATGGATTAAAGCATAATTTACTCAGTATTAGCTAGTTATGTGATAAAGGATATGAAGTGATTTTTAAGTTAAATTCTTGCATAATTAAAGATGCTCCAAATGGCAAAATTCTGTTTTCTGGCTATAGGAAAGAAAATATTTATATTATTGACTTAGATGATATTGTTGTGTCTGATGAAAAATGCTTTGCTGTGAATTCTTCTAATGACTGCTGGACTTGGCATAGGAGATTAGGTCACGTAGGGATGGATACCTTAGCTAAGATTACTAAGGAGAATTTAGTTAGAGGAATTCCTAAGATATCCTTTGAGAAGGATAAGGTCTGTGAGGCCTGCCAAATGGGAAAGCAGATCAAAAGGTCCTTTGCATCTAAGAATGCAATTTCTACTTCAAAGCCTCTCCAACTCCTTCATATAGACCTCTTCGGTCCCTCCAATATAGCCAGCTTAGGAGGCAAACTATATGCCTTTGTTATTGTAGATGACTTCTCTAGATTCACTTGGGTATATTTTCTGAAGTCTAAGGATGAGACTTTTGATACCTTTTCTAGCTTTAGGAAAAGAGTTCAAAATGAAAAGGAGCTCACCATTATTGCTATTCGTAGTGATTATGGAGGAGAATTTGAAAATGAAAGATTTGAACTCTTGTGTCTCAAACATGGAATTGAGCACAACTTCTCCTCTCCTAGGACCCCTCAGCAAAATGGTGTTGTTGAGAGGAAGAATAGATCTCTCCAAGAGCTTGCTAGGACTATGCTTAATGAGAATTCTCTTCCTAAGTACTTCTGAGCTGAAGCTGTTTCAACAGCTTGCTATGTACTCAATCGGGTCTCCATAAGATCTATTCTTGAGAAAACTCCCTATGAGCTTTGGAATGGCAAAACCCCTTCTGTTAAGTACTTTAGAGCCTTTGGTAGTAAATGCTTCATTCTTAATACTAAGGATAACTTAGGAAAATTCGATTCCAAATCTGATCTTGGAATTTTTCTTGGTTATTCTCTGACCAGTAAAGCATATAGGGTTTTCAATAAGAGAACTCTAGTTGTTGAAGAGTCGGTTCATGTCAACTATGATGAGTCCCCTCAACCCACAATCAATATGGATGAGGATGATACTTTGGATAAACAACTGGATTCTCTTTCTTTAGAAAAATCTAGTGATCTTCTTCAAGTAGAAAAATCTTTAGAACTTTCTCCTACTTCTCTAGATATTATTCCTGTCAAGGATGAAAATCCTGTTCTTCCTAGAAATTGGAAGTATGTCAAAGACCATCCAATAGATGAAATTTTAGGTGATCCTTCTTTAGGAGTTAAGACTAGATTCTCTCTTAGGAATCTATGTGCTAATGTGGCATTTATATTTCAAATAGAGCCTAAGAAGTTTGTAGAGGCCGAGGGTGATGAAAATTGGATTTTAGCTATGCAAGAGGAGCTAAATCAATTTGAAAGGAGCAAAGTATGGGAACTTGTTCCACGGCCTAAGGATCATCGCATCATTGGAACTAAATGGGTCTTCAAGAATAAATTAGATGAAAATGAGATTGTTGTTAGAAATAAGGCTAGACTAGTAGCTAAGGGATACTCTCAAGAAGAGGGTATAGATTTTGAGGAATCTTTTGCTCCTGTAGCTAGATTAGAGTCAATTAGAATGCTCTTAGCTTTTGCTTGCTACAAGAACTTCACACTCTTTCAAATGGATGTAAAGAATGCATTCTTAAATGGTTTCATCAATGAAGAAGTTTTTGTTGAGCAACCCTTAGGATTTGAAGCTTTCGATAAACCCGACCATGTCTACAAATTAAGGAAAGCTCTTTATGGTCTTAAGCAGGCTCCTAGAGCTTGGTATGATAGATTGAAGAATTTCCTTGAGGAAAGGAATTTCAAAAAAGGAAATTCTGACTCAACTCTATTTACCATGCAAAAGGATAAAGACATTTTGCTAGTTCAAATTTATGTCGATGACATTATTTTTGGATCAACTAATGTCAACATGTGTAATGAATTTTCCTATCTCATGCAAAGTGAATTTGAGATGAGTATGATGGGGGAGTTAAAATTCTTCTTAGTATTTAAGATCAGTCAATCTCCTGAAGGAATTTTCTTCTGTCAAGAAAAGTACATTAAGGAACTTCTTAAGAAATTTGGATTAGAATCTTCTAAGTCTTCAAAGACTCCCATGAGTACCACAACTAAATTGGATAAAGATGAAAAAGGAATTAGTGTTGATATTAAGAAATATCGTGGTATGATTGGTTCATTGTTATATCTGACTGCAAGTAGGCCAGATATACTCTTTAGTGTTTGTCTGTGTGCTAGATTCCAAGCTGCCCCTAAAGAATCCCACTTAAATGCAGTCAAGAGAATATTCAAATATTTGAGTGGAACTTATGATCTTGGTTTGTGGTATCCTAAAGGCACTTCTTTTGATTTGATTGGATACTTTGATTCTGACTGTGCTGTTAGTCTAGTTGATAGGAAAAGCACCAGTGGAACATGTCAGTTCCTTGGTTAATCTCTTGTCTCCTGGTATTCTAAGAAACAGAATTCTGTTGCATTGTCAACTGCTGAGAGTGAATATATTGCTGCAGGCAGTTGTTGTGCACAAATGCTTTGGATGAAACAGACTTTGGAAGATTATAATCTGTTTTATGATAGGATTCCTATCCGGTGTGATAACACCAGTGCTATCAACATTTCTAAAAATCCTATTCAGCATTCTAGAACCAAGCATATAGATGTTAGATATCACTTCATCCGTGATCATGTTCAAAGAGGTGATATATCTTTAGAATTTGTTAATTCAGTAGATCAACTGGCCGACATCTTTACAAAACCTTTGGATGAAAAGAGCTTCAATAATATTAGAATAAGACTAGGTCTCATTCGGGTTGAGAAAATCTAAGATTCTTCTTCCATTTGGACAATTCCTGAGTGTTAGAGCATTTCTGTCTGTGAATGCATCGGCTGATGCATTGATACCGATAGGTATCGGCAGATGCATATTTTCTGAAGGCATCGGAAGATATATTTTCAATCTTCCGACACGTGTGACCCATCAGGCTAATGGTTTTACACGTGTGACTTCCTCTCGTCGGGCGATACCCTATTCTCTTTTAAACTCTGTCTCTTTTCAGAGACGCTTCATTTTTCGCGCTCTTTCTGAAAACCCCTGCCCTACCATTTCTCTCTCTCGAGTCCTATCCTTCCAATGGATCATCTGGCTTCATCGTCTCTCGCTTTACCTAAACCAGCCAAGAAGAAGTCTAAAGTTTCTGCTCGTCCCTCACGAGAGATTCCTCGTGCAAAAGAGTGGCCATCTCTCTTCTTTTTCTCCAAAGCTGCTGAGTTAAGATACCATGACGATTTTAAGTACAAATCTTTAATTCCCAGTCGAGGTATTTACTTTGATGACTTAGCTGGAATGGATATTATAGAACCCTTGAAAGATCTCGGGTTATTAGGACTGTTTGATGTAGAATCCTTCTATTACCCTGAAGCAATCAGAATGTTTTATGTCAATCTGAGTTTTACTTCTGATCTTTCCACTATAAAGAGCTTTGTGTATGGAAAGCACATTGATATCACTCCACAGTCCATTAATGCCCTTCTGGAGTGCTCCCATTTAGATAGTTGCCCCTACCAGTATGTGTCCGGCACTGAGCCTCCTTTCTTTGGTACCTCTGAGGGTCAAAGTTTTCTACAGATTATAGCTCTTGACCCCAACCATTCCACTGATCATCTTAAAGGCAAACACCTGACCGCAAGGGCCAGGTTATTTCATCAGATGATAGGATACAATATTGTCGCTAAAGGTGGTCACCATGACGAAGTGAGTGCAATGGAGCTTTTTGTTCTGTTTGCACTTTACCACAAGGCCCCCTTCAATCTTGGATATGTTGTTGTTCGCAGGATGATTCAGGCAGTGTCATCCAAGGCTACCTCTTTTCCTTATAATCTATTTCTCATGAAGATATTTATGCAGCTTGATGTTGTCTTTCCAAAGGATGAAGACCCCTTCCGTCTTCAATCCACAAGTTACTATTCCCAAACCAACCTGAACAAAATGGGAATAAAGAGAACAAGAACAGGGGAGTTTGTTTTGAATGTTTCTAAGAGAAAAGTTGCTAAGGCAGCAGCTGTCAAAAAGGGGAAGAGAAAACTTATCCTGCCAGAGGAGTCCACTGCTGAAGGAGGGGATGACTCTGAGATACCTGCATTTGATATTTCCCCTTCTCAATCTCAGGCTTCTCGCTTCCAACTTCCTCCTCGTGTGCCAGGGCATCCTGCCCCATCCTCCAGGGCACATGTTTCAGAGGCAATCTCTGTTCCCTTCTCTGTGCCCCTTCCCATTCCAGAGAATCCTCCATCTCCTCCACCTGCACTTCTTTTACCGGCTCTGCTTCCTCCAGCTCCTCCATCTCCAGTCCAACAGGCTATACCTCCTCCATCTCCAGTCCAACAAGCTATACCTCCTCCCTCTCCAGTCCATCATGCTCCTCCAGTTCTAACAGCCCCACATGTCTCAGTCTCCTCACCAATTCCATCAGTTACTCTTGCAACTCCAAAGACATATCAAAGGAGATTTTTCATAAGTGAGGACCAATACTCTGAACTGAAGACTTCCATTGCCAGCCTTGGCATTGCACTCAGTTCCATTCAAAGTCAGCTTGACAAGAACCAAAAGGATATGGGCATTGCCTTAGATACCGTCTTGATTTGCTGTCTCAGAAAATCGCTGCTGATAGACGCATTGTTGTTAGGGAACTTAAGTCTCTCCGCTCTTCAGTTGACGCTTTGAATCCTGAACCTGAAACCGAACCATCCAATTCTGTAAGTGTCCCCGAGGCCTGCTATGAAGATCTTTTTCTTCCCTTTTCCAGGCCTACTGTTGCTGAAGATGTGCGCTTAATGTCGTTGGATCTTCAGGAGGCTGAATTTGCCTTCTCTCCTCCTGTTGTTTTTACTGCTAGTTTGTTTGTTAAGCCTCCTCCATGTATGGACATGGTGGTGTACTCAGGACCTTCTCCATCTCCGGCTCCCTGCTAGGCCATGGTGGTCTATCAACCACCCATCCCTCATGATATTCATTCCCTTCCAGCACTTGTAGATGCATATTTCAATCTGAACCTTGAAGTACATTCTTGGATTCAACAAGATTTTTGGAGTCATTTTTTAGCTTTCTTTAAATAGATGATATTTTTTTTTTGTTACAACTCTAATGTTGAATATTCTGATGTTTACTATTTGGTATTCTTATGTTGAATGCATTGCTTTTGCTGTCCCTCTGTTTGTTGTGTTTTTTGATAATGTCAATGGGGGAGAATATATTTGATTGATGATGGACATGCATGTGGATTTAGTTACTATGATTTATGTATGTATGCATATTTTTGGAAATCTGAAAATCTGGATATATGCATGTTTTTGAAACTCTGGTATGCTCCGTGTTTGTTTTTGGAATATATGCATTTGCTATGGGGGAGCTAGAATTATGGGGGAGAGTAATATTTAATCAAATTTACATTAATATTTTGTCATTATCAAAAAGGGAGAGATTGTTGACTTAAATAGAGTTTAAGTCTAAATATGTTTTTGATGATGTGTTTATATGATGAGTAATATATTTGATTATGTTTATTAAATGAGAATAATGAGTTTTGCATATAAAATTAATCGTTTTTGAAATACCTTTGGAAAGGGTATTTTAGTTGTCTAACAATATTGGTTAAGTGTACAGGGCTGAAATTGTATAAAATGTTCACATTAACCGAAGCTAAAAGACAAAGAAGACATCCACCGATAGGTAAATGACAAAAACAATGGAGTTTAAAGAATTACACATGCCGATCGCTAAATGATGGCGTTTGAAGATACATCTGCCGATGGCGTTTTCAAGCTGCATCTGCCGATGGCGTTTGAAGCTGCTTCTGCCGATGGCGTTTTCAAGCTGCTTCTGCCGATGGCGTTTTCAAGCTGCTTCTGCCGATGGCGTTTTCAAGCTGCTTCTGCCGATGGCGTTTTCAAGCTGCTTCTGCCGATGGCGTTTTCAAGCTGCTTCTGCCGATGGCGTTTTCAAGCTGCTTCTGCCGATGGCGTTTTCAAGCTGCTTCTGCCGATGGCGTTTTCAAGCTGCTTCTGCCGATGGCGTTTTCAAGCTGCTTCTGCCGATGGCGTTTTCAAGCTGCTTCTGCCGATGGCGTTTTCAAGCTGCTTCTGCCGATGGCGTTTTCAAGCTGCTTCTGCCGATGGCGTTTTCAAGCTGCTTCTGCCGATGGCGTTTTCAAGCTGCTTCTGCCGATGGCGTTTTCAAGCTGCTTCTGCCGATGGCGTTTTCAAGCTGCTTCTGCCGATGGCGTTTTCAAGCGATGGCGTTTTCAAGCTGCATCTGCCGATGGCGTTTGAAGATACATCTGCTGATGGCGTTTTCAAGCTGCTTCTGCCGATGGCGTTTTCAAGCTGCATCTGTCGATGACGTTTTCAAACTGCATCTGCCGATGGCGTTTTCAAGCTGCTTCTGCCGATGGCGTTTTCAAGATTGCTTCTGCCGATGACATTTGAAGCTACTCCTACCGATGGCGGTTCAGCGCTTAAAATATTACTCCTGCCGATACCGATTCAAGCGTTGAAGTGTTGCATCATCCGATGGCTTTTCAAGTTGCATCCACCGATGACGTTCCAATTTTTTAAAGCTGCTTCCACCGGTGATCTTCCGCCAAATTTGAATATAACCGCGAAACTACAGTGACGTCATTTTCAGTAGGGGTGTACGTGGTCCGGTCCGGTCCGGTTTTGAGAAAAATTAGGACCGGACCAATAATATTCGGTTTTTGATTTTTAGGACCGGTACCATCAAAATTTTTTTAAGGCCCAGACCAGAACCGGACCAGAAATTCGGTTCCAGTTCTGGTCCGGTTCCTGTTTTCCCATTAATCTAACAAAGAAAGTAACACGAAATTAACATAAACAAAAACAACAACAAATCATTTACTGTAAATCATCCCAACACAGCAACAAAAACAGCAAAGCTAAAACATCCGGCCAAAACTAAACCAACAACAGCAAAAACAAACAACAAAAACAGCAAAAACAATTATATCATCACAAAACAGCAAATTCGCTGGAACATTGGAGCCAAAACAGAACCAAAAACAGAAAAAACAACTAAATAATCAAAAAACAGCAACAAAAAGAGCAAAACGAAATTACAATATGCTGGAAAACTAACACAAACAAATGCTCTTGGTCACGCCCGAAGAGTCTCCCAAGAACAGAAGCACAGTGAACGTAAAATAGAGGTGGGTGCGAGGTGGATACGACGTACGAGGAAATGAATAGCTGTTGTTGGTACTTACTTAGAGTCCAGAGAGCTCCGATTCAGATTGAAGGCGTCGGTGACGGCTGAGAGAGAAGATTGACGTTGAACTAAAGATCAGGCTTCGGGGCTTCAGCTTCGGCTTCGGCTTCAGCGACAGCAACGGCGACGACGACGGCAACGGTGAGCGCGAGACAACCCTCCTCTCTGGCTCTCGCCTCTCCCCTCTCCTCTGATGCTTCGACAGAAAAGAAAAATTAGGTTTAATTTGTGCAGATTTTTCCTTTTCTTCCTTTCTTATGTGGTTCGGTTCGGGTTTTCAGGTTTTTGTCAATAAACCCGAAAACCGAACCGAATATTTCGGTTCTGCTCAAGCAGAACCGAAATTTATTTATTTTAAAACAAAAACCGACCAGAACCGGACCAAATAGGTCGGTTCTGGTCCGGTTCTCCGGTCCGGGTGGGTTTTGTACACCTCTAGTTTTCAGCATTAACTCCAGAACTTTAATGGTGACGACGAACAGCAATTTCAGATGCAACGGATATCTGCTTCAGTACGGATGCTTCCCAACGGTAACATTTTTCCATTTGAAGAATGAAGCATTCAATTCTGTGAAGCAGAAATCAGACAGAGTATTTAAGCCGAGGTTAGAGCACGAAGAAACAACTTTTGCTAATTTTATTTTTGAGCCCTAACTTGAGATATTTAGCATACTCTGTATTACTCTTTTACACCTCTCGATTCGATAACTTGAGATTTTAATCTTTGAGAGTGTAGTCTGAGCTTGAATTTTACAAACTCAAATATCTGTATAAGGCAGTGGATTGTCGCCCGTGAAGAACAATCCAGATTTGTGAAAGGCAGTTGATCGGAGCCCGGAATTCCAATTTGTTTATTCTCGTGAGGAGAAGGTTAAGAATCTTCAAGGGGGAAACCTTGAAGCGTGGATGTAGGCAGTTTTTGGCCGAACCACGTAAAAACTCTTGTGTTGGTTTTTCTCTCTCTCTCTGTTATTTTTATTATTGTGTTTGTCTGCCTATAGCTTAAGAAAAATTAAAAAGGTCTAATTCACCCCCCTCTTACACAACCTCGATCCTACAGTTTTGATATCCAGCCTAAACAAACATTGATTTTTGACAGAGCAAAATCAACACATTTTGCTTTCTGTAAAAACACGACAGAGAGTAAAATCAACACATTTTGCTCTCTGTAAAAAAACGACAGAGAGAAAAATCAACAAGTTTTACTCTCTGTCATTTTTTTACAGAAAGCAAAATCAATGATTTGCTCTCTGTCAAACACAAAAAAGACCAAAGAATGAAATAATAGAACATACCTGGTTATTCAGTTGTCTGATCTTGTGTCGTCGTTGATACTCGAATCTCGATAGCCCGTAGCAAAGAGTCGTTGCCGGTCGTGTGTCGTCACCTGTGTCCGTCGTCTTCTGCTGGGTCTCTAGTCATTGCCTCGCCTTGCCTGATCGTCTTCGAGTGGAAGAGTGAAGTTCAGGTCCGTTGTCTCGCTCGCATGATTTAGATTTTAAAATGTAGGAACGGTTCGGTTCGGTTTCTTTCAGTTTTGACCGATCCAAACTGAAACCCGAACCTAAAAAGTCAGTTCCTACAAAATTAAACCAAACTTCGGTTTCCAAATGCTCAAAACCGATCCGAGCCGAACCGATTTCATCGGTTCCAGTTCGGTTCATCGGTTCCGGTTCAGTTTTGCACACCCCTAGTCTCAGCATCCACACTTACTATACCATCTAGATCAGAAAAATTTGTGATATATAGTGACGCTTCGAAGTATGGATTGGGATGTGTCCTCATACAAGAAGGAAAAGTGGTCGCCTATGCCTCGAGACAGTTAAAGGAACACGAGAAAAACTACCTAACACATGATTTGGAGTTTGCAGCGGTAGTTCATGCACTAAAGATCTGGAGGCATTATCTTTATGGAGCAAGATGTGAGATTTATACGGATCGCAAATGCCTGAAATATTTTCTAACTTAGAAGGATCTAAATATGAGAAAACACAGATGGTTAGAGCTAGTAAAAGACTATGACTGCGAAATTATTTACCATCCTAGCAAAGCTAATGTCGTAGCTGATGCTTTGAGTATAAGAGCATCGTCTCAAATTTCTTCGTTGCGGCTGATTCCAAGGCAGTTAACTGAGGAGATACAGAAATCTAGCATCAAAGTTGTACCGTTTGGGCTACCAGAGAGATTGTCTACTATGATGCTTCAACCAAGTTTGCTGGAGCAAATAAAGGAGAAACAATGAGGAGATACTTATATTTGCAAAGTAAAAAGTGATTTGGAGGCGGAAATTTTTTTTGAATTTTCTATAACGAATGACGGGATAATCCAATTCAAGAAGAGATGGTGTATACTAGATGATGCTGCTTTAAAGAGAGCTATATTGGAGGAAGTACACTCAACCCCTTACTCGGTACATCCCGAGTCAACAAAAATGTATCGAGATTTGAAGCAGCATTTTTGGTGGCGTGGGTTAAAATTGGACATAGCCAAGTTTGTGGAGAAGTGTCTCACCTGTCAACAAGTCAAAGCGGAGCACCAACGACTTGCTGGTACTTTACAACTACTCATGGTGCCTCAGTGGAAGTGGGAGCATATTACTATGGACTTTGTAGTGGGACTTCCTAAGACGTTTAAGGGTCACAACTCCATTTGGGTGACAGTGGATCGATTGACCAAATCAGCACAGTTCCTTCTTGTAAAGACTACCTATACCATGGATCAGTATGTTCAGCTTTATGTTCAGCAGATTATCAGACTACATGGTACGCTTGTTTCTATCGTGTCTGATTGAGATCCTCGCTTTACCTCAAAATTTTGGAAGAGTATGCATAAAGCTATGGGTACTCAATTGAACTTCAGTACAGTTTTCCACTCTCAGACAGATGGGCAATCAGAAAGGACGATTCAAACCCTAAAAGATATATTACGGGCATGTGCTATCGACTTTCAAGGAAATTGGAGTAAGAATTTACCATTGGTGGAGTTCGCCTACAACAACAGTTATCAAGCTTCGATCGGGATGACTCCTTATGAAGCTCTATATGGTAGAAAATGTAGATATCTAGTGCATTGGGATGAAGTGGGCGAATGAGTACTTGTTGGGCCAAATATTTTGAGGCAGACCGCTGAGATCGTTACATTAATCCGGAAGAGAATTCTTACGGCTCAGAGTAGACAGAAAAGTTATGCTGATAAAAGAAGAAGAAAGTTGGAATTTGCTGTGGGAGATCAAGTTTTCCTGAAAATCTCGCCAATGAGAGGTGTGATGCACTTTGGAAAGAAAGGAAAGTTGAGCCCAAGATTCACAGGCCCATTTGAAATCTTAAAAAGAATAGGAGAAGTTGCCTACCAATTGGAATTACCCAATTCATTTAAACACGTGCATAATATCTTTCATGTCTCGATGTTGAAGAAGTATGTTCCAAACCCTTCGCATGTCTTACCATCGAGATCTCTTGACTTCGCAATCAACTCTAATTTATCATATGAAGAAAGACCAATTCAAATTTTAGAGGCAGAAGAAAGAGGACTAAGGAAAAAGAAAATATCGCTTGTCAGAGTGCTTTGGAAGAACCGGAACATTGAGGAAGCAACTTAGGATCGAGAGGAAGAAATGAGAAAGATCTACCCCGAGTTATTTATGTAATTAAATTAAATTTCGATGACGAAATTTCTTTTAAGGAGGAGAGATTGTAACAATGTAGGGTTCGAATTTGTAATTTTACAATTCAATTTGGAAATCTTCATTTCAATTCAATGGTTAATTTTTGAAATTTCTAAATTAAATAAAAAACAAGTGAAATTGCAGGATTTCCTTCTCTGGAAATCCGGTGATACCCTGTCTAGCTCAATAAATCCGAGCTAAATGGATTTTGAGATTTAATCTAGCCCAAACTTGGCCAAAAACAGAGGGAAGATCAGATTTAGGAACCGAATTGCTGATTTTCAACAAACGGTAGGATTTCTCTCTGGAAATCCGATGCTGAACAGAATGAACCTAGTCTGAAAATCGTCCAGAAACAAGAGGAAGCTCGGTTTCTACAGCCCGAGAAATCCGAGCTAACCTGTTGCAGCTCGGAAAATCCGATCAAAATTTGGATTTCATGGAGGGCGCGGGTGAGCCTTCCCCTATAAATTGAGGCTTTTGGTGGAGAGGAAAACTTACACCAAAAGCTCTCCTCTCCCTCTCGAGTTCTTCAGAAAAGAAAGAAGAGAACTTACCTCAATCTCCGACCACTGCTCAGTCGAGCTCCAACGAAACTCCTCCGGTTGAAGACGAACTCTCTGACGGAGCTCTCTCGGCCTCCACTGACGACACCTTTGGAGTAAGAATCCTCTCCCTCTCACTCTGATACTCTCCCTCCCTCTCTGGTTCTTCACCTCTCCCTCTCTGTAATGCTCTCTCTCTGCTCTCAGGACTCGACAGAAATCACGAAGAAGAAGGCTGAGGTTTAGTTTTAAAGAAAAACTGAACCGATTCACTTAATTCATTCCAGATCGAACTGGATCAACAGTGAACCAAACTAACCCGACCCGAACCAACGTAAGGAATTTCTGCTCAAATTACTTTGAAATTAGATTTATTAAGTAGGATTTTAATACTAAAGAATTTTATTTGAGCAGGATATTATTTTGAAATTTTTGGAATATCCCGATAAACAATAATTGCTCGGAATCCAAGTAAGTGTAAATATAATATTTTGTAACGTTTTTGTAACACCCAGTTTTATGGGTTTTCAGTTTTTCGCCATATAATGGCATTTTCGTAAAAATGGTAAATTAAACCCGTTTTGTGAACGAGGAGTTTTATTAAAACTATAAGAGTAAATCGGAGTATTTGGAGGAATAAGAAAGTTTGGAGAAACCAAATCGATAGGCTAATTAACGAAACAAGTAAAAGATTAATTGGAGGGGCAAAATAGTAATTTAGTAAGTTAAGTTTTTATTAAAAAAAAACAAATAACCCTCCTTCCCTTGTGCATTTCATGATTTCTTTCACCAGAGAACATTTTCTCCTCTCTCTGGCGACTTGGCTTCCAACGACGATTCTCCACGGTTCTTCAACGTTTCCTCCTCCAACCTTCAACCTTCCTTCACGTTTTCTTCCCAAAATTGCATACTAGGTAAGGATCTATAGTTTTGAGAAGTTAGTTTTCGATTTTTGGGTTGTTAAACGATTAGGGTTTCGTTAGGATTTTATCAAAAATAATCGGGTTATGTTAGAAACGGTTAGATAGTACCGTATTTATGATTATTGGACGTAGTTAGCCGAAATAATGGATGTATTAGGGGTTTCGTTAGTTTCAGAAACTCGATGGTTTAGACACGATTTTAATGATGATTATTGTGAAATATTCTAGGTGAACAACGCTCGTAGATAGAGCTCGGCTTTCTAAGGATAACAGGTAAGTCTTCATGACTTGTTTGGCCGATTTGGCCTACACCATAAGAGAGTTTATTGATTGAGGAAATTGATGATGTACGTAGATTGTTAGGTATATGGTTTATGGTTATGTGGTAGGGTAGATTTGGTTATACAATTAGTTGTTGATGGATAGATCTGTCTAGATAGTTACGTTATGTTTATGATTATGTTAAACTGAGGATATATATTGTTTATGCATTCATGCATTCTGTTTTTATGAAAGCACAGAAAATGAATTTATGCATACATTTTTATGCAAGAAAGATAACGAATGAAATAAAAGAAAGTACGTAAGAGAACAGTGGTGGATAAGGAGTATGTGCCGCCCATAAGGTTGGATCAGAGCGAGTATGGTCGTCCCGTAAGGTTTGGACCAATAGGTGTGCCTACTTTATTTTCTTAAAGAGCTAGTATGGCCGTCCTGTAAGGTTTAGACCAATAGGTGTGCCTACTTTATTTTCTTAAAGAGCGAGTATGGTCGTCCCGTAAGGTTTGGACCAATAGGTGTGCCTACTTTATTTTCTTAAAGAGCGAGTATGGTCGTCCCGTAAGGTTTGGACCAATAGGTGTGCCTACTTTATTTTCTTAAAGAGCGAGTATGGTCGTCCCGTAAGGTTTGGACCAATAGGTGTGCCTACTTTATTTTCTTAAAGAGCGAGTATGGTCGTCCCGTAAGGTTTGGACCAATAGGTGTGCCTACTTTATTTTCTTAAAGAGCGAGTATGGTCGTCCCGTAAGGTTTGGACCAATAGGTGTGCCTACTTTATTTTCTTAAAGAGCGAGTATGGTCGTCCCGTAAGGTTTGGACCAATAGGTGTGCCTACTTTATTTTCTTAAAGAGCGAGTATGGTCGTCCCGTAAGGTTTGGACCAATAGGTGTGCCTACTTTATTTTCTTAAAGAGCGAGTATGGTCGTCCCGTAAGGTTTGGACCAATAGGTGTGCCTACTTTATTTTCTTAAAGAGCGAGTATGGTCGTCCCGTAAGGTTTGGACCAATAGGTGTGCCTACTTTATTTTCTTAAAGAGCGAGTATGGTCGTCCCGTAAGGTTTGGACCAATAGGTGTGCCTACTTTATTTTCTTAAAGAGCGAGTATGGTCGTCCCGTAAGGTTTGGACCAATAGGTGTGCCTACTTTATTTTCTTAAAGAGCGAGTATGGTCGTCCCGTAAGGTTTGGACCAATAGGTGTGCCTACTTTATTTTCTTAAAGAGCGAGTATGGTCGTCCCGTAAGGTTTGGACCAATAGGTGTGCCTACTTTATTTTCTTAAAGAGCTAGTATGGCCGTCCTGTAAGGTTTAGACCAATAGGTGTGCCTACTTTATTTTCTTAAAGAGCGAGTATGGTCGTCCCGTAAGGTTTGGACCAATAGGTGTGCCTACTTTATTTTCTTAAATAGCGAGTATGGCCGTCCTTTAAGGTTTGGACCAATAGGTGTGCCTACTTTATTTTCTTAAAGAGCGAGTATGGCCATCCCGTAAGGTTTGGACCACAAGGTATGCCTACTCCAGAGATATAAAAGAAATTAAAGACAGAAAGAAAACAACATGATTTTTATGAATAGCACATGCATTTTCATTTATGAAGCTTACTGAGCCTTAGCTCATAGAATGTTTTATGGTGTAGGTGATCTTGAGCAAGGTGAGAATGTTATTCTTCCACCAGAGGAACTAGTTGATTGAAGAAGAATACCATGGGAGTGCGCTGTGCAGTCGGTGCGAATATGACCCGTGGGAGCATAGGTTATGTATTTTGAGAGTTATGGGTTATGACGGGCAGATGGGTGATGATATAGAATGAATTGTATAGAAACCCATTTTAGGATGCTTGGTGTCTAGATAGTGTAAATACTGACGTTGATGAAATGACAATTGATATAGATGTTTTAATGTTTCTGGAAGTTCTGGGTGAATGGTGTGTAGGTACAGGGGAAAGAATATGAAGACAGCTCTCTGGACAAAATCCAGAGAGCTAGCCGATTGATCGCCAGGAAGGGGCGATTGATCGGGTAATGCATGGTTTAGAGTCAGGATTTTATAAGTTTTTGGTGGTCGTTCAAAGTATGGATGTCGTCCAAAATATGGATGTCGTCCAAAGTCGTTAAGTATTCTGAAGGTAAAGCTCGATTTTAAGTGTGAATCGGTCGGGGTTGTCGACCCCAGCATATTAGAGTCACTTTGAGGAAATTTAGTTAAGTATCGTCGACCGATTTCGGCCAGTGTTGACATCGACCGATTTTGGCCAGTGTTGACATCGACCGATTGGAAGGAAATGAATTCCAGTAAGTTTAGGACGTCGACCGAAACCCGAGAGGAAACATTGTCTGCCGAATGTAAAACGTCGACAGATCTCATTATAGAGGCCACGTCGACCGAAACTATGCCTTACTGTTTTTTTTAGCATTAGGCCACATCTACCGAATTTAGTCAATGTTGATTGTCGACCCCCCCACTATTTAAATCGAAGAAACCCGAGAGAAGTTAAGTGTTATTTATCTCGACCGAAGAACCCGAGAGAAGTTAAGTGTTATTTATCTCGACCGAAGAAATCTGAGAGAAGTTAAGTGTTATTTATCCCGAGCACTGTACCATTCGTCCAAACCCGATAGAAAGAGTTGTCAACTCATACTGTTCCTTCGATGAAACCCGAGAGGAATTAAATGTTAAGTTAGGTTATAGGCGTTGACTGAAACCGGGTTTCACTGTTTTTCATAGAAAATAAATTAAGTTACACTTTAGTATAAGGTTTATATCTTCCGCTGAATAAGGTATATAGTCTTTATATGTGGATAGATGTGGATGGAATGACTGAGTCTATTCTCTCACAATTGATGAACGAATGAAATGAGAAATGAATTGATAAATGAAAGAAACGAAAAATGAAATGAAAGATGAAAGTTTTAATTTCACATAATTTTTAGGAATAGTACAAGGGTAAATCTAAAGGACGTTACAGTTTTGGCTACGGCCCTACATCACAGGATAAATATTGCTTTATTATTGTTTTATTATCACACATTTTTTATGATTGAGCACGTATGTTAGAACATTGACATAGAATTGTTTAAAAGATAAAATGGATAGGACATTTGCATGTGTATGAAAAAAAAGTAAAAGAGAATTGACAGCAAATACGTAATGGCAAAAGCCTGAACGACAGTGAGATGATGCGCTTGAACGTTCAAAGTGAAAGTAAAAGATGACGAAACCTGAACGACAATGAGATGGCTAAGTCTTAAAAGAAAATTGAGTTTTCAACCAGTATGTAATAGTTAACAAGATTTGGTAAAAGTAAAAGTTTTGTAACTTGTACGTATTTCCACTTACTGAGATTTTCTCATAGTTTTTAACTTGTGATGCAGGTGAATTTTTATCTGAAGAAGAATTAACTGCAATTGAGAACCCTCCAGTGGCAAGTGAGCATACAGAAGAAGAAGATATTGTTAAGTTTGAAGAAAATTATTTAAATTAGTATGCTTTAGTTTTTCAAACAATATTTAAAGTTTTATTTCAATTTAAGATTTTGAATATTTATGTTGAATTTGATTATTAAATAAAGTTTTATAAAATTATTTTAAATATGCAATTTCAAGTTTTTGACAAATTTATTAATACTATGATAAAACTTCCGCATATTTAAGAGTTTCTAGTTATTATTATGTTTTTAATATTATGAAAATAAGATTTTAACGTTCGATTTAAATCAATTTTGGAGAAAATTTTAGGGTTTTCAAAATTAGGATTTCAAATTGAAGATTTTTAAATTGGGGCGTTACACTTCTTGATTTCCAATATCTATCCATTCAATAATTTCAATAGATTATTTATTGATTTCCAAGAAACAAACTACCAACTTTGAAACTAATGGAATAAAATATTATTTTCATAAATATTTATTTGCCAAAAAAATTAATACCAATATATTTATAATATATTTATATTTATAGGATCATTTAAAAATTGATTGAAATTATAGAGATAAAAAATTGAAACTATAAATTTGAAATATGGCCAATTAGTTTCCATGTCGTTGACCTAAATTTGAAGATATTTAAAGAGTTTTTATAGAGCAAGAATTATAATTTTCTGCAAAAAGCATAACAAGATCTTAAGTTTGTGTTTAAATGAAAATATGAATGTTACGAGAATCATTTGTATAATGTCACAATGACTTCTATGAAATTAGATCTAATTCGGCCCTTCTATACACATGCATAAAGAAATACATATGAGTTAATCTTGGCTAAATTATTTTCAATCAATTAAGTGAGCGTATATATGTATTGTACCATATATTATAATGTTATTATTACGTGATTTCCATTAAAATGTTTAATTGTATATTAGGTTATTGGACTTAACATATATATGATAATTGGGGTAAGGCCTATTAGGGCCCAAACACGTATAGAAATAAGTTTGTAATTACTTCATTCTAGGATGGATAAAATAGCAATTACACGCCTCAAAATATAAAAGGTAATGGTCCTCATTGCATAAGTTACTTGTGTTGGAATTTAAGTTCCCTTACACGGTAGAATTAATGGTGTTCATAACACCCATACGTGGTCAACTTAAATATTATGAAGAAAAAAAATTTCACAATACTAATAGGATCGTTATTTATGATATATGAATAATTATATGCAATAAAACAAATAAGTTAGATTGAAAGAAATTACATTTGAAGAAAACTTTCTTAATATCGAAGAGCCTTCGATCTTCTTTATCAATCCTACTCATCTCGAATAAGCACGTATGGGCATAATGAACACAAAAGAATCACACTCAATTTATGATAGATCATATTCTCAACACGTGAGACGATCTATATGGATATAGAGAACAATTCTCCAAACCACCACGGAAATACTTTTAAAATGGATTGCTTCTCAAAATAGATTCTCCCACACTCTCTTTTGCAAATGAGGTCTTAACCTCTATTTATAGTGTAAGGATTTTGTAACGGTTATCATAACATTTAAAGGAAACAAACATTACAAAATTTAATTTACCATTAAGTTAGAATTGATTTCTTAATAACACTTGTAACAAAAGATATTATGGAAATCAAAACCACTTCTCATCATGTCCTTACACTTGGCACCATGATTTGGCAAAATCCATTTTAAAAAATTATTTTAAAAAACAACTTTATGTTTGTTTATTAATTGAACAATTCAATTATTTCATTTAATGAAACATAACAAACATATTAATTATGATAACTTTTGTTATGTGTCTTATAAGTTAATTATTCAACTATTTCATCTAATGAAATATAATAAACTTATTATTGATTGTATTAAATAATTAACTCATAGTTAATTATTTAATCTTCTTTGTTCATTTTTCTATTATTCGAATAATGATATAATGTGATAAAGGGACCGATGAACCTATAATTTTAAGCTTCAATAATTTTTTCGTTAATTAATATAAACTCTTTATATCAATTAACGTAATTATTGACTCTAAAGTAAGTCCACTAAATACTTAGAGTTGCACTCTTAAAACTATAGATTATGTTTATTCAAAGTAATGTCCATTGATATAGTCATTACATATGTACTAACCCTCCATTTAGATTCGTAATAGAGCGAGGTTTATAATCTGTTAACCTCTCATATTACATCTTTATCTTTAACTATCATTAGTTCTTGATTGAATAATTAATTCATAACGATTTATGAATTTGCGCGCTAATTATTCGATCTTTTAACTAACAAAAAGGGAATCCAATAAAATGAATTTTATTGTATCGATATTAACATTCACAACTATTCATTTTAATTCATTCCCAATATACATGATGTGTGAATTGTAACTTATACAAAACTTTACCAAGTAAATTAAAGAATAAATTAAAATAAAATGGGAGTTTGTTAAATACAATGAATTAAGATTACACACATATGACTATCATTATGATAAAGTTATTTGTTCTATGTTTAACGAAAATTATAAGAACAATATAATTTTAACTGGTCCAGTCCTATATAACCATATTATATAAAATTTATTTACCTTATGTCACTATATATATAGTCGAGATATAACTATACATTCTTAATGAGATAAATTAAGTTTATGACTATGATTTATTTGAAGATTCCATACTTCAAATATAAGTCATGGACTTGTTTTGGTTATTACTCTTTATATTATATCCCTCATATATACAATATATATGTCAATATAAAGTTTGCACAAATAACCAATGAATTTTTTTTAAATTTTATAAAGCATGATCTTTAAATGCAAGCATAATATTAATCAATTTAAATAATATAACTGTTCTATTACATTTGTTTGTTTGGGCACATAATTCTCAATAACTTGTGATATTGTTTGGTATTCCTTCGTCCACTATAGAAGGAGATTTTGCCATTTACAAAAAAGACTTGTCGAAATGGAAGATCTGTGTGCTCTACTCAAATCACTGCTCTCATCGTAAATGAATTTGGGTACGCTTTTGTTCACTGATTAGTAACTTAGGATTTTGAAGGATCTATCAACAACTTCACAAGTATATTTTAGATATGGAGAGTAAGTTTCAAATATCAAATTTGTTTGAATTAAGAGAACCTTCTTGATAAAAAAGTGTATCACTTGAGAATTAGTCACTAACCATTCATAAAAAAGAAATCACAAAAGTTGGTACGTTGTTGCCGTTTCAAATAAGTTGGTCAACCGTGAAAGCAGATAATGCGCATTTGTCAACAATTTGAAGCTCCAACCTACTAATTTTCAAACACAGCCACCTACCAAGTAAATGCTTTTGTCTGCTAAGTCCACTCCAATTCATTATTTGAAAATATATGCTATTTTCTAACTCCAAATATTTTTTTAATAGAAAATATTAATACAAGTTTTGCATTATTTGTTTGGAGGCACCAATTTAGAATGTTTTTTTTTCTTCAGGAAAATGAAAATATTTTTCTCGTTTTAATTAAAAAGTTGTCATCTCTGTCGTGCAAAGAACTCTGTGTCTTCATTTCGGCACAGAAAATGATGGAGACATTCAAAATAGTCGTCTTTCTAAAACCATATAATTCATCATACACAAAAAAGCTTAACACTTTTTCAAGGCAAGAAAGAGAAATAAAAGCAACTTTCCCATCGACCAAACACCTAGAGAGAGAGAGAGAGAGAGAGAGAGAGGACCCATTTCATAAAAGTCCGAAGAAGATGAGCATTCCCACCATCCATGCCAACGTTGATGTCTTGGTTTTTATTCATTTCCTTTGAATTTTCAGGGAAAGCAAATAGAATCATTTTCTTGGCTGCAGTTGAATAAATATGAATCAAAGAATTCATTCTCGTTCTTGTCGGTGTGAAATCTGTGTCAAATTATTATGCTGATATGATCCCATTCCCACGTGATTTAAAAGCATGAAAAATAATTTTTTCAAAGAGAGTTCAGATCTTCAACAGTTACCAAAAATAATACATGTATTCTCTCTCTATATTGGAAAATGCATTTGTGGTATGCAGTAATTCTAAATAAATCACTTGTGATTATGCTTTTCTAAGAATAGTAAGCTAGGCTAAAAACAAATAATGAGAGAGTTGGCCTCCCACTCCATCTCTCTCTATATTCAAACACATCTAATATCAATTCTTTGACCACAATTAGGTTTCCACGACACAAAACGTACAATCTCATGACATTGGATAAACAAAAAAAAAAATTTAATTCAAAACTGAAAACCAACTAGAACCATGTCAAGCAATAAAAAAATTCAGTTCAAGATCATTTTATTCATGAGACAAAGTTTAAGGTTTATTTTGTTCAAAAAAAAAAAAGTTTAAGGTTTAAATAAAAAAAACATTAAAGTTAAATGTTCATTTTGTTTGATAAAAAATTGAGGATTTAAGTTGAACGAAATCTCAAAATTCAATACTTAATTTGTAGTTTACCTGAAATTTAATGATTTACAAGTAGTTAAATTATTTAATATGAAATAAAGTTAAAACCCATATCGAAAAAGCAAAGATTATATAGCGTTTTAATGAAAATTAAAACACCAAAGGAAAGGAATAGACATGAGAAACGTGAGTTGCTCTCAAAACAATCTTACTAATTATTAACTCCAAATTATGCATGAGGAATGTTTTAATTAATTTAATATTTTGTTCTATTCTTTCTACGAATTGAATTATTATCCTGTCAATTGTTTGATACGTAAACAACTCATAGTTGTTTCAAATCTGACCCAAAATCTCACCAAATCAGACAAAATTAACTTTTATTTTCATTTCTATGCGGCTTCAGATTTGGTTTCAGTTTCGAACCAGAGGGTATGCTTTCATTCCTTCCTAGTATCAAATTAAAGAGAAATGGACACTCTAAAAGAAATATTTTTAATCATTAAGTATTGGATAGTGTGCCTCCCTTTACTTTTTCCTTATTTGAAATCTTATTCCTCGGCTCCAATTGATCGCCAATCACTCGCTCTTGTACTTTCATAATTTTATTTTATTTTGTTTAAAAATACATGTCTTTCTTCTTATTCTTACAATGATTTAAAAGATTTTCCGTGATTGCAGCCACTGATTTCTATACACCTACGGTTTGCTTCTCTACTTTTATTTATTTATTTATCTCACGACGAAAATAATAATTTTAATACTAAATATCTCATACTTATTTTAACATCTTACCATCACTACTTTTTTGTTCAATAAATGACTTTCCAAGATTGTTTCTAAAATATTTTTCAACTCTCTAGTTGCGCTTTCATTTGTAATATTTAAACTTTTTGAATATCATTGGGGCCTCCATATTCCATAATCAAGACATGATCCATCTTGGGATCATCCAAAATAAACTTCAAGTATAAGAGCAAAACACACAAGTGTTTAAGCTACAACACTACATGAATGTCATAGTGAGCTGACTTGACTCGTCTATAACTTACAAATGGGTTGCATACACATAGAGTCCACCAGTGCTTTTAGTATAATATCGTCCATTTTAGGTCAGGGCTTGTACATATTTCTTCTAAGGTTAGCTGAAAACGCATTGTGCTAGGTAGAAAAGGAAACTCTACTTCGTAAACAATGCATTTTTTATTATCCTAAGAGATATGTAATTGTACACCTACACTGATATGAGCTGGGCTCCACTAGGCCATCATAGCCTTCATATGGCAGACTGTCACAATGTCGCTCATTCAAGACTTGACGTTCTCATCGACCACACTTCCGGTTGAGTAGTGGTTTTTGATACTATTTGTAGAGTCCCTCGGTGTTCCAAGTACAATATTATCCGCTTTGAGCCGGTGCCCATTACAGATTTATTCATGAGGTTAGCTCAAAACACGTGGTACTAGATAAGAAGTAGAATCCTACTTATAAACCATACATTTTTCACTTTCTAAAACAATATGAAATTGTGCATCTCTACAAATATAGGCTGAGTCCTACTGAGTCATCCTAGCCTTCACATGGTGAGCTGTCACAGTACAAAACGAATCTCCTTACTTTTTGACCTTAAATTGACCGATCATGATAGCCGACACCACTATATACTACTCTACTTACTAAATGCTTAACTCCATTTTTACCAAATTTTGATTTCATTAAATGTTTTGAATAACTAATACTATAAAATATTCAAAAATTCGGCATTCATAATTCGATAAATTATTTGAAAGACTCGCAATAGTATAATGTCGCGTACTACCACTTTTAAGGAATTAATTATGTCCAAGTAATTGAGAAAATAAATACATTAAATTAATATTATTTTAGTAATCACCTACGGTAAAAATTAGGCAAATTTTAGAGAGAATTATGTTCAATTCTTTTCCAAGTTGGTGAAGCATTTTGTTAGAGAATCTCTATCTTTTGAATTTAATCCCAACGTGGGAACGACTAAGTCACATTTAATTCATTTGAAATTCGGGTATCACCCTCAAGATGACGTTATGTTTATTTTTTTATTATACTCATTTAAAATACTCGCTGATATTACAAATAGTTAATTTATTATATTAGTTGTACCAATCATTGTTTGACACGTCAACAAATATTTTAAAATAGTAAAATAAGAGAGTAAATTTAGTAGCATTACTCTTTCACTCCATAAAAACTAGTTAAAATGGTAATTCATTTCACAAATATTCAATGAATTTCATTATTGAGACTCTTAAATTACCCTTTTCTTCTTTTGTTTTTTTATTTTATTTTCAATACATAGCCTTTTAATCGATTTTTCCGACGCTTTTCTCCCCCCCCCCCCCCCCCCCCCCCCCCCCCCCTTGTTTTCCTGGGAAATTTTTCAGTAAAGGTCGGCAATTCCTCGCCGATCTTGAAATCTTATGTGCCCACTTAATTCGGACTTGTCTGTCTACGCGGCAAAATCTGATTAAGGATTTCCACGGAGAAAAGCAGTCCTGCCTCTCGATAAACATTGTCTCCATATTTTTGCAGGCTTCCCCCATCCCCTGAAGTTGAAGCTTCTTGCTTCTCTCTCTCCACAGAGAGAGAGAGAGTTAGGGGTCTAATGGAGTACGAAAGGGTGCACAAAATACAGGTATGGTTGTGTACTTGCAGAAGTGAGAAGAAATTCCAAGACCCATTTCTTAGATTTTATCATTGCTATGAATAAAGCATTAACGTAGGTTTTGTTTTCTGGTTCCATTCGTTTATATACTCTGTACGAACAGTTATTGAATGACTGTGTTTTTCAAATTTATGTACACCCGTGATTGTTGAGTAGTGAGCGTATGATCAAGTGTCGCTCTAATTTTCTCAACTTGGTTATTGAGTTTGATTGTAATTACTCTTTCTATTGTTTCATTAACTTTTGAAATGGGGACTTGATTTTGCTGATTGCGTAGAAGATTTTGAGTTTCTTCTTTTAGCAATGGATTTTTCCTTTGCAAATGAATTGGTCGAATGTGGATCTAATCATCTAAGTTATTTTCTAGCTCAGCATTAATGTGGTGCTTTTTGGGCTGGCTATAAACAGTCAGTAAAGCTCGTACTTCTTACTTGTTTTGAATGATTCTGATTTCTAGTGTGGAGTTTGTAGGCTGGTATAATATCTCCAACTAAGCTGAGAATGAAACTGATGGGACCTCATAATCATAGGAAGAAGGATGGATCAAATAGTAACTCTTCAAGAAACTCTCCTTCAAAGCTTGATGATGCCGACTTTGTGAAGAACAACTTATTAGCTCTTAAGAATTGCGACTATGAAGATGAAGGTCCGATTCCATCTCTCTCCCGATTATGCCCTTTTTTCATGATGAGTAATATTTAAGTTACACTAAGCCATATTAGCTGTAATTCAAGTTAAAACTTTGATTAAGTTTTAGACTGATACATCAGATGGTAAATTATCGAATGACCTATCTGTACTTAGACGGATGTTAACAATTTAAGCTCATTAAATTTTGCTTTTAAAGTATGAATTGCTATGCTGATTGAAAAGCATGTTCTTCAGTGACATCTTATTACATAGATGTTTTGTCAGCAAACGATTCTTTTCCGTCAAAAGAGTTATCTGCAAGAGAAAATGGCGAATCTGGTGGTATTGGAACTCTGCAATGTCCCAAAGGAGATGCAAGCAGTTCAAATGTAATTCATCCAATGAAAACGGAGGACGAAAATCTAGACTACGATAGCAATGCAAGTTCATCTAGCTTTGAGTTTCACAAGGGAGAGAGAAGAGGACACAGCCAGATGACAAGGTCGATCTCAAGGCCGATGTCATCAAAGTGGAATGATGCGGAGAAGTGGATAATGGGTAGGCAAAGCGGACAGCCTAATCCTTTGAAAAAGAATTCTTTTCAAAGCTTCAACATGGTTAGGGTTGCTCCAGAATCTGCTAATTCTGACTTCAAACTGCCCATCGGTAGAGTTGGAGAGGCAAAACGGGTTGAGTTCTTTCAACCCGAATCACAAATGGGGCTTGAGATATTTGCATTCACATCTTCTGATACACAATATTGTGGAAGGAATGTGTTGATTGATCCATGTTCTCCTAGTAACGATTTGGAGGAAGTAGCTCACAGTGATGTTCGCAACTCAGTTGCTTCTTCGGAGGATCCTGCAGGTATAAACAGATGTTGATTGTGCTTTTGCATTTCTATATTCAAACAATAAACTTTGTTTTTCATTAATTTATGTTTTCTAGTTGTTTCTTATTTATTTTGAACCTTTGAAGCTATTTTTTTTTGTGGTTTTTTGCAAAATTTTGATGTGTTTCCCTGCATATTTATCCAGTCCGTACTGTTCATGGCCTCTATTTGATTCTCCTGGATTATGCTGTAATTCCATCGGAAATATACAAAGGGTTTTCTTGTCTAACAAGAATGTCTAATACCTAGTTTTTCCAGACACTGAAGAAGTAAGAACGGTATCAATGAGAGACATGGGCACAGAAATGACCCCAGCTACAAGTCTGGAACCTTCTAGGACTACTACTCCAATGGGGGCTTCTCCACTTCGAAGCGCAGCTTCGTCGATCCCTTCTACTCCTCGAAGAGCCGGACTATCATCCACTCCTGTGGATCAAACCAGCAATAAAGAGCTGAAGCATCCTATGGAAAAAACCGGGAAGAAGGTATGGTCTGAAGAGGAATCGAAGCTTGAGACAAGAAGAGAGATTGTCGCTTTAGGCATGCAGCTTGGAAAGACGAATATTGCTGCATGGGCGAGTAAAGATGAGCAGGAAAGGAAGAATAGCAAGAGCACTGAAAATGCGGAGATGGAAGAGCTAAAGCGGCTTGAATTTGTAAAACGAGCAATGGCCTGGGAAGAGGTGGAAAAATCCAAACACATGGCAAGGTTTTTGACAGTATCCTATGCTGAACTATTTACAAATTATGATTTTTCAGTAAACTAAAGATTAAATGGTGTTAATATGATCAGACTAAAGAGTGAAGAAATCAAAATCCAAGCGTGGGAAAGCCAGCAAAAGGCAAAACTAGAAGCTCAGATGCAGAGTCTAGAGGTGTTACTTCCTAAACCTCTTAAATTTTGTTTTTTGTGAAAGTCCAAAAAATTGTTTTTCATCTTTTAATCGAGTTATGATGATGCCCTTTTACTGTTAATATAATTTCATTTGCAATTATTTGAAGATTATTGTTTGTAGGCTCGAATTGAACGAATGAGAGCACAAGCCCAGGCGAAGATGACTAAGAAGATAGAACTCACCAGGCAAAGATCAGAAGGCAAACGAGCAGCTGCCGAAGCAAGAAGAAATCAAGAAGCCGAAAGAACTGCGGTTCAAACGGAATATATTCGCCAAACGGGAAAAATCCCGACATATCATCACATTTGTTGTGGCTGGTTATCACAAAGGAGAAAGGCAATGAACAATGAATGAGGTTAGAGAATGGCCAGCCAAAATGCCTTCTCTTTCTCGACACAAGTGTCTGAAATTGTGCTTAGAAGCAAACATCATAACATATTTTTTCAACTTTCTACATTTTAAATTTTGAAAAAATGTGATCATGCATTTATAAATATTGCCATAGATTAAAACTGTAGTTTTTGAAGAATTTTAATGTAAATCATAGATAGAATATAAGTTGATGTCAATAGATTCTAAAAGGAAAAAGACGCGAAGATGAAAATGGTAAAAGTAGAGTCATTGTACTTTTGGTAGATTTGTGGGTATAATTTTTGCTGGATCTGGTCTATCAATTCAGCTTTGTAAATTTTAAGCTTTAAAAATCGCGAATCTAATCATGACTATCAGTTTTCTAGATCAAACTAAGAACCACATTTTATACCATCAGACTCTCTAAGAAGTTGAATTGAAATTTCAGAAAGGCTCATACGTCACTCACTTTCTACTAGAGATAACAAACAAATTGGCTAAGACGAGCCGAACCGAGTGTGAAAACATTTGTCTCATCGAGTTTAGTGAGTTAAACGAGTCAAGTTCAACAAGTCGAGTCAAAAATGAGTGATCATGGTTCTAGGCAATGATTTAAATTGTCATGTGTTTAGGTATATTCACATATATATTAATTTTCACACATAGAGGAATGTGATAAACAAAGAATAAAGTTAGATATTAATAATTTAGTGAGTTATGTAAAGAATAATGATGTTTAGACATTAATTATAATATCCAAAGAATTCTATAGAAAGAGTATAAGAACATTGTCTACTGTCTAGTGAACCTTATAAAGAACATAGTTTCTACATTAATAAAACATGTCTAGATATTTATATGAAATGTAATTATGAGTTGAGTGGGAACAATGAGATTAGACATTAAATGAAATGTCTACATAGTTTTAATGAAATAAAGTCATTGAATAAAAGTGTGAAATGTAGATGATATTTATAAAACTCATAGTATCGATTATAGTGGAGAAAAAAGTGCATACAAAGGAGTAGCACATGAAAAAATTGATATTTGGAAATAAAAATTATACACAAAGTTAAGTTGTGCAAAAAGATTAATTGCACACTAGCGAATGAGAGAAGAATTTAGTTAAACTATGATTATTTAAATCATATGCTTAAGCATTCATATAAATGCACAATACACTTCTTACATAAATATGTGTCACACATAGTTGAACATTAATAATATATGTTTAGAGAAATTGTAATGCTTAAAACCATGAGATGTGTTATCACGAGGGTTTATCAAAGCTGTAAATAGAAGCGATGATTGTGAGGACTAATCATGTAGGCAAATTAGTACATGATTAGATGTGATTTCAGTTTAGTTTTGTTAATCATTAGATTAGAATTTTTACTGAGCTTTATAAATTTCACTCCGTTGTTTCCTCTAATTTTTCAAGAATAGGTGGTGATAGCTCACAGAATAAAGGTAAAGACATAATAAATTAAAAAGTTCAGCACAATTTAGGGTCAGTAGAGTCTTGTGTTTTGTTTTATTTTTTCCTATAATTTATTTTAGTTGGCCAATATCTGTATAAATAAATTTGAATAAAGTTTTGTAAAAAATAAGACTTGTATTAAATTGTGGGTTGATTTTATTATTTTATTGCGCTCAATCACATGTAATTACGTTATTCCACTGCATCGATGGTTTATTTAGCATTCTCCGGGAGGAGAATCCATGTCGCTGTTTTGGTATACGAGGAAGTCAAGATCAGGGTCGTGACCCAGCCCATTTAACACCTTTAGTTTATACCCTCCCAACTATTTTGTCATGATTTCTTACCCTCCAAATTTTGAATTGGTTTTTTTGTATATTTAATTATTTTTAAACGTTTAACAAGTAACAATAGTTGATTCTCTTATATATCCAAAAATTTGAACTTTAACATTTAGTTTCTAACTGACCAATCCATTTGTTGCCCATATTTTTCTACATAAAAAATTATTTTTATTCAATTTGAGTTTATAGTGATTCTCAATCAATTATTTTGAAATCAATCTAAGTCAGCTTATATTAACTAGATTAAATATTTTAATCCAGATGCATTTTACATGAAGAAAATTGATATACCTCCGGTATCAATATTGGATATTAAATAACAAAAATCAATTGAAATAAGAAAGTATGTAAGCAATACGTTTCTAGTTATTTTCTCGAAAAGTTTAAAATTATTATCTTATTTCAAGTTCTTACGAAATTTAATATTAGATCACATTAGCTCTTAAATTTAAGAGTTAATAACAAGTAGGTTCATTATCAATTTGAGTTCTATTGCCTTCTTTGTGAAAAGGTTGGTTGAAACTTCTGTCTTTCCTTGCTCTCTTCCTCATCGGAGGCCTTGAGCTGCATTAATTAAACTTTCCAAAAACTTTATAATGTAGATCCCATGACTAACCGTAGAGGAGCTAACACTGAACGAGATGAAGTTCTCGATCTGTGGGGTCCCCCCATTATGATGAGGGATCCATCTATTAAATGAAAATAAAGAAGAATGATAAGTTTTCTTCTTCTTCTTTCGGCGCCTCCCTCATTTTAAGGGAGGTGTCACTTTTTTAGTTTGTCATTTCGTGACAAACTTTTCCTATAAATAAGGAAGTTTTCTTTCATCTTCTGCATCCAAAAATCCGAAGGAAAAAGAGAGAAGAGAAGAGATTTTCTTTGGAGAAGAGGGAGAGAAATAATGAGGATTTTTTTAGGGAGAGAAAATAAAGAGTGTAAGTGAAAAATAAGTGTTGTGCTTTTGTGCACATTGAGAGTTCCAAGAGTGATGATTTCTCTTAGTGAATATTTTTTAGAATATTCGATATCTAGAAAAATATTGTAAATCTTATTTTTCATAGTGAGATCTTTGTGGACTCGGTTCCCGTGATTTTTTCCCGATTTGGGTTTTCACGTAAAATTCTCGTTATTCATTTTAGCCATTATTTCTCTTACTTCTTAGCCGTTATAATTTTACGGCGTGAAAAAATATTCCTGGTATTTTTCGGATCGCATCTGCTATTGTTTCTCGTACTGCTTATTTAGTGGTGTAATTGTACTGTGTAAGTAAGTTCGGTCTAAGGAGACTGAGTTTTAAGTGGGACCACTTGTGACATCTTCAGCCTTTCCTGAGAACTTAATTGGAAAAGTAATTATGTCTAGGAGATTGTCCAGTACAATCTTTCATTGAAATTATTCTGATCAGTACTCTCCACGTTTTATAGTAGTGGTATTATTATTATTATTCCCACCAATTTTGTTATTTCCCAACAGGTGGTATCAGAGACTTGTTATTATGGCAAGAAAGATTGAAATTGAAAAATTCAACAGAAATAAGTTTTCTTTGTAGAAATTAAAAATGAAGGCGCTATTGCGGAGAAATGGCTGTGCTATGGCCATCGGTGACAGGCCGACGAACGTTGAAGATGAAAAATGGAACAAAGCAGATAAGGATGCTATAGCCATTTTGCATCTTACTCTAGCAGATTGAAATTTGTCAAGTATCACAGAAATAGTAACCACCAAACAAATCTGGAATACGTTGACAAAATTATATGAGAAGAAGTCGTGGTATAATAAAATTTTATTGAAAAGAAAATTATATACCCTTCGGATGTCAGAATCTACAACAGTGACAAACCAAATCAATACTCTCAACACATTATTTTCTCAACTTACAGCAATGGAGCACAAAATTGACGAAAATGAAAAAACAAAACTTTTACTTCAAAGTTTGCCAGATTCATATGATCATCTCATTGTAAATTTGCTCATCGGTACTGCAAAAACAACATTGATGTTCAATGATATTGTAGCCGCAGTTCTTGACAAAGAAAGTAGGCAAAAGAACAAGGAGCTTGCTTCTGTGGAGGCTTTATCAGTAATGAGAGAGAGAGATCAAAGGAACGTGAGACCTCTAGACCCAGCACGTCAGGAAGATCAAAATCAAAAAATAAAATGACGTTAAGTGCTATCTGTAACACCCGGTTTTATTGAACCAATTTACTTAACCAACTTGTAGTGTACGTCTTATGGATAAAATTGGGAGAATTAGTGATTAGGTTAGTAAATGACCAAGTAATGGCATATTGGTAAATAGAGAATTATAGTGATAACCTATTTAAGGAAAGAGATTTTGTGATTAATGCATTGTAGCCGCTACTATTTTTCCATACTCTCTCTCTCTCTCCGTATTCAGTTCAAGCTCAGCAGAGCTCTCCAGGCGATTCCCTCTCCGATTATTCTCCAAACTAGGTGAGTCTACTTCGATTTCGTGTTACATTGTAACTAGTGATGATAGAGAGGAGAATAGATGTGAGCTTTGGTGAATGTTGTAGGTGGGGGTTAGTTTCGGTTTTGTGGGGAATCAGGAATGCACAATGTATAGAACTCCCAAACTAGATTCCTTAGATTTCTGGATAGATTAAAATGAGGTTTAGTAAAAATCTAATTGATATTATGTTTATGACTTAGGTGAGCAAAACTTTCGAAGTAGTTTGAGACCGAGCATTTCCAGGAAGCCAGGTAAGTGGAGTATGCATGAGCTCTCGGGCCTACATCACAAAACAATAGGATTATGTATGTTTGAGTTTGTCTGTATGTCATGCATCATATTTTGAAAGAATACGAAAATGAACTTACATGTATTAGAATGGTGAGAAATGAACAGATTGCAATAGATAAACTATTAAGGGAACTAATCCGCCCCTTAACTTATGAAGGGATTTATGACTTTGGGAAGATTGATTTACTTCCCAATGGAATTGAAGGATCAGATAAACTATTAAGGGAACTAATCCGCCCCTTAACTTATGAAGGGATGTATGACTTTGGAAAAATTAATCCGACTCCCAATGGAACCGAGGGATCAGATCAGTGAAAGAATGTAAATGCAACTGAGATGTGTTAGTAAAAACTGCATGATTAGGATTTTGTTCCAGCATTTTATTTCGTTATTGCTTCACTTATTTAGCGTTAGGCTAATAGATGAGTTTTGTGATGTAGGTGAAGAAGCCTCAGAAGGTGTGTTCTTTGAGCATGTTGAGGAATAGGCTGGTTGGGGGAGCACATTCATGTCTCGACCTGGTGAACTGATGAGGCGGTTTAACTAATGTCAGTAGGTGTAACGCCCCGAGTTCTCTAAACCCAGTTCGTTACACATAATCCGAACATAACTGAGAAACTTTGGACTAAATTTAAAACTTCGCTCGAAAGTCGAAAATTTAACATTTTTTCTAAGATCTCAAAACATTTAAAATCTTGCAGCGGAAATTCTTTTGAGCAAAACAGAATTAAGCAGAGCTATAAAACAATGTTTGAATAATCGGTTAAAATATTAAGAAATAATTCGGCCAGAAGAGATCAAGACTTAAGCGTGAAAACTTGAAAATCGTAAAAGTCAAACACATCTGCCGATAAACAAAGTCAACGAAAAGAGGGCGAAAACAGAAATTGAAGGCTTCCATCGATCACAAAACGACAAAACTTATTATACACTTCTACCGATGACGTAAGCCGGATGATTCATTCATCTAACTCACACCGATCGCAAAACGACAAACTTATTCTACACTTCTACCGATGACGTAAGCCGGATGATTCATTCATCTAACTCACACCGATCACAAAACGACAAACTTATTCTACACTTCTACCGATGATGTAAGCCAGATGATTCACTCATCTAACTCACACCGATCACAAAACGACAAAAGCCTTCACTCACAAAATAAAAACACATCGCCCGATCACTAAACGACAAATTTACTGCCTACATCTTCCAATGACTTTTACTGAAGACATCATTCGATGGCCTCTACTGAAGACATCTTCCGATGGCCTCAGTCAGATGATTCAATCCTCCAACATTTGCCGGCAGACAAAACACCCAACTTCTACCGATAGACCAAAAAGAGGCTCTAATAAGGAGCAAACCCGACTGCTAAACGATTTTTGTACATTTTTGCTGAAATCATTCTGATCAACACAAATCCACAGTTCTTAAAAATTTAAAATAGTAAGCTACAATCGAAATCAAATCATATTTCTAAATCCAGAAAAGAAGATCACAGAAGCGTTAAAAGAAGTATCAAACTTCTACTATCATTAAAATTCTCAGAACACTTCATCAGAATACCTAACCACTGAAAACTCTCATTTAGACAAAAGAGTTAAACTGCCTCATCAGAGCACCTAACCGTAGCATAGAAGTGCTCCTCCAACTTCACATATTCCTCAGTAAACTCAGGGAATTCACCTGTTGAAAGCTCTGCACCTACATCACAAAACTCATCTATTAGCCTAATGCTAAGTAAGTAAAGTAGTAATGAATGAAATGCTGAACATAAATTCCTAAACATGCAAATTTCTACTTTCTCATCTCAGTTGCATATGCATTCGTTTCTGATCTGATCCCCCTATGAAATTGGGAGTTGGATCACTTCTCCCAAAGTCATACGTCCTCTCTCTTGATTAAGGGGCGGACTGGTTCCCTTAACAAACTGTTCAGATCCCCCTGTGAAATTGGGGTTTGGATCACTTCCTCCAAAGTCATACATCCTCTCTCTTGATTAAGGCGCAGATTAGTTCCCTTAACAACTCTTACAATCTGTTCATTCCTTACCATGTCATTTCATGTAAATTCATTTTCGTATACTTTCAAAATATGATGCATGACATACAAACACAATCAAACATACACAATCCTACTGTTTTGTGATGTAGGCCCGAAGGCACAAGCATACTTCACTTACCTGGCTCTCCTGGAAATGCTCGGTTTCAAACTACTTCAGAAGTTTTGTTCACCTAAGTCATAAACAGAATATTAATCAGATTTTCACTAAGCCTCATTCTAATCTATCCAGAAATCTAGGGAAACTAGTTTTGAAGTTTAGTTCATAGCACATTCTCGATTTACCACAAAAGTCGAACTAGCTTACCCATCCGGCATTCACAAAACTCACATTTATACTATCTCCAATCATCGATAGCTACCAGTACAGCAAGGAATCGGAAAAGGGCTCACCTAGTTCGGAGAAGATACGAGTAGAAGAATCGCCTAGAGACCTCTGCTGCTTGAGCTGAAGACCAAAAGAGAGAAAATAGGGAATAGTGGCGGCTACAGTGTATTAAACCCAAACTTCTTTCCTTAAATACGTTATCCACTTTTAAATTTCCAATTACTCTTATGCCCTTGCTTAGTCATCCATTAACCCTACTTTTATTATTGCCATTTAAAGTGTACCATTAATTAAAAGAATAGAGAATTAATCCGATAGAACCGGGTGTTACAGTAGGTGTGAAAGTTTGTTGACAATGGTTCAGTTTAAGCATGTTGAGAATATTGGTAGTAGCAGTTTAATGTTTCTTTTATATATATGGTCTGGTGCTTTTCTGATGTGAAAACACGATTTGGTTTTTGTCATTTTGCGACCGGTGGATTTGAGCGTAGGAGTGAGTATTAGGTTTTTGTCGTTTTGCGGTTGGTGGATGTGAGCGTAGGAGTGAGTATTATGTTTTTGTCATTTTGCGACCGGTGGATGTAAGCGTAGAAGTGAGTATTAGGTTTTTATCGTTTTGCGACCGGTGGATGTGAGCGTAGGAGTGAGTATTAGGTTTTTGTCGTTTTGCGATCGGTGGATGAGAGCGTAGGAGTGAGTATTAGATTTTTGTTGTTTTGTGACCGGTGGACGTGTGTAGTCGACGCGTCGTTCAACTGACGTGAGCGGTGGACGTGTGGGTAGTCGACATGTCGTGCGACTGACACTGTTTAGCGGTGGATGCCCTCCATTTTTGCCTCTACCGCTGAGTCTATTTTATTTCTGCTTCTGCCGTTGACACTGTTTAGTGGTGGATGCTCTTTTGTTTCTATCGCTGGAACTGTTCAGCAGTGGACGTGTTCTAATTTATTTTTGTTTTCTTGCAACCAATTGTCTTTAATATTTTCATTAAATTAATAAATGTTGTTTTATACAAAATTTTTTCGCTGCAAGTTTTTACGTTTAAGGATAAAAAAATTAGACCGTCGAGTGAAATTTTAACTTCTTCTCAGAATGTTATAGTATGGTTATGTATTATGAGTAACGAATCGGGTCTATATAATTTGGGGCGTTACAGTATGGTATCAGAGACATTCAGTTAAACCGTTCAAAAGATTACTCATCAGTGTCAATCGTTGCATGGAAGTACTTCAACAACTGTAAGTGTTTATGTTAAGCTTAGCTATTAGATATTTATGAGAGCAATTAACCTTGTCCAGGAATATAGCAAAATGGCTAGACGACCAAGAAGACCAAGGGTACCGAGAGAGATGCCAAATTTGAGAAGTGAGGAAGATCCTAGTGTAATTAGGCAGCTGACAGACTTGGTGCGCCAACAAACAGATTTGGTTCGTCAACAATTTGATCAGTTGGGTGTATTGCTGAACCGAGATGTACAAGGAAGTGCCAACTCAAGTTCCAGCAGTGAGCATTCTGGAGACCGATTCCGGAGGCTAAGCCACCCACATTTGATGGAAAGTCGTCCACTCCGATTGTTGCTGAGGAGTGGCTTAGGAAGATCGAGAGCATGTTCAGATGTGCTAACATCGGAGAAGGAGACAAAGCCACTCTGGCAACGTTCCATTTGGCTAGGGACGCTCAACTTTGGTGGGAAACCATAGACACCACCACCGATGTTCTGGCTATGTCATGGTCGCAGTTCAAGGAGACTTTCTATGAGAAATATTTTAACAGCACAGTCCAGGCTGCAAAGAAAGTAGAGTTTTTGAACTTGAAATAGACAGGGTCTGTGGCTGAGTATAGTAGACAATTCGAGTCTCTGTCCAGGTTTGCTGGACATTTTGTTCACAAGAATGAGGATCAGGTGTTTCAGTTTTGTGCATGGACTGAAGCCCAAAATCTATAGAGGAGTAAAATTTTGTGGTATTAAAGGTTTGTCCTTCAGTGAAGTTATGTCCATGGCGTTGGAGGTGGAAGAAGCGGAGATGAAGTGTGCTGGACCAAAGGAAGCCCCACGAAAGTTTATCTAGCCACACCTACAGAGAGGAATGAAGAGGCCAAGTGAAAGTCAGAACAACCAGGGAACAGGAAAGAAGGTGCAGGACACCAGGAAGTTTCCCCAGTGCCCGAAGTGTTTGAAAGGTCATCTGGGCGAGTGCAGGTTTGGGACGGGAAAATGTTTCAACTGTGAGGAAGTTGGACACACATACAGGGATTGCCCACATCCCAGAATTACCCGATGCTTCAACTGTAACAAGGTCGGCCATATTAACAGAGACTGTCCAGCTCTGAAGAGTGGCCCTGCTAAGATTAAGCCGATGATATTCTCCATGTTGGAGTCGGGCGATGAAGAACAACCCGCCGTTGTGTCAGGTACCATTTTGATCAACTCTATACTTGCTTTTACTTTAATAGATTCTGGTGCAACACACTCGTTTATAGTGTATGCGTTTGCTGTCAAGTTAGATGTACAGTTTACCCTTACTAAGCACGTATTTAACGTCGCGTTATGTAACGCACCAAGTTATCTGAACCCGGTTCGTCACACAGAAGCCTGTACACGACTACGAAATTTCAACCATATTTTAAAACTTCTCTCAACATTCAAGATTTGACATTTGCTAAAATCTCAATACAATTAAAAATTTGCAGCGGAAATCCTTTGAGCGACAATAGGGTTTAAACAAAACTGCGAAACATTGTTTGAAATGCTAAGAAACAATCATCAATTTGGAAATAGAGGTTTAAACCGTGGAATACTTGAGAAGTTGCAGAGGTCAAACGCATCTGCCGATGAAATAAGTCAATCGGAAGAAGCAGAAACAGAAAATAGAAGGCTTCTACCGATGATGTCAACCAGAAGAGTTGGAAACAAAAGACATCTCTCGGTGGACTGCATCTACCGATGACGTCAGCCGGATAAATCAATTATCCAACATCAACCGATCGCAAAACGACAAGTTTTACGACTCGCATCTACCGACGGCAAAACGACAAAGATCTCTCATTTCCTTCTTCTGATAGAATAAACCGCATACACCGATCACTAAACGACAAAGCATAATACGCACTCATACCGATAGTGTAAAATCTACATCTTCCGATAGAATTAATTTCATGTACCGATGACTTTATTGAGACATCATCCGATGGCTTTACTGAAGACATCTTCCGATAGACAACATAACTATAACTCAACATCTACCAATAGACATCATCTACCGATAGAAGACAGAACGACATTTCAACTATTTCTTGCTATGCAAACACAACTCTAAGTACAGAAAGAAATTTACTACTCCACTGAAACCATTCAGAAATAATTCGAATCATTGCATTACCCAAATCCAGTAAAAACCAACATTTAAAAACTCAACAGAATATCTTTATCAGGAAATCTTAGAACGTATTCAAAATATTAAAAACCACTACTGTCATGAAAACTCAGCATACTTAAATCGAAACATTGTCAACTAAACCTTCACACCAACTAACACCAGTTAAACCGCCCCATAAACTGCCAGAATGTTACATAGATGCACTCCTCCAACCAGACTAGTCCTCGGCAAACTCAGTAAACACACCTGCTGTAACTTCTTCACCTACATCACAAAACTCATCTATTAGCCTAATGCTAAGTAAGTAAAGCAGTAATGAAATGAAATGCTGATATCTGAATCTTAAACATGCAATTTCTACTTTCTCATCTCAGTTGTCATTCATCGTTTCTATTCAGATCCCCCTGTGAAATTGGGAGTTGGATCAACTCTCCCAAAGTATAAATATCCACTGACTCGTTAAGGGGCGAATTACTTCCCTTAACAGTAATCTGATTCACATAGCTGTTTCCGATCCCCCTGTGAAATTGGGAGTTGGATCAACTCTCCCAAAGTAGAAATATCCACTGTCTCATTAAGGGGCGGATTACTTCCCTTAACAGTAAATCTGTTTCGCATAGCTGTTTCATTATGTTCATTCTTTACCATGCCAACATGCATTCAAATTCATTTTCGTATACTTTTAAAACATGATACATAGCATACAGACACATCAAATAAACATGTTCCTAATGTTTTGTGATGTAGGCCCGAAGGCGCAAGCAAACTTCACTTACATGGTCTCCTGGAAATCGCTCGGTTTCAACTACTTTGGAAGCCCTGTTCACCTAATGTCATAAACAAAATACCATTCAGATCTTCACTAAACTTCATCCTACACCATTTAAAATCCTAAGGAGCTAGTTTAGAAGTTCGGATCATCGCACACCCAGGATTCATCACTAACCCGAACTTAACTCACTCACAGCATTCTCAAAAATACACTCATTGCACTCTCTCTGCTATCTAGCCACTAAATCTCGAGAAAACGAAGGAAAAACTTACCTAGTTCGAGGAAATGGAGATCGGAGGGGAAAAATCGCCTGGAACTCTATTGAGCTTGAGCTGAATACCGAGAAAGGAAAAACGAGGGAATAGCGGCGGCTAAACCTCATTAAACCCTCCCTTAAATACTTTATCCACAATAAAATTACAATTTATCATTTTGTCCTTACTCATTCACTTATTAACCTAATCACTAAATCACTCAATTTCAATTATAAAACATCCTCTATAAATGGAAAAAGGTAAATCTGTTAATAGAAACAGGATGTTACAATCTACCCTCCTTAAAATAATTTTGTCCTCAAAATTCAGTACCTGAATAATTCTGGATGTTGGTCCACCATGTCTTGCTGGCGCTCCCAGGTTGTCTTTTCTATGTCCTAGTTGTGCCATAAGACTTTTACCAGTGGAACCTCTTTGTTGCGCAATACCTTCACTGCATAGTCTAAGATCCTTACTGGTTTCTCTTCATATGTAAGGGTAGGATGAACTTCAATACTCTACTGTTCTACAATCTGAGATGGATCTCGTACACATTTCTTCAACATGGAAACATGGAACACATTATGGATTCCTTCCATAGAGGTTGGTAGCTGTAACTGGTAGGCTGTCTTCCCAATCCTTTTTAGGATTAAGAATGGTCCAATAAACATGGGGTTCAACTTTCCTCTCTTCCCGAATCTCACAACTCCTTTGAATGGTGACACCTTGAGAAAAACTTTGTCACCTATCACAAATTCCAATTCTCTACGCCTGCAATCTGCATAGCTTTTCGGTCGACTCTGAGCTGCCAAAATTTTCTGTCGGATGAGGGCAACCTTCTCAACAGTTTGTTGCACAATATCAGGACCGAGCAACTGTGCTTCACCAACTTCATCCCAGTACAAAGGTGATCTGCATTTTTGTCCATATAATGCCTCGTATGGTGTCATTCCTATGGTGGCCTGAAAACTGTTGTTATAAGAGAATTCTACTAAGGATAGATACTTGCTCCAAGAGCCTTGAAAATCCAATGTGCATGCACGAAGCATATCCTCTAATGTTTGAATGGTTCTTTCAGACTGTCCATCTGTTTGAGGGTGAAAAGCTATGCTAAAACTAAGCTGCGTACCCATAGCCTCGTGCAAACTCTTCCAAAACTTAGATGTAAATCTAGAGTCTCGGTCTGAAACTATAGAACTTGGAACTCCATGAAGTCTAACAACTTCATGCACATACAACTCAGCAAGCTAATCCATCGAGTAAGTCACCTTTATCGGTAGGAAGTGAGCTGATTTGGTTAAGCGGTCAACTATCACCCAAATTGCATCATGTCCCTTTGCTGTTTTAGGCAATCCCATAACAAAGTCCATCGCTATTTGTTTCCATTTCCATTCGGGAACTGGTAATGGCTGTAAGCTTCCTGCAGGCCTCTGATGTTCAGCTTTAACTTGTTGGCAAATCAAACACGATCCTACATATTCTGCCACACATTGTTTCATACCTGGCCACCAATAATGTTGTTTGAGATCCCTGTACATCTTTGTACTCCCAGGGTGAACAGAGAACCTGGAAGAATGTGCTTCTGAAAGAATCTCGTCTCGAAGTTCTTTAACGGCAGGAACAAACCACCTATCTCTAAATTTAAGGATTCCATCGACTGAATAGTTGAAATCCGAATTAACAGTACATCCTATGCTTAATTTGTATTTGTTGCATTCCACATCATTTGCCTGATCTTCCTTTATTTTCTCCAGAATAATAGGCTTTAAGGTTATGGCTGAGAGTATAGCTGATACACTAGATACTGCTTCTAGATTAAACCTCTGGAATTCTGACTCTAAGGCTAATGACATATTGAAAACCATAGATGGGGTTGATGTTGTTACTCTACTCAAAGCGTCTGCCACAACATTTGCTTTACCGGGATGGTATTTTATCTCAAAATCATAATTCTTGACAAATTCCAACCATCGACGCTGCCTCATGTTTAGTTCCTTTTGTGTGAAAATATACTTCAGGCTCTTATGATCTGAAAATATCTCACAAGATTGTCCATACAGGTAATGCTTCCAAATTTTAAGCGCAAATACCACTGCAGCTAATTCTAATTCATGTGTAGGATAGTTCTTCTCATGTGTTTTCAACTGTCTAGAGGCATAAGCTATCACTTTTCTATTCTACATTAACACACAGCCAAGACCAATTTTGGAAGCATCACAATAAATACTAAATTTACCATCTTCGACTGGAAGGGTTAAAATTGGAGCATTGGCTAGTTTCTGTTTCAAGGTCTGGAAACTATGCTCACATTTCTCAGTCCATATATACTTCACATTTTTCCTTGTTAACTTAGTAAGAGGTGTAGCAATCTTCGAAAATCCTTCAATGAACTTTCTATAATACCCTGCAAGTCCAAGAAAACTCCTGATATCTGTGGCATTCCTTGGTTGAGGCTATTCCTTAACTGCCTGAACCTTAGCTGGATCAACAGATATCTCATCCCCAGAGATAACATATCCTAAAAAGTGAACTTGGTCCAACCAAAATTCACACTTAGAAAACTTGGCGTAAAGTTGGTGCTGTTTTAATACTTCCAACACCAAGGTCAGGTGCCTAGCATGCTCATCTTTAGTACGGGAATAGATCAGAATATCATCAATGAACACTATGACAAATTTATTTAGGTATTCATGAAACACCCTATTCATAAGATCCATAAAGGCAGCTGGGGCATTTGTCAACCCAAAGGACATAACCAAAAACTCATAATGTCCATACCTTGTGCGAAAGGCAGTCTTTGGGATGTCTTCAGATTTAACCTTCAACTGATAATAACCGGACCTAAGGTTAATCTTAGAGAAAACTCTTGCACCATTAAGTTGGTCAAATAAATCATCAATCCTTGGTAAAGGATACTTGTTCTTGATAGTTAACTTATTCAATTCTCTATAATCAATGCACATACGCATTGATCCATCCTTCTTTTTGACAAAAAGGACAGGTGCACCCTACGGTGAAAAGCTAGGGCATATGAACCTTTTCTCCAATAAATCCTCCAACTGTTTCTTCAATTCCATAAGTTCGTTTGGAGCTAATCTATATGGATTTTTAGACACAGGCTCGGCTCCGGGGTAAATTTCTACAACAAATTCAATTTCCCTATCTGGTGGTAAACCAGGAAGGTTGTCTAAAAATACTTCGGGAAAGTCTTGGACAATTAGGACATTTTGAGGATTTACTTTTCCTATAAGCTGTGTGTCTAAAACGCTAGCTAAGAAGCACAAATACTCTCCACACAGGGAAGGTCTAGTGTTAATAGAAGTCATCACAGACATTTCCTTACTCTTCTTTGAGGCTTGAAAGGTATGTTTCAAATTACCAGGGGGTTGAAAACTAACTATTCCAGCTCTACAATCAATTGTGGCGTGGTGTTTAAACAACCAGTCCATACCTAGGATTACATCAAATCCTAATATATCCATAATTATAAGATCAGCAGGTAGACTTATGTTCCCTACTAACACGACACTGTCAAGCATCACCAGGTTAGAGTGCATGCGTTCACCAGAAGGTAATGCAACATTAAACACATGCATGGAAGGGGTAAACTGTACACCTAACTTAACAGCAAATGCAGATGCTATGAATGAATGCGTCGCACCAGAATCTATTAAAGTAAAAGCAGGTACAGAATTAATCAATATAGTACCTGACACAACAGCGGGCTGTTCCTCACCCGACTCCGTCATGGAGAATATTCTTGGTTTAATCATAGCAGGACCATTCTTAGGAACTGGACAGTCTCTGCTAATGTGGTCGACCTTGTTACAATTGTAGCATCTGGTGATTCTTGGCTTCGAGCATTCCTTGAACGTGTGTCCAACCTCCTCACAGTTAAAGCACTTCCCAAAGCCCAGTCTGCATTCCCTCGGGTGGTTCTTCAAACACTTAGGACACTGGAGAAATTTCCTGACATTCTGTACCTTTCCTCCTGCTCCTTGGCTATTTTGGCCTTCACTTGGCCTCTTCGTTCCTCTTAGTTGGTGTGGCTGGTTAAACCTTTGCGGGACCTCCTTTGGTCCAGCACATTTTCTTTCAGCTTCTTCCACTTCCAGAGCAGTGGACACGACCTCGCTGAATGTCAAGCCTTTAATACCACAAAATTTAACCCCTCGATAGATTTCTGGCTTCAGTCCATGCATAAATTTAAACACTTTATCCTCTTCCTTGTGAGAAAAATGTCCAGCAAACCTGGACAAGGACTCAAATTGTCTACTGTACTCGGCCACAGACCCTGTCTGCTTCAAGTTTAGAAACTCCAATTTCTTCGTGGTTTGGACTGTGCTGTTAAAATACTTCTCATAGAAGACGTCCTTGAACTGTGACCAAGGCATCGCCATAACATCAGTGGTGGTCTCTATTGTTTTCCACCAGAGTTGAGCTTCACCAGGCAAGTGGAATGTTGCCAACGTGACCTTGTCTCCTTCTTCAATGTTGGCACACCTAAACATACTCTCAATCTTTCTAAGCCATCCATCAGCATGTCCATCAAACGTGGGTGGTCTTAGTCTCTGAAATCTATCTCCAGAATGTTCATTGCTAGAACCCAAGTTGGCACTTCCTTACACCTCTCGGTTCAACAGTACTCCTAGTTGGTCAGACTGTTGGCACACTAGGTCAGTTTGCTGACGCACTAAATCCGTCAGCTCCCTAATCACACTAGGCTCCTTTTCCTCTCTCACATTTGGCATTTCTCTTGGCACTCTTGGTCTCCCTGGGCGTCTGGCCATTGTACTAAATTCCTGCACAAGGTTAATTACACTCTTAAATATTTATTAACTAAGGTTAACATAAACGCTTACAGTTGTTGAAGTACTTCCATGCAATGATTGACATTGATGAGTAATCTTTTGAACGGTTTAACTGAATGTCTCTGATACCATACTGTAACGCCCCGAGTTATCTGAACCCGCTTCGTCACACAGAAGCCCGTACACGACTACGAAATTTCAACCATATTTTAAAACTTCTCTCAACATTCAAGATTTGACATTTGCTAAAATCTCAATACAATTAAAAATTTGCAGCGGAAATCATTTGAGTGACAATAGGGTTTAAACAAAACTGCGAAACATTGTTTGAAATGCTAAGAAACAATCATCAATTTGGAAATAGAGGTTTAAACCGTGGAATACTTGAGAAGTTGCAGAGGTCAAACGCATCTGCCGATGAAATAAGTCAATCGGAAGAAGCAGAAACAGAAAATAGAAGGCTTCTACCGATGACGTCAACCAGAAGAGTTGGAAACAAAAGACATCTCTCGGTGGATTGCATCTACCGATGACGTCAGCCGGATAAATCAATTATCCAACATCAACCGATCGCAAAATGACAAGTTTTACGACTCGCATCTACCGACGGCAAAACGACAAAAATCTCTCATTTCCTTCTTCCGATAGAATAAACTGCATACACCGATCACTAAACGACAAAGCATAATACCCACTCATACCGATAGTGTAAAATCTACATCTTCCGATAAAATTAATTTCATGTAGCGATGACTTTACTGAGACATCATCCGATGGCTTTACTGAAGACATCTTCCGATAGACAACATAACTATAACTCAACATCTACCGATAGACATCATCTACCGATAGAGGACAGAACGACATTTCAACTATTTCTTGCTATGCAAACACAACTCTAAGTACAGAAAGGAATTTACTACTCCACTGAAGCCATTTAGAAATAATTCGAATCATTGCATTACCCAAATCTAATAAAAACCAACATTTAAAAACTCAACAGAATATCTTTATCAGGAAATCTCAGAACGTATTCAAAATATTAAAAACCACTACTGTCATGAAAACTCAGCATACTTAAATCGAAACATTGTCAACTAAACCTTCACACCAATTAACACAAGTTAAACCTCCCCATCAACTGCCAGAATGTTACATAGATGCACTCCTCCAACCAGACTAGTTCTCGGCAAACTCAGTAAACACACCTGCTGTAACTTCTTCACCTACATCACAAAACTCATCTATTAGCCTAATGCTAAGTAAGTAAAGCAGTAATGAAATGAAATGCTGATATCTGAATCTTAAACATGCAATTTCTACTTTCTCATCTCAGTTGTCATTCATTGTTTCTATTCAGATCCCCCTGTGAAATTGGGAGTTGGATCAACTCTCCCAAAGTATAAATATCCACTGACTCGTTAAGGGGCGGATTACTTCCCTTAACAGTAATCTGATTCACATAGCTGTTTCCGATCCCCCTGTGAAATTGGGAGTTGGATCAACTCTCCCAAAGTATAAATATCCACTGTCTCATTAAGGGGCGGATTACTTCCCTTAACAGTAAATCTGTTTCGCATAGCTGTTTCATTATGTTCATTCCTTACCATGCCAACATGCATTCAAATTCATTTTCATATACTTTTAAAACATGATGCATAGCATACAGACACGTCAAATAAACATGTTCCTAATGTTTTGTGATGTAGGCCCGAAGGCGCAAGCAAACTTCACTTACCTGGTCTCCTGGAAATCGCTCGGTTTCAACTACTTTGGAAGCCCTGTTCACCTAATTTCATAAATAAAATACCATTCAGATATTCACTAAACTTCATCCTACACAATTTACAAACCTAAGGAGCTAGTTTAGAAGTTCGGATCATCGCACACCCAGGATTCATCACTAACCTGAACTCAACTCACTCACAGCATTCTCAAAAATACACTCATTGCAATCTCTCTGCTATCTAGCCACTAAATCTTGAGAAAACGAAGGGAAAACTTACCTAGTTCAAGGAAATGGAGATCGGAGGGGAAAAATCGCCTGGAACTCTATTGAGCTTGAGCTGAATACCGAGAAAGGAAAAACGAGGGAATAGCGGCGGCTAAACCTCATTAAACCATCCCTTAAATACTTTATCCACAATAAAATTACAATTTACCATTTTGTCCTTACTCATTCACTTATTAACCTAATCACTAAATCACTCAATTTCAATTATAAAACATCCTCTATAAATGGAAAAAGGTAAATCGGTTAATAGAAACTGGATGTTACACGTTACCTTCTGGTGAGCGCATGCACTCTAACCAATTGATGTTTGATAGTGTCGTGTTGGTAGGAAACAAGAATTTACCTGCTGATTTCATCATTATGGATATAATGGGATTTGATGTAATCTTAGGAATGGATTGGTTGTTCAAGCGTTATGTCACAATTGATTGTAGGACTAATGTAGTTAGTTTTCAACCCCCTGGTGGTTTGAAGCATGCCTTTCAAGCCTCGAAGAAGAGTAAGGGAATGTCTGTTATGGCCTCTGTCAATGCTAGACCTTCCCCATGCGGGGAGTATTTGTGCTTTTTGGCTTGTGTTTTAGACACACAGTTAGTAGGAAAATCGAGTCCTCAAAATATCTTGATTGTTTTAGAAAAATTAAATTTGTTGTAGATGTTTACCCGGGCGCTGATCCTGTATCTAAGAACCCTATAGATTAGCACCTACGGAGCTTAAGGAACTAAAGAAACAGTTGGAGGAATTATTGGATAAAGGGTTCATACGCCCAAACTTTTCACCGTGGGGTGCACCTGTCCTTTTTGTCAAAAAGAAGGATTAATCAATGCGTATGGGCATTGATTATCGGAAATTGAATAAGTTAACTGTCAAGAACAAATATCCATTGCCAATGATTGATGATTTATTCGACCAGCTTAATTGTGCGCGAGTTTTCTCTAAGATTGACCTTAGGTCCGGTTATTACCAATTGAAAGTCAAATCAGAAGATATTCCTAAGACTGCCTTTCGCACAAGGTATGGATATTATGAGTTTTTGATTATGTCTTTTGGGTTGACAAATGCACCAGCAACATTCATGGATCTTATGAATAGGGTGTTTCATGAGTATTTGGATAAGTTTATCATAGTATTTATTGATGATATACTAATCTATTCACGTACTAAGGAGGAGCATACAAGACATTTAAACCTAGTATTGGGAGTTCTAAGGCAACATTAACTTTATGCTAAGTTTTCCAAGTGTGAGTTTTGGTTGGACAGAATTCACTTTCTTGGTCATGTGATCTCGGGTGATGGGATATCTGTTGATCCAGCCAAGGTTCAAGCAGTTAAGGAGTGGCCCCAACCAATGAATGCCACTGATATTTGGAGTTTTCTTGGATTGGCAGGATATTACAGGAAATTTATTGAAGGATTCTTGAAGATTGCAACACCCCTCACTTGGTTAACTAGGAAAAACATTAAGTATGCTTGGACAGAGGAATGTGAGAATAGTTTTCAGACTTTGAAACAAAAGTTGACCAATGCCCCAGTATTAACACTCCTTGTTGAGAATGGAAAGTTCAGTATTTATTGTGATGCTTCCAAGGTTGGTCTTGGTTGTGTGTTGATGCAGGATGAGAGAGTAATAGCCTATGCTTCTAGACAGTTGAAAACACACGAGAAGAATTACCCTACACACGACTAGAGTTAGCTGCAGTAGTTTTTGCACTAAAGATTTGGAGGCATTACTTGTATGGACAGACTTGTGAGATATTTTCGGATCATAAAAGTCTGAAGTATATTTTCACACAGAAAGAATTAAATATGAGGCAACGTAGATGGTTGGAGTTCATCAAGGATTATGACATTGAGATTAAATACCACCCCGGCAAGGCGAATGTAGTGGCTGATGCATTGAGTAGAGTGACGACTTCAGCCTCTGCATTGATTCTTGACATACCGATAACCTTAGAGACTGAATTACAAGGATTTAACCTCGAGGTAGTGTCCAGTGTGTCAGCTATGCTTTCTGTCATTTCCTTGAGGCCTACTATTTTGGAGAAAATAAAGGAAGCTCAGGTGGATGATGTGGAATGCGATAAGTATAGGTCATTTGTGAATTCTACTGATAAATCGAATCTTAACCATTCTGTTGATGGAATTCTCAAGTTTCGAAATAGATGGTTTGTTCCGGCCAATAAAGAACTCCGAGAAGAGATCCTTTCAGAAGCTCATTCTTCTAGACTCTCTGTTCATCCTAGAAGTACAAAAATGTACATAGACCTTAAGCAACATTATTGGTGGCCAAATATGAAAAGAAGTGTGGCCGAGTACATAGAATTATGTTTAGTTTGCCAACAAGTTAAAGCTGAGCATTAGAGGCCTGCAGGAGTATTGCAACCATTACCAGTTCCCGAATGGAAACGGGAGCAAATAACGATGGACTTTGTAGTATGGTTGCCTAGAACAGCGAAGGGACATGATGCGATTTGGGTAATAGTTGATCGTCTAACCAAATCTGCCCACTTTCTGCCTATGAGGATGATATACTCGATGGATCAGCTTGCTGAGTTATATGTGCAAGAGATCGTTAGACTGCATGGGGTTCTAAGCACTATAATTTCAGACCGAGACTCTAGGTTTACATCTAAGTTCTTGAAGAGTTTACACAAGGCTATGGGTACGTAGCTTAATTTTAATACAGCTTTTCACCCTCAAACAGATGGACAATCCGAGAGAACTATTCAGACCTTAGAAGATATGCTTCGTGCATGCATATTAAATTTCAAGGATCTTGGAGTAAATATTTATCATTGGTGGAGTTTTCTTATAATAATAGTTTTCAGGCAACTATTGGTATGGTACCATATGAAGCATTGTGTGAACGAAAATGCAGATCTCCTTTGTATTGGGATGAAGTTGGTGAAGCACAGTTGCTTGGTCCTGATGTTGTGCAGCAAACAGTGGAGAAGGTTGCCCTCATCCAATAGAGAATCTTAACAGCTCAAAGCCGATAGAAAAGCTATGCCGATAAGAGACGTAGAGAATTGGAGTTCGAAGCTGGTGAGGAAGTTTTTCTTAAGGTATCACCATTCAAGGGAGTTGTCAGATTTGGAAAGAGAGGCAAGTTGAACCCCAGATATATTGGACCATTCTCAATCTTGAAGAGGATGGGGAAGGCAGCTTACCAATTACAGTTACCAACTTCTATGGAAGAAATCTATAATGTGTTCCATGTTGAAGAAGTGTATGCGGGATCCATCTCAGATTGCGGAACAGCAGAACATTGAAGTTCATCCTACCCTTACTTATGAGGAGAAACCAGTAAGGATCCTAGACTATGCTGTGAAGGTGTTGCACAACAAAGAAGTCCCACTGGTGAAGGTCTTATGGCATAACCAGAACATAGAGGAGACAACTTGGGAGCGCCAGCAGGACATGATGAACCAGTATCCAGAATTATTCAGGTAACGAATTTTGAGGATAAAATTTTTTTAAGGAGGGTAGATTGTAACACCCGGTTTTATTGAACCAATTTACTTAATCAACTTGTAGTGTACGTCTTATGGATAAAATTGGGAGAATTAGTGATTATGTTAGTAAATGACCAAGTAATGACATAATGGTAAATAGAGAATTATAGTGATAATCTATTTAAGGAAAAAGGTTTTGTGATTAATGCACTGTAACCGCCACTATTTTTTCATACTCTCTCTCTCTCTCTCTCTCTCTCTCTGTATTCAGCTCAAGCTCAGCAGAGCTCTCCAGGCGATTCCCTCTTCGATTATTCTCCAAACTAGGTGAGTCTACTTCGATTTCGTGTTACATTGTAACTAGTGATGGTAGAGAGGAGTATAGATGTGAGCTTTGGTGAATGCTGTAGGTGGGGGTTAGTTTCGATTTTGTGGGGAATCAGGAATGCACAATGTATAGAACTCCCAAACGAGATTCCTTAGATTTCTGGATAGATTAGAATGAGGTTTAGTAAAAATCTAATTGATATTCTGTTTATGACTTAGATGAGCAAAACTTCCGAAGTAGTTTGAGACCGAGCATTTCCTGGAAGCCAGGTAAGTGGAGTATGCATGAGCCCTCGGGCCTACATCACAAAACAATAGGATTATGTATGTTTGAGTTTGTCTGTATGTCATGCATCATATTTTGAAAGAATACGAAAATGAACTTATATGTATTGGTATGGTGAGAAATGAACAGATTGCAACAGATAAACTATTAGGGGAACTAATCCGCCCCTTAACTTATGAAGGGATTTATGACTTTGGGAAGATTGATCCACTTCCCAATGGATTTGAAGGATCAGATAAACTATTAAGAGAATTAATCCGCCCCTTAACTTATGAAGGGATGTATGACTTTGGAAAATTGATCCGACTCCCAATGGAATCGAGAGATCAGATCAGTGAAAGAATGTAAATGCAACTGAGATGTGTTAGTAGAAACTGCATGATTAGGATTTTGTTCCAGCATTTCATTTCGTTATTGCTTCACTTATTTAACGTTAGGCTAATAGATGAGTTTTATGATGTAGGTGAAGAAGCCTCAGAAGGTGTGTTTTCTGAGCATGTTGAGGAATAGGCTTGTTGGGGTAGCACATTCATGTCTCGACCGGTGGATGTGAGCGTAGGAGTGAGTATTATGTTTTTGTCGTTTTGCGACCGGTGGATGTGAGCGTAGGAGTGAGTATTATGTTTTTGTCGTTTTGCGACCGGTGGATGTGAGCGTAGGAGTGAGTATTATGTTTTTGTCGTTTTGCGACCGGTGGATGTGAGCGTAGGAGTGAGTATTATGTTTTTGTCGTTTTGCGACCGGTGGATGTGAGCGTAGGAGTGAGTATTATGTTTTTGTCGTTTTGCGACCGGTGGATGTGAGCGTAGGAGTGAGTATTATGTTTTTGTCGTTTTGCGACCGGTGGATGTGAGCGTAGGAGTGAGTATTATGTTTTTGTCGTTTTGCGACCGGTGGATGTGAGCGTAGGAGTGAGTATTATGTTTTTGTCGTTTTGCGACCGGTGGATGTGAGCGTAGGAGTGAGTATTATGTTTTTGTCGTTTTGCGACCGGTGGATGTGAGCGTAGGAGTGAGTATTATGTTTTTGTCGTTTTGCGACTTTTGTCGTTTTGCGACCGGTGGATGTGAACGTAGGAGTGAGTATTAGATTTTGTCGTTTTACGACCGATGGATGTGAGCGTAGGAGTGAGTATTATGTTTTTGTCGTTTTGCGACCGGTGGATGTGAGCGTATGAGTGAGTATTATGTTTTTGTCGTTTTGCGAATGGTGGATGTGAGCGTAGGAGTGAGTATTAGGTTTTTGTCGTTTTGCGATCGGTGGATGTGAGCGTAGGAGTGAATATTAGATTTTTGTCATTTTGCGACCGATGAATGTGAGCGTAGGAGCGAGTATTAGGTTTTTGTCGTTTTGCGACCGGTGGATGAGAGCGTAGGAGTGAGTATTAGATTTTTTGTCATTTTGTGACCGGTGGACGTGTGTAGTAGACGCGTCGTTCGATTGACATGAGCGGTGGACGTGTGGGTAGTCGACATGTCGTGTGACTGACACTGTTTAGCGGTGGATGCCCTCCATTTTTGCCTCTACCGCTGAGTCTATTTTATTTCTGCTTCTGCCGCTGACACTGTTTAGCGGTGGATGCCTTTTTGTTTCTATCGCTGGAACTGTTCAGCGATGGACGTGTTCTAATTTATTTTTGTTTTCTTGCAACCAATTGTCTTTAATATTTTCATTAAATTAATAAATGTTGTTTTATACAAAATTTTTTCGCTACAAGTTTTTACGTTTAGGGATCAAAAAATTAGACCGTCGAGTGAAATTTTAAGTTCTTCTCAGAATGTTATAGTATGGTTATGTATTATGAGTAACAAACCGGGTCTATATAATTTGGGGCGTTACACTATCATTGTGGCAAAATGGGTCACATGAAAAAGGATTGCTGGAAGTTGAAGAAAGAACAAGGCACAGAAAGTGCTAAAGAAGAAATGAAGAGTACAACTGCAACTGTCTCTGAGGGTGAAGATGTTATTGTATGCAAAGATGCTGTCAACCTCACGATGAATGAATCATGTTAGGTGTGTGACTCTAGAGTATCTTATCATGTTACTTCAAAAGTGGAGTATTTTTCATCTTACACCAGTGGTGATTTTGACATTGTTAAAATGGGGAACAGTCACGTTTCCAGAATAATTGGAAAATGGGAAATCTGTATCCAGACCAACTCAAGATGTGAGTTGGTGCTTAAAGATGTCAGACATGTTTCAGATATTAGACTAAATCTAATATCAGTCAGTGCTCTTGATGAGGCTGGTTACAAGAGCAAATTTGGTGACAGAAAATGGAAGCTCAGCAAAGGTTCGCTAATCATAGCGAAAGGAATCAAAGAATCTAGCTTGTATATGACTCAAGTGACTGTGAAGGAAGAATCGGTAAATGCTGCACAAGATGACTCATCCATTGAGTTATGCCACAAACGACTTGGTCACATGAGTAAAAAATGACTTCAATTGCTTGGCCAAAGAGATTATTTGTCACATCTAAGAGATGAATCTCTGTCAAGTTGTATTCATTGTTTGACGGGAACACAACACAGAGTTTCATTTCAGAAGAATTTTGCATCAAGGAAACCAAAAGTGTTAGAAGTTGTTTACTCAAATGTCTGCAGTCCCATGTCAATGAAAACGTTAGGAGGTGCCCAATACATGGTCACATTTATTGATGATCACTCAAGGAAGGTTTAAGTTTATGCACGCAAGACCAAAGATGATGTGTTTAACGTTTTCAAACAGTTTTATGCTTTCACAGAGCGATAATCTGGAAAGAAGTTAAAATGCATTCATACAGACAATGGTGGTGAATATATAGGATCATTTGATGAATATTGCAAAATACACAGGATGAGGCACTAAAGATCTGTTCCAAAGACTCCTTAACAAAATGGTATTGCGGGAAGAATGAACAGAACAATCGAGGAGAAAATAAGGTGCATGTTATCACATTCAACCCAAAACATTATGTGGAGAAGTAATGAATACTGCAGTAAATGTCATTAACTTGTCTCCATCAGCACCTCTGAGTGGAGAAGTGCCAAATAGACTATGGATAGGAAATGAAGTATCTTATAAACATCTAAAGGTGTTTAGATGTAGAACATTCGTCCATATTCCTAAAGATGAGAGGTCCAAGCTAGACAGCAAAACTAAGGATTGCATATTCCTTGGATACAAAAGTGATGTATTTGGATATAGGCTTTGAGATCCAGTTGACAAGAAGATTGTTAGAAGCCGAGATGTTGTCTTCTTTGAAGATCAGACCATTGAAGATAAGAAGAAAGATATGGAGCTTACTGATGAACATCTTGATCAGGTGAAATCAACTTTTGACGTGGTAAATGCTAGCAAATCCATTGATCATACAACTATTGATGTTGACCATAGAGAAACAGAGACTTCTCCTGAATTAGAGTTAAAAATGTCAACAAAAGATCGTCAACTATCGAAAAAATAATCTGTAAATGAGTATGTAATGATCACTGATGGTGATGAATATGAGTGTTATAAGGAAGCTATAGAGCATCAACAAAAAAAGAACTGGTTGAATGCGATGCAAGATGAGATGAAATCATTGCATAAGAACCATACTTATGAGTTAGTTCAGCTTCCAAAGGGGAGAAAGACACTCAAGAATAAATGAGTATATAGACTCAAAGACGAAAATTCGCAATCAAAGTATAAGACACGACTGGTCGTAAAAGGCTTTGGTCAGAAGAAGCAGGTTGACTTTGATGAAATTTTTTCACCTGTTGTGAAAATATCATTTATTCGGGTAGTACTTGGATTAGCCTCAAGTCTTTAATTTGGAGATCGAGCAAGTCGATGTGAAGACCGCCTTCTTGCATGGTGAATTATAAGAAGAGATTTACATGGAACAACTACAAGAGTTTGTTGTAAAGGGAAATGAACATCTGGTGGGTAAATTAAAAAAGAGTCTATATGGATCAAATCAAGCCCCGAGACAATGGTACAAGAAGTTCGATTTCGTTATGGGAAATCAAGGGTACAGAAAAATTTCTTCAGACCATTGTGTGTTCGTGAAAAGGTTCACGAATGGTACATTTATAATCCTTCTACTATATGTCGACGACATGTTGATTGTGGGTCCAAACAAAGAAAATATTATTAAGTTAATGAATGAACTTAATAAGTCTTTTGCCATGAAAGACTTAGGACCGGCGAAACAGATACTTGGGATGAGAATCACTCATGATAAGAAAAATAAAAAATTATGGCTATCACAGGAGAAATATATCCAGAAAGTTCTCAGCTGATTCTATATGGATAAAGCAAAACCGATCAGTACTCCTCTTGCTAAACATTTCAAACTTATTTCCAAACAAAGTTTTTCCACTGAAGAAGGAACAAAAAAATGCAAAGAATTCTGCATGCCTCAGCAGTTAGCAGCTTGATGTATGTCATGGTTTGTACGAGACCTGATATTTCTGATTCTGTTGGAGTAGTTAGTCAATTTCTAACAAATTCAGGCAGAAAATATTGAAATGCAGTGAAGTGGATTCTTAAGTATATTAAAGGTACTTCTGAATTCAGTTTGTGTTTTGAAAATGAGAAGTCCTCGTTGGTAGGCTATATTGATGCAGACATGGCTGGAGACATTGGCTCCAGAAGATCAACATCAGGGTATTTGGTTATATTTGGAGGGGGAGCTGTGTCATGGAAATCTAAGAGGCAAGGTTAAGTTGCATTATCTACGACAAAAACTGAGTTTATTATGGCTACAGAAGCTTATAAAGAAATTTTATGGATACAAAAATTTCTGACAGAATTGAATCATAAATAAGATATTTATATCTTGTATTATGATGGTCAAAGTACAATTCATTTGAGCAAGAACCCGAACTTTTATTTGAAGACGAAACACATAAATATCAAGTATCATTGGATGCGTGATGTGTTGGACAACAAACAAGTATATCTTGAGAATATTCACACAGATGATAATGGCTCCGACATGTGACAAAAATCTTGCAGAAAAATAAGCACGAATTCTATAGATGTTCAGCAGGATTGGAGATACTTCATCATAAGTAGGGAGAGAAAGATTTGTGGGGTCCCTCTATTATGATGAGAGACTTATCTATTAAATGAAAAGAAAGAAGAAGAGGAAGTTTTCTTCTTTTTCTTTGGACGCCTCCCTTATTTTAAGGGAGGTGTCACATTTTTTAGTTTGTCACTTTGTGACAAACTTTTATTATAAATAAGAAAGTTTTCTTTCATCTTCAGCATCCAAAAATTCGAAGGAAAAAGAGAGAAGAGAAGAAATCTTCTCTAGAGAAGAGGGAGAGAAATAGTGAGGATTTTTTGAAAGAGAGAAAAGAAAGAGTGTGAGTGAAAAATAGGTGTGGTGCTTTTATACACATTGAGAGTTCTAAGAGTGGTGATTTCTCTTAGTGAATATTTTCTAGAATATTCGATATCTAGAAAAATATTGTAAATCTCATTTTTTATAATGAGATTTTTCTGAACTTGGATCCCGTGATTTTTTTCCGATTTGAATTTCCACGTCAAATTTTCAGTGTTTATTTTAGTCATTATTTCTCTTACTTCTTGGCCGTTATAATTTTACGACGTGGAAAAATATTTCTGGTATTTTTCGGATCGCATCTGCTATTGTTTCTCGTACTGCTTATTTAGTGGTGTAATTGTACTGTGTAAGTAAGTTCGGTGTAAGGAGACTGAGTTTTAAGTGGTACCGTTTGTGACCCCTGTAGCTTTTCCTGAGAACTTACTTGGAAATGTAATTCTGTCTAGGAGATTGTCCAGTACAATGTTTCCTGAGAATTATTTTGATCACTACTCTCCACGTCTTATAGCGGTGATATTATTATTATTGTTCCCATCAATTTCGTTATTTTCCAATACAATCGCATGATGGAATTAATAGATAGGAAATCACGACAAATTGATCAATTAATACAAGCAGGAAATATGACAACTCAAGCTAATGCAGCAACCCAAGTGCTAAATAGTCCCCGTGCTATTGATTTTAATTATGAGAGATTTCGAAGGCTTGATCCTCTGACTTTTGAGGGTAACTTGTTTGACATGGCAACTGCTGAGAATTAAATTCATACGGTAGAAGAAATGTTTGAGCATGCCAAAACTGCAGAAACTGAGAAAGTAACTTGTGCATCTTCTATGCTCAGAAGAGAGGCGTTTCTGGTGGGACTCAATGAAGGTCATGCATGAAGTTTCTTCTATGACTTAGCAGCAGTATAAAAGTCTCTTTTGTGAAAAGTATTTCAATGACACCATAAAAACTGCAAAGGTGGAAGAATTCTTAGTTTTAAAGGAAACAAGAATCGTAACAGAATACGCGCACAAATTTGATGAACTTTCTCGATTGGCTCCTCATATAGTAATGAATGATGTTAATAAATCTTAGATTTTTCATTAAAATAGATCAAGAACTCTCACTATATCTTAGATTCATAGACCAAATTCAATTCGATGGGATCTTTCATTTACATTTTTTTTTCATCAAGAACAATTTATAAAACTCTTAGACTCCTGAATTTGGAGTATCCTACTTTCACGCGATTCACATAGTTAGGCAAATAATTTGATGAACTTTAGGACATTAGCAATTAAGTCCCCATGAGGATGGTTGTCGTCAAAGAAATCATATTTATGTCAACTGATCTTCTCTATCGAGCAATCTTTAGAAAGAGATAACTTTCAATAGAATCGTTTTTATTATGTTGATAATTTTTAGAAAGAAACAAGTTGAAAAATGTAATTTATGGGTGATTTTGGAGACAATACAGAGCTCCAAAAGTAGATTTCTCACTAGAAATTGCATAGTAGAAAAGATCAGGTGACAAAAATATGATTTTTTTACGGCAACCCTAGATGATAACTTTATTACTAACACCCCTAAGTACAGACGTTATTAACCTACAAAAAACACAAGAACATATTTGTCTTTAACAAATATATTTAAGGGCTGATATTTACTTTACCAGTTAATATTATAATTGATTCTCTTGTTTCAACTATGTTTTAATTCTTATATTTTTTTATATTCTATGAATGAAGAAAATCAATATACCTCTGTTATGAATGTTGGATATTGTTGGTGGAAATACCAAATCAGCAGTTGAATCCACAGGAAATCAGTACTAATAACCACTGTAATTTTACTTTAGCTCAATTAGTTCTTGTTTTCATAGTTGGACTTGTTCTTTTTGTTGAGATTATCCTTCTTGGTGAATGGCTCTTACACCTTTACCATTTTTTTTTTGGTTTGATATCTCTTCCTCTTCTTAAGGGAACAGCAAGAAGAGGAGGGCTAAACAGTATTTGTCTCTTTCTTCTTCTTTACAGAGGAAATTTCTTCTGTACAAAAGAAATGGGCTGATAGGTTGTTGCAGTATCTCAAATACATATTTTCATCAAACACATTTCCAATTTCATCATGTTTCTTCTCTCATATTTTGGCACTATGATCACATGCTTATGTACATTTGATCAATTTATAGCATGATTTGTGATTAGAAGCTATATTTATATAATTAGGCTTTAGCCTCAAATTCTATGCAGATTTTAAGTATTACACAAAATAATCGAGTTGTTGAGAATTTTATAAATAAGAATTTTGTCAAAAGGGAATGTTATAGATAATCATGATAGAGATTAATTTAGAAGATTTGCAAATTGAAATGTTTTTTTTGGTTAATTTCCCTTGCAATCTAGTTAATGGCTTTTGGTTTTCAAATAGTTATATATAGTTGTATAAAGTTATATTTAGTTCTATTTAATTAATTAATCATAATCACAAAATAGATTAATTTCGTAAGTACTAATACTATTTGGTCATTAGATAATCAAAACAAATTGGTAGACCACAGTAGAAATCTCAATGCGGTTTGGGTAACATAGACTTGTACTGAAATCTCACCACCAAAGTAAATTTAATGCATCTTTGATCTAATTAATAGAAAGAGAATCAATAGATTATTTTTTTAGAGTAATTCATAATTATCAAATACAACATACAACTCTCCCCGTTGAACTACGCTCTTCAAGTAATAATAATTTTTAAAAGTAATTAGTTTGACAAAATATACATAGCTATATGTATGTGTTTGTCAAAATTCAAACCCACGATCATCATCATCGATTATATTAATTGTGTGATGGGTCAGGTCACAAAGCACGAAGTCCCATGTAAAAGATTCTCCAATAAAATAAATCTGAAAAAGGTGATTTATTAGAAAGATGGTGTTCTATTATAAGATCAATTTCTCAAGAAGGGTAAAAATTATATCAATCCTATTTTTGAGCATTGTTTTTAAACAAACTTAGAACTTGAGAATACAACTTGTGCCGTGGAAAACATAACATCAAATTCCTTTTTTACAAGGGTATTATTTATTACTATCTTAAGTTAAAAAATTGTAATTTAGATATAATTTTGTAACAATTTAATGATAAAAATTGTTGGAATATAAATACTTTTATCCAAATCATTTATACATTGTGAATCATAATATTATTTTTAAATTGACACATATATTCAAACTCCTTGTTCGACGGTGCTGAGTTAAACAACTAATTTTCAAAGAACTTTCTAGCCCCTACCTATAATATCTAACAATCAATATATATTTACATGGAAATCATAACTTTCAAAGTGAAAAATGATTAAAGGGTAATGAGAGAGGGAGAGATGAAGAAGGGAACCTACCCTACAATGGGCAAAGGGAATGAATGAAAGTGGGCTACTTGTCACCATTCCATCCCTTAAAAAGAAGGGTCAAATCAGCACCAAATGGCCCCACACCTTTTTCTTTTATGGAAAGGGCACTCGCCCTTACCCCCCAAAAGGGCCCCCTACCCCACCTTTAAAAGAGAAACCTCAACTACTTGTATCATACCTCCCTGCCGACACCCACCTGCCCTACATTCTCAATACCACGTCGTTTTCATATATTTTTAAAAAATTTATAATATATCCTAATTAATCATTTATGACAGAAGATTAAATATACAAGTTAGGAGTAGAAAGAGGGCATGAATGAAGAAAGAGTAACACATTCAATGACAGGGAGGAACATACAATATTTGACATAAAGCTCTTTAAGTATCGTTATATATTTCAAATACCACAATATGTAATTAATTATAAAGAGTATATGTCATCTTAACTACAAATTTTTCAGCTCATATCAGAGCTTTAAAGGCTACAATTAGGCAACTCTTCCTACTCTCAATGTGAACACAATGGGAGGATTCTGCCTTCAAACAGGTTAAGTAGAGCTCAGTAGTCGACCGAGCCTACTGAAGTGATCCCCGTGACCAAGTTTCTCGAGTCCTGCCGAGCCGTGTAGTTATCATAACTGTTGTTGGAGAGCCTCTGAATCGGCACTGAGTTCAAAAGCTCCAGGCCTCGTTTTCCCATCTCCTGCACTTCTTGGGGTGACAGAATTCTTATGCACCACACGCTATTCACAAACTCCCTGCATATATATTTATCGCCAAAATCATCAATCAATCCTGGACTCTCGATTTTCTAAGAAATGAAGCGCAGCATTAACAAAAAAATGGAGAGAGAGGGGAACTCACGGCCACGGTCCATCGCCGAGGAGAAGAACATCATTCTCTCGGTCAACGAATACAAGCTGCCAGCCTGATCTCAGAGGGTCCTCCAGCTCGCCTTCAATCCCAAACATTTGAGCAAGCTCACTGCGTAGCTCGTGGTAACTGCTGAATTTAGTAATATCCAGCGACCTACCAAAGGACCCTGACATGTAAACCTGTAAAAACATCAAAACCACCCCATAAAATTCTCAAAGATCACTGCAATAGCAGGACTACATACAAGCTATTGAAACACATTGCACGTTTTATGGGAATAAAAGAAGTATATATTAAGAGAAACTCTTCTCAACATTGCTCAAACAAACCTTAACGAAGGTTCTCATCGGTGGGTTTACTTGGCCCACATTTTCCGAGGGCTGCATGAAACCCGAGTCATCAATGCAACAGGAAGGTGTCATAGTTGTGTTAGCCGAGAAATCAGTAGCGGCAGAGCTCATGTAGTTGGAAGGGAAGGGAAGAGTAGATGAATCACCCTCACTGCCAACTCCCCTGAGACTTGACATTCCATTTTGCATTAGAAAAGTGGAATGGTCTATATTAACACCAAATAGAAGACGGCCTTGAGGATCGGTGCCTCCTTGGTCAATTGTGCAATCTCGAAGGGGAAATGGTGGCAACGAAATGGAATTTGGGGGCACATTAGCTTGAGATGTCCCCAAATGTTCCAAATGAGACATGACAAATTGAGGAGTGCCTGAGAGAAGAGGATCAACTGCAGCTCGCTTTGAAGGCCACGACGAGGAAGGTATCAACAAGTTGGGTCTAGCCAGATTGGGTAGTTTAGTTGATTCATCGGAAGGAAATGAGCATAAGAGGCTGTCCAAAGGCGAAATAACAGAGCTAGACACTGGGTTAACATTCGAATCGGAGAAGCTCTGTTGTGGGCATAGCGATGGGAGTGTCTGCATCGATGATGACGAGGGTTGAGAAGTCGTCGAAAACTGAGAAATTGTTGAAATAGTGCTCGGAATTTGGTGCTCAACCAGTTGCTGTTGGTGTTGATTACTGAACGGCTGCTTTTGATGCATCTGCTGCTGAAAGACATGCGACTGAGTTTGAGATTGGGATTGAGTATGATGTGGGTTTTGTTGAACGGAATGAAGAAGAGCTTGTTGAGGTTGAGAATTTTGCAGCATCTGGGTTTGAAGCAGGGCAGGAGATCGGCCTGGAAGGCTCTGGGTTTGCTGAAATTGAAGAAGTTTGGATGGATCAGAAGCTCTCATTTCTTGCAGAGCAGCAGCAGCCATGGCTTGATACATATCAGATTGCATGCCAAGCATGGAAGCATCGAGTCTTGGCTGCATCCATGGTGACACTCCAACTCCGGGAAAGTTCAAAGATTGAATTCCCAGATCCCCGGCATCTCCTCGTAGCCACATTAACGGAGAATTTAGTCCCACTTCATCCTCTTTAATCCCTTAAGAGAGGCACAATAAGAAAATTAGATCTTACATATGCACCTTGCAATGCTAGTCTTTAGAGGACAGATTAGGAAGCATAAAATGGAAGTTGAACTTCAAAAAATAATCAGATGGTATTGATTCCCCAACAAATACCATGGAAAGCAGGCAGTCCAGTGGGCCATGGTCGCTTGAGCCGAAGTGGAAATGGAGACGAATACATCGGGAATGTTGTTAGTGGCTCAATTTCCCATAGAGACACTCTTGGTTGTCTCTCTCCAGCCGTTGATTCATCCCAACCAACCTGAATTTATCAACCCAAACAAACTATTTTGCTTCGTTTGACTTAAACATAAAAACAAACTATGCATAAACTAAAACATTCATTTAACTTTCAGAATACAAATCATTTGATGTTCTTGACAAACCTTGACAGAGCGCCAATGAGAATTTCGCCATCGAACAGGATCTAGATCACTAATGCCCGTGATTGTGCCCATGTAGCTGCACAAAATACAATTTTTAGACATAAAAACTAATTGATTTGACGATATTGACCAACTTTAAATTCCGTGATGAAAATGAGAAAATATAATTGATGGGGAGCAATTGAGCAAATATAATTGACGGACCACAACTAAGAAATGAAGTATGGAATGAGTCAACTATTGTTTAAGAGAAGAAGCTTTCAGTGAAAGGAATTGAATCCTTGGTAAAAACAAAATCCATACTGAGTGCCATGTAATTACAACTTATTGCAGCAATACTCTCTAGATTGACAAATGCTACATCCATTTTTACCCTCCACTTTTAGATATAACAACCTTACCCCAACTATTCTGGCTGCTCTATCTCATTATCAGTGAACCATATGTATGAATTTGATCGACTCTTCAATCACTCATATCAACCAATATTTTAAAAATTTTGAAGCAAAGTAAAGGACACTAAATCAAAAAGACATAAGATCCAAAAGAAGTATAAAACATACCGACGGACACTTGACTCTTCTGTTTCAAAAAGCATTCTAAACCGCATGCCCACGGACACACGAGTATGATAGGCTGCTTTCACATATTTTGCCAAGGGTATCACAAATTCAGATGGGCTAGCCCTGAATAAAAGGAATTTTTTTTAGTCATGTATAAAATAAGTAAATAATACTTACTTTAATCTTACTAAACAAACTACAAAAAACCGCACCTCGGATTGTAAAATATCGAGAAACGGCTATTTGTGGCAGCAGCATGCGCAGCAGCTGCAAGAAGGCCTAAGTGCATGCTGTCACTAGATAAAACTGATGAAGGCATCACTGTCTGCGGTCGAGTAGCACGGCGAATTCCAAGTAGCAACTGGTTTTTCTCATTCCTAAAGTGAGAACAACTTTCAACTAAATATAATCTTTTTACTTTATATGTAAGAAAAAATGTAATTGTGTCGTCTTCAAGAAGCATTTTCTCGAGGCTTTTTGTCTTGTAAAAGATATAATTTATATCAAAGACGATTTAAAAAATAGATGATAAAATGTTTACCAAGAAAGGTAAAAGGTGAAATCATGTAGAGGCTATTGCTTTTGAATTGAGGAGAACATTGAAAAGGGACAAGTCCTAAAAGATATATAGCATATGCAGATTTCGCAATCACAAGCCTAACTTTGTTTGTCCAAATCTATCACAACTGACGCATCAATTACTGACAACAACTCATCCTCAATTACTGACAACAACTCATCCTGAACTACAAATTAGTGTCTAACTATACATTAATCAACTTTAGAGCTTATCCATAGCCTACCATATGAAGAGCACGGAATCGCCAGCAACAAGCCGTTTAGCACTCACAAACACACTCCATCCAGTTGTTAGGAGGTGCCTTTTCGGCTGACCTGCGATTGGTAAACCTATCTGTCAAGAGAATGTCCATTGATACAATCTCTCTTTCTAATCGTAAAGCTCAGACGCATGGCACTAACATTGATCCATATTCCGTAGAAAAAATCAAGCTTGAAATTACAAATAAAATTGACAAAAGAAAGCATGAGAATTGGGAGTGAAACTCACTGATCAACTTTGCATCCTATGGAATTTTAAAAAAAGACTTCAAATTTAGAGAAAGAGAGAGTGAGAGAGAGAAAGAGATCTTTGAAAGGTATTTCCCATGAAACTCACCGCGGAATATATGTCTAAATATCCATTCATTATCATGAAGATCTCTCGCAATCAACTCCTGGACTGGGGGCTGCTGGGAGAAGTCCTGCAGGTCGAAATCTGATGTTAAAGAGAGAAACAGAAAACCAAGGAAAGCACTTTCAGAGATCATTATACAAAGGATTTACCAATGGAGGAAACACTTTCTCAGCGGCTCGTCGAGGCACGGAAAACCCTCCATGAGTACTTGTGTCACTGGCTGTCAATGTCTTACAAAAATAGTTTGTTGGCTGTTTGCTTGGGACGCCCAACTCAACAGGAAGATATGCTTCCTTTTGCTCTTGCTGCAAAAAAAGTTACTTTAAGATCTGGAATATATCTGTTAATCTGAAAAATCACAAACTCAGTAAAGTTGGTCACATACAGGGCTCAGAGGCTGCAATGTCATTTGAGCATACACTTCATCTGTTTCGACATCAGCCTGAAATAATGAAATATAAAGCATAAGACACTAAAACACCTTATAATATTTAATCCAACAAAAAACTACCAATGAAGCCTTACTTGCATGGTTACATTGTGTAGTTGACAAATTAGTTGTGGTGGCAAGGTCGGATAGTTGGGGATATGGGAATCGACTTCTTTATTTGTCGTAGCCACCACCTACGAACAAGATCCACCATATGAGTTCACAAATCTATGGAAACAAGGAGACTAATCAAATAAGTAGTGGATATTATGTTTTTCAGAAAATAGAATACTTTAGAAAGAAGTTATATTAGTTGATGAGTGATTTTTAAAAGTAGATTCAAATCTTTTTCAGTGGTCCGATTGTTATCCACCATTAGAGGTCTATGCTGACCTGCTCGCTGTGACCCTGAGGAAAATATACAACACGACTCCCGACCGCAGGTAGCGAAACGAGGGGCCCTGCGCAGGCGTGCCAAAGCTCAGAATTCAGGACCTTCATTTCACCTGCAAAAGTTTGAATCAGTCTCCGAACTTGAACTTTGTAAAAACTTCATTTGAGAGGGAGTTGTTATATACCTGAGAGTAAAAGCTAAAGCAAATAGTCCAAAGAAATCAGGAGACAATTCTAATATTTTTAGCCAAATCTTACTTGAAGATGAGAAAATGGAAAATTAAGAGTATCAAAACAGTAGATTGAAGTTTGCAGCGATTTTTGAACTTCAAAAACAAAGCAAGGAGCCATAAGGGGAAGAAATGAAAACAAAATATATGTAGGCTTCCAAACAGAAGTACAAAGGGTCAGAAATTAAAAAAAAAAAAGAAAAAAAAAAAAGACGAAAACAAATCTGTAAGCAAACAGAAGTACAGACCTTCTTGGTTTTGAGGGCTAAAACCAGCTGAAGAGAGCCTCATTTCCGAAAAGAGTGAATCACCCCAAAATTTGAGGCCTCAAACTCACAAATCAAATCTATAGACCAACAATAACAACCCTTCTCTTCAACTCCTCCAATTACTCCATAAATACAACTTCTTCACCAAACAAAACGCCTACAAACTATAAACTTAGTTTCTCTACTGCAAGACCTGTAATTTATATTGATATGATATGGAACTCATACAAAGTAAGAGCAGCAGAACCCACCAACCCCGCGACTATTTTATTCAACCAAAGCCGGTTTCACTACAAAATACAATCGATTTAAGCTTCATCCGCTCCTTCCACTTTCATTAATAAATCCCAAGGATTCCAAGTTGCAACCCAGAATTTCATAAGAAAGCAATACACAACCAAAAGAATCTCATCGTTCGGGCTCGAAGACGAACTCAATAGCCTTCCTGGTCGAAACAAAATTAGTTATTCTGGAAGATTCCGCCGGAAAATTTGCTTCAATCTTTGAAACAGCGTGGTTATAGCAGTAACCCAATAATAACCCACCAGATCTCAACTCAAGAGAATCAAAGCTAGTACCAGTAAATAGACAGTTAGAACCAGATCTCAGAGCAGAAGGAAGCTATGAAGCCTCAGAGAAATGAAGCTTCCAGCTAAGATAGAATCTATTCCAAACAAAATGCTCCGGATTGCCACTTCTGCGGAAGAACTAGACACTATAAAGAAACATAAGACTCAACCGGTGGAGACGGGATTCGGTTGCTGGTTTTGTTTCCTATAAAGAAAAATGAAAAGCTGCTGGAAAAAGTGGTGGTGGTGGTGGAAGTAACCATGACTGCTTGGTCTGGTTCTAGTCAGTGTTGCTCGCTGCTTTACACTTCCATTGCTTAATGCTTTACCTCTCCCTCTCTCTCTCCTCTGTTATGCTTTTTTTTCCTCCCTGGTTTATGGGTTCGGGCCCTTTTCTCCAATCAATCAGAAGCATGCAACCGCCATAATTTTTTGCTGTCAACTTTTTTTATACGAGGAAAATGAGAGAAAAAGTGAGCATGTCCATTATTGTCCAATGTCCTTGAAATGTCGTCTGATACGTTAGCTGAGAGAGAGAGAGAGCCGGTGTGTTTTTTTCATTTATTTTTAATTTAATCTTTTTTCCTTCAGAAGTTACAAAATGGGCTCAATAATATTATTATTCACAACAATACCCTTTGATTGAATAATTGTAATAATTATTTTAATTATAATTAACAATATTAATTCTACATGACTGGTTTCTGATTTTCACTAATTAATATTATAAAATAAATAATAATAATAAATTGAGAAGTCTTCTTCCATGGAAGATTTTATATGATAAAACCCATTTCTACAATTTTATATGCTTTCTCCAAAACCATTCACATGCATTTGCAAAAGCAATTTATTAAATTCTCAATGCACAAGCTGGGAGTGGAATGGTACTGACACTCTGACCCATGTTTGAAGTTTGACTAAAGTCAACGAAAAGTTAATGAGAAATTCTTTTGAGATACTTATTTGCAAAACTATTTTAAAAAATAGTTCTAATGATAAGCTAATCATAGAAATGACCAATCAATAAAACTAACCTAAGTGAAGACAGTGTCAAAGAAGTCATAACCCAACCACAAATAAAAAACAATCACAAAAAGTTGCTATACTCGATAGGTTTCATTTGCAAGGACGAAAAGGAAGTTCTTTAATTTTTTTGCAAATTCTTGACTTAAACAAGTTTAATGAGGGTGGCCTTAACTAACACTATTATTCAATATTACTGCTCTCGATGTTGTGAGGTTTTCTATTATGCATGAGAAAACGATCTAAAATTGTCATTCACCGACTCAGAGCTTCAAACTATGAAGTGTTTTTTTCAAGTGAGTCAATAATTTGTAGATCCATGGCTTGAATGTAGCCATATACCCAAGTAGAGATGATTCGTCCAAGAATAGATCGCTCGAAAATTTAATCGGCGACTCTAAGAGCATGTTTTTCCATAATATTACGAGCATACTCAAGGCCATTTTATTTACATAAAATAACTACGAGCATATTTATTTACATAAATACGTAAGCGCTCTATACAATTGTCAAACATAATTACCATGTCATTTCATTGTCATAGGAAACGACAAAAGTACATGTATGATTCATTTTATTTATTTTATGCATTGGATAAGGACTATTAAAAATGGGAAGAAAATGAAGTTGATATTTTAATAAGTGATGGGTATATTTGATTAGCTCCATCCAATTCGAGTTGTACTATTTTTAGGATGGCCCTCCCAACATTAATTATGTAGGACTATGATCTTTAATTGTGACCATTCAATGGCACTTTTCTCCTTTGCCAGCATATTGTTTAAGCTAAGATTTTCAGAGTCACTTTTGAACCGGTTTCGGCTCATCATTATTGCCCTAGTTTCCTTATCAAAATGGTGGTAGGAGAAGTTGAGCTAGTTAACCTAAGTTGGGCACTAAAAAACATAATGCAATTGATAAGCAATTAAAATGGTTTAAACAAAAAACAATTCACAAGTATGAATGAATCTTTTTAGGGCAATTATTTCTTTCTCAAAAGTAATTCAAGCCAAAACGTAATGTTTAAGGTGCTTCAAAGCATGCTGCCGAAAGAAGAAGGTCAAAATCGTAATTACCAATACAATGATGGGATTGTTGGAATAAGTTCTTAAACTTAATTGCATAAATCAAATTATATAAAAGTATCCAACATTATATTCATCACGTTGTCACAAATAATCATCAAGACGAAATAATTATAGAACATACATGAGTTTGTGAAACCATTTTTATTATTGAGTTCGAGATCAATAATTTTGATATTCAAAGTCAAAATTATTTTTTTCAGAAAGATTTTTTACCTTAATTTCTTTTAAATCAAGCGGGCTTGCCAACGAATCCGCCGTGGCCAACACCCTCAACCCAACATCTACCCCTCTTTCTTGTCCTTTTTGTCCAACCCCCAACCCTCTCCCTCTGTCTCTTCTGTGTTTTTTTCTCCTAGTCCAAGAGTTTACATTCCTAATTTCAAATTTGCCTAAGGCTTTTGGTTTTTACTCTAATCGCCAATATCCTCTTTTCTATTTATGCACTTCTCCCCAATAGACTTTTCTTTTAACTTCCGATGTGGGATAAAAATACCTCCTTTTTTTTTCTTCAACGTGATATAGATATTTTTATTGCTTATTCCTTAATATATCATAATTAACTATATATAAATCTTAAATTTATATTTGAAATTTCAAAATGTTAATTTTTTTTTTACTATTATATATCTATTTAATTATATAATTATTGAAAAATTTAATCATTATTGCTGTGTATAATTTTCTTTGTAAAAGTATTATAACATACTATATACAAAATTTTATATTTGTATTTGAATCAAAATGTTGATTTTGTTTTATCATTATCTACCTATTTAATTATATAATGTGTAATAGTCAATTTAACCCTAAAAATATGAAGTGTTTAACAAAATAGACCTTAAAGTAATTTTGTAAACTAGTCACTCTCAAAGTATGAGCAATATAACAAAACAACTCCTGACGGGTTACCCAGTCTTCGAGAACGGCCACCGGTCTCTCTGAAAACCATCTCCTTGAACGGGGGACAGTGACCCCTTACACTGCCCGCCCCCATTCTCTACTTTAAAATTAAATTTAAAAAAATTCATAGTAATTACATCAAAAAATATACTAAACAATATTGAATTTGCTTGAACTTTTTATCACTTGTTCAACATATCATGAAAAAATAATCTGAAAAATTTTCTGAATTTTCAAAACTTGTACGATTTATTATCATTTTTTATACTTGTTTTATAAAACAATTCATTACTGTAATATCCGGCTTGTACGGATTTTTGGATATATTATGTTATATTATCATTTCCTTATTTAATGGCATTTTTGGTAAATATGTCAAATCAGGTCCGATTCACAAAAAGAAAGCGTCATTACGATTCTAACGAATAATAAGAATTTTAAGGAAATTACGGGAATTTTCGGAGATCAAACACTACATTCCGAGTAAATACACTTTTCGTAATGTAAAAGACGTTCTCGTAAAAATAGCGAACGAGGTCCAAATTGCAAACGGACAGTTTTAATAAATCCCTGGCAATGAATAGAAGTTATTGGCAAAATATGGAACTTTCGAGAATCTGAATAGTTGGACGATTAACGAAACGAACGACGAAACGAATAGAATTAAGTGAGAAGGGCAAAATGGTAATTTGCAAATCAATTTTTATTTAAACATCACAAATCTCTCTTTTTCCTCACTTCCTTTCTTCTCTTCTCTGGATCGCACGAACAGAGAGTGTTTTTCTCTCTCGGCCGCCGACGCCGATCTTCAATCCGAGCTCCGTCCGACCTCCGTTCCTCCTCCGTCCTTCACGGTTTCTTCTCCTCTCGCAACCCTCGGTATGTAGCTTCGGCCTCTAAGCGTTTATTTCGAGTTTTCGGTTCGATTTAGGGTTAGGGTTGCAATTAGGGTTTCGACGAAAAACGCGATTTAGGGCTCGTAATTAATAGGTTAGCCATGATTAAGCATGTATCGAACGTATTGGACGTTATTGGACGAAGATAAACCAATTTGTGAAAAAGTATAAATTATAGAATTTTCGGGTTTTCGGAAATAACTCGTAATATGGATTTCCAGATTTATCAAGCGTTATGTCGTTGTTTAAAAGCTTCGATTTGTTAGATTAAGGACTTTATTAGTTTGGACATTTAATCGTTTAAATTGGTTTTAACGACAAATATCGTGTTTTGTCTCAGACACGACTCCCGTGGACGAAGTTTGAGATCCAGCGCGCTCAAGGTAAGTTCTCGTGACTTGCTTGACCGAAAGGTCTACACCATACTTCGTCGTCGTATCAAGGATCCTTGAGGGTTCCTTGTTTTACGTTGTTTAGGTTGGGTAGCTAGGTTATGTTGTAATGTCTGGTTAATATGTATGTTGTTTGTTTACTTTCCGCTGATATGAACTGTTCATGCATCACGGTTTTCGAAAGTCATGAAAAGGAATTTCTGCACGTGTTTTTAAGAAAAGGAACGTATATCTGAAATGAAATCTGTAACGAAATCTGAATGAATAAACGTAATCTGTCTGTATCTGGTCACGCGGGATGGGGCTCAGGCACGGCTGTGCGTGTTGCAAGCATGTACCTCCCCTCTCTAGGTGGAAAGGGTAGTCCGACCGCTGGATGGGCCCTCTCCGCTTAGTGGGTAGAGGTTTCGGTGACAATTCTGTCTGTCTGTGACGTAATGAATCTGTAATCTGTAATTCTGTATCTGTAATCTGAATCTGAGCATGATTTCTGAATGGCATACGCACGCATGCATCTGCATTTACGTAGCTTACTGAGATTTCAATATCTCATATGTGTCTGTATGGTGTAGGTAATCTGCTAGGTGACGTAGATCCAGGTGAGGACGACGTTCCTCCTCCTGATGTCGGGACAGTTGATGGATGATGGCCGTGGGAGTGCGCTGAGTAGTCGAGGCGCGATATGACCCGTGGGGATGTATGTATGGACTCTGGAGTTATTTTGGGATGTGTGATCTGATAACTGTATAGAATATTTAGGTTGTTTGGATCTGGATAGGGATTAGATAACGTTTTGGTAATTGTATGTAAAACGTTTTGGTTTAAACTGTTTGATGAACGTTATAAAATGTTTTGGTTTAGAACCGCTATTTAAACGTTATAGAAATTCTGGAATTGTTTGGTTGTTTAAATTAAGTGTTATGAATTGTTTGTGGGTTGTTACGGATAGCTCGGTTTTTAGAGCTATCCACGCAGTCGGATTTCGCAAAGCCTGACTCGAGTCGATTGAACTTAGAATACGTTTTAGTTTAATTGATTTGATTTAGGTGGTAAATTATGGTAATTGTTGGCGTGAAGAAGTGTAAGTTTTGCTCTCTGGAAATCGGATTCCAGAGAGCAAATCGTTGAAGTGTAAGCATGAAAGAATGGTGAAGTGCGTTGAAGTGCTGGAGTGTTTGAAGGAGGATCGCTGCATGCTATGCAGCGATCGATTTCTGCTGAAAAGCAGAAATCGATCGCTTGCATGCAAGCAAGCAGCAGCGATCGATCTCTGTATTTTACAGAGATCGATCGCTGCCTCCTTTTGGCAGCCCCATTTCCGATTCTGCCCCTCCTTTAGTTTTTATTAAATATTTAAATGTTTTAAGTTTTATTTATTAATAGTTTTAGTTTATATTTGAAACGATTTACCAAACGAACTTCGATTTCGATTCCGGTTTCGGCTTCGATTTCAATTCCGCTTTAACGTTAGGTTTTAAAGTTTTATTTTAAAAATGTAAAATAGAAATGAAAAATTTATATGGGAAATACGGGTACAGTATTAGGGGTGTTACATTTATGGTATCAGAGCCCCCGGGTTTTAAAATCGATTCTGTAGACTGCTCGACTGCACAGCCACTACGCGGACATCCTTCATCAACTGTAAGTCTGTTTATAGCTTTATTTGATTTTGTTTCTTAGGATTATCTGTTTAATTTGTTTTAAGCTTTATACATTATGACTCGAGGGAGGGATCCGAGAGATGACGCGCTAGATCGATTTACGAAATTTCTGGACCGTCAGGCCCAGCATATAGACCTACAAGCTCAACTTATAGCTAGGCAATCTCATCAGATCGAGATATTGACAAACCGAGAAAGCCTAAGGACCCAAGGTGTGGTCACTCCCAATAATCGTGGTACGAAGAGGATGAGCAGGGAGGAAACTAAACAAAGCCGACACAAGCGCGTACAAGGAACTTATCAGAAGCCTCTGTGTCCTAAATGCCAGAGAGAGCACAGGGGACAGTGCAGAGTAGGTACAAATGTGTGCTATTGGTGTGGAGAACCAGGCCATTTTGTTAAAGACTGTCCGAATCAGGGTCGAGATCAACATAGCAGAGATCAAAGAAAAGTTGTACCGAGAGTCTTTGCATTCATCGAGCTTGACAGCGCCGACGATGGAGCCCAACCTTCTACAATTGCAGGTATTATTTTAATTACCTGTGCAACGATATGCATATGATAGATAAAATATTTAGATCTGAAATTAGTAAGGAAGAGAATAATTGGTGAGTAAGAAGGATTACTAGGCGAACCTCGAAGAGAAGATAATAGGATACACATATAACAATAAACCCCATATAGAAATATAGTTATACATTAGTAGGATTAGTTCGATTTAATCAACGGCGTTTGCGCATCTAGGGTTTAGTAACAATTAGAGGAATACACCCTATGAGATATGAGTTTTTAGTAGGTAGGGATTTTGTCTAATTGACAACCTTTAGGAATATTAAAATACGGCTAGTCGAGAAAGATAAAAGTTTAGAAATAAACCTATAAAAGGGATACCCTAGATTGTTATAATGTATGGAGTGTGTTTAAATAGATGAAAGAGTACCGTAGAATTCATATATTGGGGGTTCGTGCGAAGATAAGAGTATCTGGATAAGTTCGTTGTGGTGTTTATCGACGACATCTTGATTTACTCTAAGACGAAGGAAGAGCACGAGGACCATCTGAGGATAGTTCTGAGCACGTTATGTCAACATCATCTATATCCGAAGTTTTCTAAGTGCGAATTCTGGCTTGACAGAGTGAGTTTTCTGGGCCATATTATATCACAGAACGGAGTTTCTGTGGATCCGAGCAAGATTCAGGTGGTCAGAGATTGACCACAGCCGAAGAACGTACGTGAGGTGCGTGGATTTCTCGGATTGGCCGGTTATTATCGGAAGTTTATAGAGGGATTCTCGAAGATCGCACTTCCTCTTACACGATTGACTCAGAAGAACGAGAAGTTTGTATGGTCGTCTGCTTGTGATGACAGCTTTATGGAGTTAAAGCAGAGATTGACCACTGCCCCAGTATTGGCGCTACCTGATGAAGGTGTCAGATACAGTGTTTATTGTGATGCATCGGGAGTGGGACTCGGTTGTGTATTGATGCAGGAGGGTAGAGTTATTTCTTATGCTTCTCGGCAGTTGAAGCCGTACGAGCAGAATTACCCCACGCATGACCTTGAGTTAGCAGCTGTGGTTTTCGCACTGAAGATATGGAGGCACTATTTATATGGGCAGCAGTGCAAGATATTTTCCGACCACAAGAGCCTGAAGTACTTATTTACGCAGAAGGAGCTGAACATGCGGCGGAGACGATGGCTTGAGTTTGTCAAAGATTACGATTTCGACATCAAGTACCATCCAGGAAAGGCGAACAAAGTTGCTGATGCCTTGAGTAGAGTGCCTTCTGCGAGTCAGCCTTCATTAGCAGCGATGTCAGTTACGCTGCGGTCTGAGATTGAGAGATTCGACGTGGAGATAGTGGCAGAGTTGTCCAGCATGCTCACTAGTATCTCTCTCAGGCCGACCATTCTAGATCGTATACGCGAGGCTCAGCAGAATGATTCGGAGTGTATGGAGCTTCGATCTAGTATGACATTGGGAGACTCGTCGGATTTCCATTTGTCGGAGGATGGTATTCTGAAGTTCAGGCATAGGTGGTACGTGCCTAGTGACGAGGATCTAAAGAAGGAGATATTGGCCGAGGCACATTCTTCGGCATATTCTGTGCACCCGGGGAGTACCAAGATGTACCGGGATTTGAAACAACAGCTTCCAGGGTACTATCGGTATGGCTCCGTATGAAGCCTTATATGGTCGAAAGTGCAGATCTCCGCTGTATTGGGACGAGGTTGGCGAGGCCAGCGTCGTTGGACCTGAGATTCTGCAGCAGACGGCAGAGAAGATTGCCGTTATCCGACAGCGCATTGAGGTAGCTCAGAGCAGACAGAAGAGCTATGCTGACACCAGACGGAGAGAGCTAGAGTTCGAGGAAGGTGACGAGGTTTACCTTAAAGTTTCTCCGTTCAAAGGCGTTGCGAGATTCGGAAGGAGGGGTAAGTTAAACCCTCGATATGTGGGACCCTTTCCTATTCTGAAGAGGATCGGGAAGTTGGCGTACAGATTGCAGCTTCCGGCTTCTATGGAGGGTATCCACGACGTATTTCATGTATCTATGCTTCGGAAGTGCTTGCGCGATCCGTCGCATATCGTAGAGGCTACAGAGATCGAGGTGCAGCCTACCTTGAGCTATGAGGTGAGGCCTGTATGTATTTTGGAGCATTCCATCAAGGTTCTACGCAACAAAGAAATTCCGCTAGTCAAAGTTCTATGGCGGAATCACGAGGTGGAAGAGGCTACCTGGGAGCGACAGCAGGATATGATGACTAAGTATCCTGATCTGTTTGTGTAATTTAATTTTGTGGGCAAAATTCTGAATAAGGAGGGTAGAATGTAATATCCGGCTTGTACGGATTTTTGGATATATTATGTTATATTATCATTTCCTTATTTAATGGCATTTTTGGTAAATATGTCAAATCAGGTCCGATTCACAAAAAGAAAGCGTCATTACGATTCTAACGAATAATAAGAATTTTAAGGAAATTACGGGAATTTTCGGAGATCAAACACTACATTCCGAGTAAATACACTTTTCGTAATGTAAAAGACGTTCTCGTAAAAATAGCGAACGAGGTCCAAATTGCAAACGGACAGTTTTAATAAATCCCTGGCAATGAATAGAAGTTATTGGCAAAATATGGAACTTTCGAGAATCTGAATAGTTGGACGATTAACGAAACGAACGACGAAACGAATAGAATTAAGTGAGAAGGGCAAAATGGTAATTTGCAAATCAATTTTTATTTAAACATCACAAATCTCTCTTTTTCCTCACTTCCTTTCTTCTCTTCTCTGGATCGCACGAACAGAGAGTGTTTTTCTCTCTCGGCCGCCGACGCCGATCTTCAATCCGAGCTCCGTCCGACCTCCGTTCCTCCTCCGTCCTTCACGGTTTCTTCTCCTCTCGCAACCCTCGGTATGTAGCTTCGGCCTCTAAGCGTTTATTTCGAGTTTTCGGTTCGATTTAGGGTTAGGGTTGCAATTAGGGTTTCGACGAAAAACGCGATTTAGGGCTCGTAATTAATAGGTTAGCCATGATTAAGCATGTATCGAACGTATTGGACGTTATTGGACGAAGATAAACCAATTTGTGAAAAAGTATAAATTATAGAATTTTCGGGTTTTCGGAAATAACTCGTAATATGGATTTCCAGATTTATCAAGCGTTATGTCGTTGTTTAAAAGCTTCGATTTGTTAGATTAAGGACTTTATTAGTTTGGACATTTAATCGTTTAAATTGGTTTTAACGACAAATATCGTGTTTTGTCTCAGACACGACTCCCGTGGACGAAGTTTGAGATCCAGCGCGCTCAAGGTAAGTTCTCGTGACTTGCTTGACCGAAAGGTCTACACCATACTTCGTCGTCGTATCAAGGATCCTTGAGGGTTCCTTGTTTTACGTTGTTTAGGTTGGGTAGCTAGGTTATGTTGTAATGTCTGGTTAATATGTATGTTGTTTGTTTACTTTCCGCTGATATGAACTGTTCATGCATCACGGTTTTCGAAAGTCATGAAAAGGAATTTCTGCACGTGTTTTTAAGAAAAGGAACGTATATCTGAAATGAAATCTGTAACGAAATCTGAATGAATAAACGTAATCTGTCTGTATCTGGTCACGCGGGATGGGGCTCAGGCACGGCTGTGCGTGTTGCAAGCATGTACCTCCCCTCTCTAGGTGGAAAGGGTAGTCCGACCGCTGGATGGGCCCTCTCCGCTTAGTGGGTAGAGGTTTCGGTGACAATTCTGTCTGTCTGTGACGTAATGAATCTGTAATCTGTAATTCTGTATCTGTAATCTGAATCTGAGCATGATTTCTGAATGGCATACGCACGCATGCATCTGCATTTACGTAGCTTACTGAGATTTCAATATCTCATATGTGTCTGTATGGTGTAGGTAATCTGCTAGGTGACGTAGATCCAGGTGAGGACGACGTTCCTCCTCCTGATGTCGGGACAGTTGATGGATGATGGCCGTGGGAGTGCGCTGAGTAGTCGAGGCGCGATATGACCCGTGGGGATGTATGTATGGACTCTGGAGTTATTTTGGGATGTGTGATCTGATAACTGTATAGAATATTTAGGTTGTTTGGATCTGGATAGGGATTAGATAACGTTTTGGTAATTGTATGTAAAACGTTTTGGTTTAAACTGTTTGATGAACGTTATAAAATGTTTTGGTTTAGAACCGCTATTTAAACGTTATAGAAATTCTGGAATTGTTTGGTTGTTTAAATTAAGTGTTATGAATTGTTTGTGGGTTGTTACGGATAGCTCGGTTTTTAGAGCTATCCACGCAGTCGGATTTCGCAAAGCCTGACTCGAGTCGATTGAACTTAGAATACGTTTTAGTTTAATTGATTTGATTTAGGTGGTAAATTATGGTAATTGTTGGCGTGAAGAAGTGTAAGTTTTGCTCTCTGGAAATCGGATTCCAGAGAGCAAATCGTTGAAGTGTAAGCATGAAAGAATGGTGAAGTGCGTTGAAGTGCTGGAGTGTTTGAAGGAGGATCGCTGCATAGCATGCAGCGATCGATTTCTGCTTTTCAGCAGAAATCGATCGCTTGCATGCAAGCAAGCAGCAGCGATCGATCTCTGTATTTTACAGAGATCGATCGCTGCCTCCTTTTGGCAGCCCCATTTCCGATTCTGCCCCTCCTTTAGTTTTTATTAAATATTTAAATGTTTTAAGTTTTATTTATTAATAGTTTTAGTTTATATTTGAAACGATTTACCAAACGAACTTCGATTTCGATTCCGGTTTCGGCTTCGATTTCAATTCCGCTTTAACGTTAGGTTTTAAAGTTTTATTTTAAAAATGTAAAATAGAAATGAAAAATTTATATGGGAAATACGGGTACAGTATTAGGGGTGTTACAATTACAATTACGTATTTCATCTAAAATTATGAAACTTTCACAATTAACTCTCTTTGTACTTCTAGTTAGAGTTGCAAAATGGCTAGCAAAAAGAAGCTATCATGCATTTATTTTTAAATTTTCATAAAAAATTGAATAGATAGCAATGACTCTGAAACTATAGATAAATGTATGAGAGTTTGTTTTTGCTAGCCTTTTTGCAGTTCTAACTAAGAGTACAAGGAGAGCCTATGGTGAAGGTTTCATAATTTTTAGATGACATAAATAATTTTAATAACTTATTTTATAAAGCAAGTGTAAAAAATTATAATAAATCATGCAAATGTTAAAAAATCACGAAAATTTCTAGATTATCTTCTCATAATATGTTGAACATGCGGTAAAATTTCAAGAAAATATGATATCGTTTGGTATGTTTTTGGAAGTAGTCACTATGAATATTTTTAAATTTAATTTATAAAAGAAAAAACGGTGGGTTGGTGTAGGGGGTCACCACCCCCCGTTCTCCTAGATCAGGGTGCCATTTTGAAAAACGGCTCCCCGTTCTCCAAGACCCGAGGGTCGTTCTAGGAGTCCCCACCCCCGTTCTCCGAGAAAGGCCCCTTGTTCTTAGGGATCAGGGGGCCGTTCTCAAAGACCGGGGATCCATCATCGATTGTTTTATTACATTTTTCATACTTTGTGGGTGAGCTTGTTTACAAAATTATTTTAAGGCCCATATGTTTAACACCTCATACTTTGAGAGTTAATTTGAATATTACCTTTATATAATTATTACAAATTTAATTATTATTATTATTGTGGTAACTTTCTTAAATATTTTTTTTTGTATTAGTTGAAAAAATCATAAACTTATACATATTTGTTCGTTAGATCAGGCTGATTAGAGTCATTTAGCAGGCTTGGCTCACTCGTTTAACTCGTAGCTTGTGAGCCGGCTTGAATTGGAATATTTTTTGGAGCTCCCTCATTTTGATTGGCTCGTTTAACTATCTAGTTTTGATGAGCTCGTTTTGATTGGCTCGTGTATTATCTCAGCAGACGAGACACTAAGATAGTGGAATATAATTCATTGTTTGACCTAGAGAACATAACTGTAAATTTATAACTCGTACATTAAGTTAATTTCAGACCATCATCAAATTTAAACTCAACTACTGGTATCTACATAACCCCTCTAAAACCCAGCTTCATTTAATCACTTAGTAGGGTTTGATTTTATAATAGCTATTTACATAGATAATTATAATCAAATATATAAGCCTACTAAATAATAGTAAAATAAATCCAACAATCTCCAATTGAGCTATATAGTTTGATTATAATCATACATCATCAATTTCTTTATGTGCATATGAGTCGCTATCATTAATAAAAGTATTTCAAAATTATATCGTCAAACAATCATATTAATATAGGATCAAAGCGACTTTCACCACACTTATCGGTAGCTAAACCCAACAATGGTCACATATATTAATATAACCAAATGATATACATCAAACATGAGTGTGTGGCAAGAAAATTACATGCAAATGTGACCATGACATGCCTATTTCCTAATAGTTTATTCCTTATGAGATCAACAATAATTAAAATTAGAGTTAAACTCAAGAAAACAAAATCTTTAATATGCAGAAACAATCTAAACAATAGTTTCCATGAATAAAACATCAAAAGTATGCAAAATAGAATGAAAATAACAAACTGTCACTAAATCAATATATCATCAACTAATTTAACACCCATATGAGCAGTATGCTCATGAAAGACCTTTGTTGATAAAGCCTTAGTGAGTGGATCCACAATTATAAAGTTTGTACCAATATATTCAATAGAAAAATAACCACTCTGAACTCTTTGTATAATAACAAGGAACTTGATGCCGATATGTTTTGACTTATTGAGCTCATATTGTTATCAGAGTATAGATTATTTGCTGGCTTAATTAATATTAAATATAATTGTTTTGATGACGAATAGAATAAAGTTAGTCCATTATTCTAAGTTATTTATGATTATTGAATTAAATTATTGATTGAATATTTGTTGAAATTGTTTACTTGATTTATTGTTTTCACATTGAAAATATCCATAAAAAATGGGTATTTGGTGATCCATTTATTGAGTCTATGCAAGAAATGATAAAGTTGTGATGTATAACTCAATTGACAAAAGATAAAAATGTTTAAAGTCACTCTATACGGGTGCCTTAAGATGAAGCGTGAATGCCTAGTCCTGATCCATACGTAAAATAGAAGGACTTGAGGAAGTCTGATCCATAGAAGTATTTTGGTCGCGGACACCCATAGTAGAAACCCAATAGAATCCGCTGAATTCCAATCAGTGTCACATTGTTGAGGAAGGAAGTCCAGATGTACGAACATGAAGCGCGAACTCCCAAAGCAGATGCGCAGAAGAACCTGCGAAGACCAGTCTCAAGGCACTGTTTTTCGAAGTTCAATTCGCGAGCTCCTCGAGACATATGCAGACACACACAATAGACTCTCAGAGGATCTTACAGAAGTTTTGTAAAAAATGTATCTTTAAGTCAATTAAATTCCACAAGTTAATTTTTTACGTTATTGATGATCGACGTGTCATGGATTAATTCGTTTTATCATTTTGTGGCCAAGTTGGATTTTTTGGTAAATTGATCAAAGTTGGTGATTTGAAAAATTAAAGTGTGGTTAAATTGAGAAAATTATTGTTAGGTGATTTGAAATTTACTACGGAGTAAATTTTGGAAAATGTTCAGATTTCGTGGGTTTGGAATTTATGGATTTTAATTAACATATAAAATATATTAATTTATATTTTTATGTATTAAATAATTAGGTAATTAAATAAAAATGAATATTTTAATAAAAGAGTTTGGAAGACCGTGACCTTTCAACAACGCAGAATAGAAACTCATAAACGCCTTTGAATCAAATAAAAAAGAACTTGACACCAATAGAACCTTGCCGACGCAATTGGGGTTATTAATCAATGAGCTTAATGTAGACCAAACTTGTTGGTAAGAACCAAAACTGTCAATTTGATCTCTCAAAATTTGACTTGAAGAAAATATAGTTCTTCAAAAAAAACTAAAGAGAAAATTCTAAATAAAATACTCAAAAAGCTTAAGCTTTAATCAAATATCATTTATCATAATTGTTTACAAAGGGTTACAAACATTGTGTTTAAATAGGATACTAATAAAGCTTAAAATAATAGTAATTAGTCTAAAATATCCCTAAAAATATGGTAAACTCTAATAAGTGTCAAAATAAAAAATATGGAAACCCTAAAATATCAAAAAGTTGAAAAAATTGAAATTTGGAATGTTTTGCATCGGGTGGCTACGTTGATCGTGCAGCACGCGCGCAATGTCGCGACCTGCGCGCGCTGCTGCACCCCTGCACGTCCGATGGGCATGTTGTCGCGTCTCTTCGTGCCCAGCGAGCTACTGCGTTCCCTTTTTTTATGGTTTTCACTTGTTTGAGTTACAAGTTGCACTTTGAACATCTTTTTGGCTCTATTTGAAATATTTGCCTCGAAAAATACTTCTTTTCCATTTTCAAAGGCGTCATCTTCCTTTAATGAATCTTTATCCGTACTTGAAAAATATTTGATTAAACTTTTATTTTTTGGATTTTCTTGGTTTGTATCATTCTCTTTCCCTTAGAAGAGATTTGTCCTCGAATCTCTTGAATCATACACAAAGAAATTCACACTAGAAAAGAGGTTAAAATTGTTAGAAAAAATAAAATCTTTAGAACAAGTAACCAGTGCTTGACCCCTTGCCAACATGACACTTTCTTCATTAATTTATTTCACCTTTTGTACCTCAACTACGTACTCTTTTGGCTAATTGATCAATAACACTTTTTCTTCTTGATCTCATTGATTTCCTGTACGATTTCCTCAATCGGGAAATTATCTTACTCTTGTTAAAATTCCATAAAAATTAGATCATTTTAAAGAAAACTAACCTTCTCTTTTATGGGCTCTTCGGTCAGTGGCCCTTCGGTTGGTGGCTTTTCAGTTGGTGGCTCTTCGGTTGGTGGCTCCTCGGTTGGTTGCTCTTCGGTTGGTTGCTATTCGACCTTTCATTTAACATTTGGTTCCTTTAACTTCTGTTTCTTTGCATCTTGTGCCTCATTTTATTTCTCTGTCATCACGTTATAAAGTTGTTCGAACTTTCTCAACAAAGCTTTCCTCTCCTGGTTTTGCTTTAGTCAGTAGTATTCCTCCTCAATTTTGAATCATTGAGTCAAATCTTGTAGTTTTCTACATGAGTCTCGATAATAGTGGTTAGAAGTATATCTCTTACGGATAAGTACCTCCATATTTTCTCATGTGTGTATGGGTTGTTCACCATACCTTCTTTGATATTTTACTAATTGATCACATCATGTGCTTGCATAATATGTTAACTTCATTGATGCTAATTTTATATTTTTCTCCTCGGTGTAATTGTGACAATCAAACATGATTTACTTTTCTTTCTCATTCTATATATAGTTTGAGATCACTTTTACCTTGGAAGGGAGGATTACCGTTTTAATGTGCTTAGAATTTCATCCTCAGCCTCTTCTTGGCTTATATATTGTTTTTTAGAGATTTTGTGAAATCTAAGCATGATGTAAAGAAGAACAACAACAAGAAAACTTGTTAAAATGCAAAGTTAGTTTAATGGACCTCTCTCACTGTAACACCCAGCATTTTGGTCATGTAATTATCCCTTGAGTTATTGAACGGAATTAATTTACTATTAATATAGTGGATGCTTATTTGGAATGTGATGGGATATTAGTGGAAAACCGAACTAAGAGTAACCAAAACAAAACTATTAATTAGGAACCAATGGATGAGCAATTTTGGGTGGCAATTAAGGTGGTTGAGAGGGAACCAATGGGTGCTTGACACATGTCCAAGCTTGTGGAAAAAGCCATGCTATCTCCTTCTCTCCCTCTCTTCCACGCAAAAACCCTCATTCTTCTATTCTCTGTTTTCTCTCTTCCAAATGACGTGCGACGATTTTCAAACTTTGTCTTCTCCTGTTTTCTCCCATTTTCTCTGTTAAAGGTTCGTTAATCGCCAAGGACGTACGTGCGACGCTTGCAACTCTACGCTATCAGGTAAGTTCATGCGTATAGGTTTGGCCTTTAAGGCCCTACATCACCGAGGTACTAGGTTTTTGGTTGTCGGGTAGTTAAGTCGTAGGTTACGTTCTAAGTTAAATGTGTTTTGCTTTATGTCTTGCTTTGATATCCTGTCGCCTGTTTATGTTACATTTAAGCACTGTATTTGTTCATGCATACACGTTTTCTTGAAAGTCATGCAAATTTTTTATGCACGCGATTTGAAGTTAAGAAAGATAAAATGTGAATGTAATGTATAGTTAAGTGTGGGCCGGGGACTGACATCCTGATATGTACTCCTATTATATATGTTATGTACTCCTGTTATATATATTATGTACTCCTGTTATATACGTTATGTACTCCTGCTATGTCCTGTTGTGACATGTATGTGCGCCAGTTCCTCTATAAGTCTCATTTATTCCTCCTGTCCACTTGAATGTAATGTAAAGTAATGTTCATGTATTTCGAAAGTTCATGTATAGCATATGCATCACTGCATTGTATGTTTACTACTGAATGGATCCTTTGGATGAGGACTTTATCCTTCAGACCGACGAGTAGGTGCAGTTGGCGGGATGAGCTCGTGGGGTTGGTTGTGGCAGTCAGGTGCATTTTGACCTGTGGGGGTGTGGTTTTAAAGTGTATGTTAAGTTTGTACAGTTTTTTTTTTTTTTTTTAATTTAGGTGATGTATAGGTTTTGTGTTGATGTTTTAAAACCTCTGTTCTGACAGTTGAATTTTGAAATATACTGGAATCGTTTAGGATTTTCTTTTAAGGTTTGCATGGATTGTTTCAAGTTTAAATTGATCATGCATTTTGATTTTCTTGAATTTCTGCCATATTTTCTAACACGTTAGTTATTTGGGTCCATTCCTGTCCTCGTCCATTCCTGTCCTCGTCCATTCCTGTCCTCGTCCATTCCTGTCCTCGTCCATTCCTGTCCTCGTCCATTCCTGTCCTCGTCCATTCCTGTCCTCGTCCATTCCTGTCCTCGTCCATTCCTGTCCTCGTCCATTCCTGTCCTCGTCCATTCCTGTCCTCGTCCATTCCTGTCCTCGTCCATTCCTGTCCTCGTCCATTCCTGTCCTCGTCCATTCCTGTCCTCGTCCATTCCTGTCCTCGTCCATTCCTGTCCTCGTCCATTCCTGTCCTCGTCCATTCCTGTCCTCGTCCATTCCTGTCCTCGTCCATTCCTGTCCTCGTCCATTCCTGTCCTCGTCCATTCCTGTCCTCGTCCATTCCTGTCCTCGTCCATTCCTGTCCTCGTCCATTCCTGTCCTCGTCCATTCCTGTCCTCGTCCATTCCTGTCCTCGTCCATTCCTGTCCTCGTCCATTCCTGTCCTCGTCCATTCCTGTCCTCGTCCGGATTCGGTTGTGGCAGTCAGGTGCATTTTGACCTGTGGGGGGTGGTTTAAAGTGTATGTTAAGTTGTACAGTTTTTTTTTTTTTTTTTTTTAATTTAGGGATGTATAGGTTTTGTGTTGATGTTTTAAACCCTCTGTTCTGACAGTTGAATTTGAAATATACTGGAATCGTTTAGGATTTTCTTTTAAGTTGCATGGATTGTTTCACGTTTAAATTGATCAATGCAGTTTGATTTCTTGAATTTCTGCCATATTTTTCTAACACGTTTAAGTTATGTTTTGAATCGGGGTTTTTTGGGTTTTGAAGCTTTGATGTCTAAAGAGGTGGGAAGAAGTTTTGTAGAAATGTCGTGAGGTGTTTAATTCCTGTCCTCGTCCATTCCTGTTGTCGTCCACTCCTGTTGTTGTCCATTCTGTTTGTCCATTCTGTTCGTCCATTTTGTCTTCCATTTATTTATGTCTTCCTGTTTTCATGACTTCTGTTTTCACGTCTTTATATTTTGGAGTTTTAAAAGTCAAAAAATTTCACGTCCAAAATGTCAAAGTCAAAGTGAACATCTGTTCTCGTCCTGTGTGCCGGCCTGGTGGGTTCGGGTCGTCACAATTATGGTATCAGAGCCCTCGGGTTTTAAAAGCGATTCTGTAGACTGTCTAACTGCGAAATCCACCACGTGAGATCGCTCCACCAACTGTAAGTGTTTAAGTTTCCGTATAAGTTTAAGTTTATAAAATTGAGTTTATTATTATTATAAGATTTTTGTAGAAATGGTGAGAGGACACCAAGGTGAGCCAAACGATAGGGGCGACGCCCTCGACCATCTAACCGAGTTGGTCAGCGTCCAATCCCGCATGATGGAGCGTATGATGGCTCGGGAAGATAATGGGAATAACAATCATGCGAATGCTCCACATGACACCAGTAGGGACAGATTTCGACGACTCCAACCGCCTATGTTTGATGGATTATCGACGGACCCAACCCATGCCGAGGAGTGAATTCGAACGATAAAGAGAATGTTCAACTATGCAGAGGTGGAAGAAAGTAAGAAAGTGATGTGTGCCACGTTCCATCTCACCAAGGACGCTGGATTTGGGTGGGACACCATACAGTCGACAACAGTAGCAGTAGATTGGAATGGATTCAAGAGAATTTTCTACGAGAAGTATTTTGACCGCAGTGTGAGGAAGGAAAAGATGACCGAATTCTCCCGACTTTGGCAATATGGGTCAGTGGCCGAGTATGTTCAGAAGTTCGAGTCACTATCGCTATGCACCTCATCTGGTGGCCACCGACGAAAACAAGGTGCACCAGCTCATCTAGGGTCTGAAGATGGACCTTTTACGGGGAATCATGACCGGGGGTTTTGACGAGGCCCCGTATACGAAAGTGGTGGCCAAGGCTTTACAGTTGGAAGCCTTAGAGACAAAATTCCAGAAACAGAGGGATTCATCAAGGAGATTCCCTCATGATGCCCCTCAACAACAACAAAGGGGTCAGGTTGGGCAACCACAACAGCAATAGAACAGAGGCGTTAAGAGGCCCAATGAGACTGCTGCTTATCAGGACAAGGGAAAAAGACCAATGGGAGCTCCTCAGCTTCCAGTATGCTCGCGTTGCCAGAGAAGTCACACGGGGGAATGCAGGCTCTTTACTAGACGTTGCTTCCGATATGACAAAGAAGGCCATCACGTCCGGGATTGCCCGATGCCGGATAGGAGGCCGAATTGCACTACCCCAAGGGTTTTTGCAATGATCGAGGATGACGACGAAGTACAACAAGCAACTATCACAGGTACAATCTTGATTTGTAATTCACCTGCTTACACATTGTTGGACACAGGGCCACACACTCATTTGTGGCGATGGACTTCGTGGTTAGGGAGAAATTGTGTATTGTGTCGTCAGATCAACCCTACAGTGTCATGCTACCATCCAAAGAGTTTATGCACTCCGAGCAAGCAGTGCAGGGCGACATAGTGACAGTAGGGGACCAGAAATTGCATGCCAATTTTATCATCATCGGTATGAAAGGATACGATGTAATTCGGGGAATAGACTAGCTGTTTAGACATCACGCCACCATCAACTGTAGGTCCAGGCTTGTGACTTTTAAGCACCCGAACGAGAAAGAGTTCTCCTAACAGGCTATACCACAGAAACACAATATGCTTGTAACACCCAGTTTTCGATGGGTTTTCAATTTTTCGCATATGGATGACATTTTTTGTAATTATGCCAAATTAAGTCTGTTTTGTGAACAGAAGGCGTTATTAGAATCCTAATAACTAATATGGGTTTTAAGAAAATTTCGAGAATTTTGGGAGTTGTAATGCTAAATTTCGGGTATTTGCGTTTCTCGTAATATAAAGGACATTCCGGTAAAAATAGTAAATGAGGTTCGATTTGCGAACAGACAGTTTTAATAAAGCTCTAATTATAAGTTTGAACTATCGGTAAAATAAGAAAATTTAGAGAAAACGAATCTACGGTTAATTAGTGAAACAAAAGAAGAAACAAATAGAAAACAAGTAGTAAGGGCAAAGAGGTAAATTGCCAAGCCTAATTTTAATAAAAACTAATTTCTTCTCTCCCTCCCCCATTTTTTCTCTTTTCCCCTCCCGCTAACGCCTGAGGCGATTTTCCCCCTCCTCTCGGCGTTCTCCTCTTCCGGCGACCGTTCCTCTCTCCGATCGACTCCGGTTCTTCACGTTTTCATCTCCAATCAACGCTCTAGGTAAGATTCTGTAGTTTTGGTACGTTAGATTTCAATTTCTAGGGTTTATGACGATTAGGGTTTTCGTTAAAAACGTGATTTAAGGTTAGAACTTGATGGGTTTACCGTATTTGTGAGTAATGTGGACGTATTGGGTATTATTGGGTGAAGTTAAACGATTCGTTGGGGAATGTTAGAGCTTATGGATTTTTAAGGTTTTGGAAAACTCTGTTAATGGAGATTTTGAAATTGTGAGCGCAATGTGCTCGATAAAATGCCCAAGTGAGTTAATCTAAAACTCTTAGGAAAGTTGCCTTAGCTAGGAGTTTCGTTTAGTCTTCGAAGTGAGTTATTTGGATTAGCTTTATTGACCAGATTGTAAAATGTTCCGACTGAAATGAGACGACTGAAATGAGACGACTGAAATGAGACGACTGAAATGAGACGACTGAAATGAGACGACTGAAATGAGACGACTGAAATGAGACGACTGAAATGAGACGACTGAAATGAGACGACTGAAATGAGACGACTGAAATGAGACGACTGAAATGAGACGACTGAAATGAGACGACTGAAATGAGACGACTGAAATGAGACGACTGAAATGAGACGACTGAAATGAGACGACTGAAATGAGACGACTGAAATGAGACGACTGAAATGAGACGACTGAAATGAGACGACTGAAATGAGACGACTGAAATGAGACGACTGAAATGAGACGACTGAAATGAGACGACTGAAATGAGACGACTGAAATGAGACGACTGAAATGAGACGACTGAAATGAGACGACTGAAATGAGACGACTGAAATGAGACGACTGAAATGAGACGACTGAAATGAGACGACTGAAATGAGACGACTGAAATGAGACGACTGAAATGAGACGACTGAAATGAGACGACTGAAATGAGACGACTGAAATGAGACGACTGAAATGAGACGACTGAAATGAGACGACTGAAATGAGACGACTGAAATGAGACGACTGAAATGAGACGACTGAAATGAGACGACTGAAATGAGACGACTGAAATGAGACGACTGAAATGAGACGACTGAAATGAGACGACTGAAATGAGACGACTGAAATGAGACGACTGAAATGAGACGACTGAAATGAGACGACTGAAATGAGACGACTGAAATGAGACGACTGAAATGAGACGACTGAAATGAGACGACTGAAATGAGACGACTGAAATGAGACGACTGAAATGAGACGACTGAAATGAGACGACTGAAATGAGACGACTGAAATGAGACGACTGAAATGAGACGACTGAAATGAGACGACTGAAATGAGACGACTGAAATGAGACGACTGAAATGAGACGACTGAAATGAGACGACTGAAATGAGACGACTGAAATGAGACGACTGAAATGAGACGACTGAAATGAGACGACTGAAATGAGACGACTGAAATGAGACGACTGAAATGAGACGACTGAAATGAGACGACTGAAATGAGACGACTGAAATGAGACGACTGAAATGAGACGACTGAAATGAGACGACTGAAATGAGACGACTGAAATGAGACGACTGAAATGAGACGACTGAAATGAGACGACTGAAATGAGACGACTGAAATGAGACGACTGAAATGAGACGACTGAAATGAGACGACTGAAATGAGACGACTGAAATGAGACGACTGAAATGAGACGACTGAAATGAGACGACTGAAATGAGACGACTGAAATGAGACGACTGAAATGAGACGACTGAAATGAGACGACTGAAATGAGACGACTGAAATGAGACGACTGAAATGAGACGACTGAAATGAGACGACTGAAATGAGACGACTGAAATGAGACGACTGAAATGAGACGACTGAAATGAGACGACTGAAATGAGACGACTGAAATGAGACGACTGAAATGAGACGACTGAAATGAGACGACTGAAATGAGACGACTGAAATGAGACGACTGAAATGAGACGACTGAAATGAGACGACTGAAATGAGACGACTGAAATGAGACGACTGAAATGAGACGACTGAAATGAGACGACTGAAATGAGACGACTGAAATGAGACGACTGAAATGAGACGACTGAAATGAGACGACTGAAATGAGACGACTGAAATGAGACGACTGAAATGAGACGACTGAAATGAGACGACTGAAATGAGACGACTGAAATGAGACGACTGAAATGAGACGACTGAAATGAGACGACTGAAATGAGACGACTGAAATGAGACGACTGAAATGAGACGACTGAAATGAGACGACTGAAATGAGACGACTGAAATGAGACGACTGAAATGAGACGACTGAAATGAGACGACTGAAATGAGACGACTGAAATGAGACGACTGAAATGAGACGACTGAAATGAGACGACTGAAATGAGACGACTGAAATGAGACGACTGAAATGAGACGACTGAAATGAGACGACTGAAATGAGACGACTGAAATGAGACGACTGAAATGAGACGACTGAAATGAGACGACTGAAATGAGACGACTGAAATGAGACGACTGAAATGAGACGACTGAAATGAGACGACTGAAATGAGACGACTGAAATGAGACGACTGAAATGAGACGACTGAAATGAGACGACTGAAATGAGACGACTGAAATGAGACGACTGAAATGAGACGACTGAAATGAGACGACTGAAATGAGACGACTGAAATGAGACGACTGAAATGAGACGACTGAAATGAGACGACTGAAATGAGACGACTGAAATGAGACGACTGAAATGAGACGACTGAAATGAGACGACTGAAATGAGACGACTGAAATGAGACGACTGAAATGAGACGACTGAAATGAGACGACTGAAATGAGACGACTGAAAATGAGACGACTGAAATGTGACGATTAACACGAACTGATAAATGAAATGAATGCACGAAAGTTATAAAATTGCATATACATGTTCATGCATTGTCATTTACGTAGAATTTACTGAGATTTATTCTCATAGATTTATTCATCTTCGCTTTCTATCTCTCCTGTATCTGCCCTAAGAACCATTACTCTACGATTAGGGCATTGAGCATACATGTGTCTGAACCTAGTCACTTAAAACACTTGATTTCACGTGCTTTAGGGCGATTTGCATCTTCGGTTAAGGGCTTGCTTTCATTTCCTTTCACGTGCCAACTTTTTGTGAATGGTCTTTTGTCATCCAACTTGGGTGGTGGTTTAAATGAGCTCTCGTTCTTTGGAGGGAAATGAGTAGTGGAAGCTTTCCCTTTGCGTTTCACCTACCTTTCTACTTTTAAGGCATATTGTATTACCACGTCCATAGAATTCAATGATTGCAATTCTACCAAATCACTAATTTCCTTGTTTAATTCTCTAACAAATCTTGCTATCACCAGATCCTCTGGTTCTTCCACTCCGCTACGGATCTTAAGTGTTTCACATTTCGTAAGGTATTCTTCAACAGATTGAGAATTTTGTCTTAAATTCTGCATTTGTAGGAATTGTAACAACCAGCACTTCGATCAGGTATTTATTCTAAGACTTCTTTTGGTACGATTGGAGGAGCAAGAAATTTACGAGGATCTAAATTTATGGGTATTATTGGTTTGAATGAAATGTAGGTCTAGTGGCAAGATTGTAAATAAAGTTGATTTTAATTGATATATATAAAAAATGGAAATTCTAAAACCTCACTTAAACCTCTTACCCGATCCTGTAGCTGACTTCCCTCTCCAAGCGATCTTCTCCAAGACCTCCTCTCCCACAGCAACCATCGATTTCCTCCACCATTGATCAGCTCTTCCTCCACTCTTTTCGGAATCAAAAGCTCTAGGTAAGATTTAGGTGATTCATCTATTTAGTCTTCGATTTAGGAATGGTTATTGGTTGATGTCTGAAGATTGAGAATCGGTCGATGCCAAATTCACAGCTTTATCTTCGAGTTCCCTTATTTATTGGCATTGAAGATAGGATTCTGACGTCGTCGATGTTTAGACTTTGAGAAATTTGATGTTGGTATGGATCTGGTAGTATAGACGCTAATGCCATTAATGTTAATGAAGGTTAAGCTCTGCACACTAGGTGCTCAACAAAATGTCTTAAAGGTTTAAGCTAGATTCTATGATGATTTCTTTAGCTAAGATTTTACCAGCTTTGAGTTTAGATTTTTCAGGATATATTTAACATTGAAGTATGAAATGTCTTAGATGGAGAAGGATTCAAGTGAAGGCACAACATTGCTAAGGAGTCCAGGTAAGTGAGTGTATTAAGATTTCCGGCCATTAGGGTCCTACATCACAAGGATACTAGGTTGGTTTCGTCTCTACTGTTCGGATAGTGTTTATGAAATTGTCTGTTCTGATATGATGCTTGGTTATATTATGATATGACTCTTTCCATAGACTGATGATTTAAGTGCATTCATGTGTCTGTATCATGATTTGTCTTCCAAGAATACGAAAATGTTTTATGTACATGCTCCTTTTATGAATGAGATATGAATATGAAATGTATGCAACCATGATTAAGTGAGTGTCGGGGCAGTTTGGCCATGTCACTGTCTAGAAATGGACCAAGAACTCTGTCCGAGAAGGCCATGTACACGCACATAAATGAATGATGAACAAGAACATGAAAAGAACAAGAATAAGTAAATGAACATGTATATGTCACTGTCCATTCAATGGACCAAGATTTCTGTCCGAGAGGACCATGTACACGCACATAAATGAATGATGAACAAGAACATGAAAAGACCAAGAACAAGTAAACGAACATGTATATGTCACTGTCCATTCAATGGATCAAGATTTCTGTCCGCAAGGACCAAGTACACGCACATAAATGAACGATGAACAAGAACATGATTCCCATGATATGATCAATAACACGAACATGAACATGTCTCCCATGATTTGAATAAAAAATGTGAATATGATTTTATTAAGTATGCATTCATGAGCACTGACGTATATGTTGCACTCCTTACTAAGCATTAGGCTTATAGTTTGAACCTTATGATGTAGGTGATGAATTGAAAGGTGAGGATCTCAATCAAAGTAATAATGCCTAAGATGGTGTAACAACTCGAGTCTTCCAAACCCGATTTGTTACCTATCACATAGGACTGGACTAAGAAATTTTACAAAAAATTTGACATTACTCTCAATAATAAAAATTTTATCTTTAAATCCTCGATCATTCGACGGAAAACTCATTAAGTAAGTAACATTAACAAAAGACAGAATGTTAAAATATTTGGCTGAGGGAATTGAAAACATCTACCGATAGAAATAAACAACATCTACCGATAGAAATAAACAACATCTACCGATAGAAATAAACAACATCTACCGATAGAAATAAACAACATCTACCGATAGAAATAAACAACATCTACCGATAGAAATAAACAACATCTACCGATAGAAATAAACAACATCTACCGATAGAAATAAACAACATCTACCGATAGAAATAAACAACATCTACCGATAGAAATAAACAACATCTACCGATAGAAATAAACAACATCTACCGATAGAAATAAACAACATCTACCGATAGAAATAAACAACATCTACCGATAGAAATAAACAACATCTACCGATAGAAATAAACAACATCTACCGATAGAAATAAACAACATCTACCGATAGAAATAAACAACATCTACCGATAGAAATAAACAACATCTACCGATAGAAATAAACAACATCTACCGATAGAAATAAACAACATCTACCGATAGAAATAAACAACATCTACCGATAGAATAACATTAGCTTTATCGTTTGAACCTTATGATGTAGGTGATGAATCTGAAAGGTGAGGATCTCAATCAAAGTAATAATTGCCTAAGATGGTTGTAACAACTCGAGTCTTCCAAACCCGATTGTTACCTATCACATAGGACTGGACTAAGAAAATTTTACAAAAAATTGGACATTACTCTCAATAATAAACTTTTATCTTTAAATCCTCGATCATTCGACGGAAAACTCATTAAGTAAGTAACATTAACAAAAGACAGAATGTTAAAATATTTTGGCTGAGGGAATTGAAAATCAAAGAAACATCTACCGATCGCAAACAACAAAGTTTTCTTCTCGATTCTGTCGATCGGCAAAACGACCAAAACATAATTCTCACTCTATCGATGGTAATAAACAACAACATCTGCCGACGTGACTCATTAAACATCGCCCGATAGAAGACTCCTACCGATAAAAATAAACAACATCTACCGATAGAAAAAAAAAAATAAACAACATCTACCTATTGACATGTGCATCCCTCGTGACTCATTAAACATCACCCGATAGAAGACTTCTACCGATAGAAATAAACAACATCTACCGATAGAAGACATCCTGACTTTTACAGACTTTAACATGACTGACGTAAACTTGCACAATATAATCCATAGACTCATCCAAAATACGTGTAGCGGAAGACTTAAATAAAACAAATCATTCTATATCCTCATAATTATCCTTAAACTTAGGAATTCATTCAGACAAATTTTCAATATCCATCGTTTTAAGAAAAACCATCCTATTTAGACCTCAGTATTCATAATCCTTACTAACATCATAAGAGTAGTAACTAGGGGTTTAAATCGCCTTTCCAGCCACAAACTGTTACCCTGAGCACCATCCAGCAACCAATCCTAGACATCTTCATTGGGTTTGAAATCCTCACATGATAATTGGTCACCTACATCATAAGGTTTAAACTATAAGCCTAATGTTTAATAAGGAGTGCAATACTAACATGTATGCATGTATGCACAGTTGAAAAGAACGCATTTTCATAATCATTTCTCGTCACATTCTTGATCATATTCTTGATCATGTTCTTGTTCATGTTCTTGTTCATCGTTTACATCATATGGATTAAGGGAGGATTTGTGCTGAAAAAGGGGTTGAAAGTGAAAGTGTACATAGTCCCTTGCGGGCCGTATTCATGGTCCTCCTTTTGGACAGTGACATACGCCAAATCGCCCCCAACCCTCTCTTAATCCTTGTTACATAAGTTTCATGTTCGTATCTTGATCGTGAAGGAAAACATGCACTTAAAACATTTTCATATGCTTGAAAAGGAAACAATCATGAAGCATGAGTATGAGTACTTCTTATTTCATCGGACTAAAAGGACAGATCAATCATTCAACAATAAATCATGTTGCTAACTCACATATCATAACCATATAGACAATAATACAAACAGCTTTCGAACATCATAATCAACTTTAACTTAGTACCCTTGTGATGTAGGGCCCTAAAGGCCGGGAATCCTACTCACTTACCTGGTTTCCTTAGCAATTTAGGCACTTCTCTTCAGACCTTCTTCACCTAGAACATTTCACATTACAGAGTTAAACAAAATCCTAAAAGTTCTAACCAAAAATCATATTAGAATCTAACATATATATTTCTAAATCTTCTTAGTCGAGCACCTAGTGTGCGGAGATTAACTTCCAGAACCTAAAATAACCAGATTCAACCTAGTAACTAACCACAGATTACAAATATCACTTCCATTAGTCTGTCATTGAAGAGTCCGAAACTTAAAGTCTTCGCTCAAAACAGAGCTCTAAGTAACTAACCAGCAACTACATTGTCTAAGTCTTACCTAGAGCGTGAATCGTCGGGGGTGTAGACTGAAGAATTGATCATCGATGGAAGAGTAGCTGGGCGAGAGAGAGCTATGAGGAAAAGGAGGTCGCCGAGAGAGGAATGTCGGCTACAGTGAGGTTTTAATGAGGTTTAAGGATTTCCATTTCCTATATATACTAAGTAAAATCCTTCTTTATTATGGTTCTACCACCATAAAAATAGAAATTGAATAAGCTTTGGCATTTAAATTCTAAATCGAAAAGATCAATAGTAGAGGTGACAGTTAAATCAGCTAAGAAAATCACCTGGCTGAAATTGTCGGGTGTTACAGATGGGTTGCTAGATGGTGCTCATGGCGATGATTTGTGGCTTGGTGGCGATTTTTGACCCGTGGAGTGTTGCTCGTAGCATGTTTTAATAAGGTTTATGATATTGAAGTATAAGTAAGATAAGGTTTTCTTATGATGATGAATGCTGAGGTTGTCTGGTACAATTTCATGTTTAAAAAGGATTTTAAAACTAAAGGTTCATCTGTTTTTTTTAAGTCTTCCGCTACGCATGTTTAAGTTTTTATGAGTAAAATAGTTTTCATTTGAAATGAGATGTGAGAATATTTAAAGAGTCAGTTCCAGAGAGTAAGCTGAACGTTTGCCAAGGAGGGCGATTGATCGGTTGTCTATGTGTTCTATTTTATAAGTAAAAACAATCGTCCAAAGTTATGAATGAGTCATCGTCCATAGTTATAGTAAGATTTGATGAGTGAAAGCAGTCGTCCATGCTGGTAAGCAAAAACAGTCGTCCATTTTGTAAGTGAAGATAGTCGTCCACTCCGTGGACGATAACGTTTATGAACGTTGACATTGTGGACAATAAAGTCCGTGGACGACGAGTCTGGGTAACCCGTTAATGATGAAGTCACGTGGACCGTGGTCCATAAAGTCATGTGGTCTGTGGACAAAGTATCGTCCGAAGTTATCGTCCATTATAATGTCGACTAGAACGATGTCGTTTGAAGTGATAGCGTCTGTGGACGATAACGACTAAGTAGTCTGTGGACGATAATAACTAATTAGTCAGTGGACGATAAAGTCTGAGTATTCCATGGATGATAGTCTGCGAACGATAACAACTGTGCTATCTGTAAACGATGATGTCTAAGTAGTCCGTGGATGATAAAGCCGCCTGACCTTGTAGATAAGATTGTTGCCCGAGTTATGCCGTTCAACTCTGTGGATGAGTGCGCTATCAGATTTATGAAAGAGTCGAGTTCAGAGAATTTAAGGTCTTAGTTTGTTGTTCTTTTACTTGTCAACGAGTTTTTAAAGCAAAAGTTTACAAGTAGTTGTTCTAAGATTTAAATGACTGAGTTATGTTGCCTGAGTTGAATGTTCACGAGTTTTTTTTTTTTTTTTAAAATATATCCTTAGTTTCGGGTTGTTATAGGAATAACTCATGTTTGTAATGGCTCGGTACAAATCTTTTCTTCATTAGGGCCTTCATGACCCTCCAAGTCGTGATAGGTTCTTCTCTATCTCTTCTCGTTTGAGCTTTTAAGATTTTCCCACCATAGACTCGCGTAGCCAGATAACTCAAGTGGTACTAATTGAAGTTTCACCTTTTCTTAGTAACCATAGTAATCAAAAACTTTTTCCACCTTATCTACCCAGTCTAAAAACACATCTCTATTACAAGTCTCACTAAATGGAAGAATGGATAACTTGATATGTTTTAAATTCTCATTGTGCCCTCATCTATTTGGTGCAAAAGTAAACTCCTCATCTTTGGAATCGATATCAACCACAAACTCTTCACGTTGGAATCTTCTCCTAGGATGCTCGGTCCTTCTCCCTCACTATGACCTAGAAGGTGATGTCGTAAAGGTTAGTCGACTAAATGCAATAGAGATTTACGTGCATGATCAATAATAAATGTATGAAAGAACATGGAAGCATGCAATAAAATTGTATTTTAAAATTGAAAGAGAAATATCGATAGAGCTTGTGGATACGCACTATACTTTAGTGCATAAATAAAAGTCACTAACACAACAATATAATATCTCAGTGAAAAAAAAAGAGTCAATCAAAGACTTCAAACACATTATGCCCAAAGTATAAGGAAAAGACGATACTCAATGATCGCAATAATATAATAACATCGATCAAGTTTAGCATTTCGCACTCATTGACACAACCTATTATTCTATTTTCATAACAAGAAGCACATTCTCCAATGGTCGAACGTAAGTAACAAATAATAATGTGCGTAACACATTCCCTAATGATCAAACTTAATTCATGTAATTGAGTTGATCAACAGTTTAAAATAATATGAGCGTTCTCAAAAAATATGGAAACATGTCTCAAAATTATGCACTGTACAAAAAGTAAACCTCTACCTCAACCAGGTCTACCAATGTCAAAACATAAGTATCAAAAAATCCAAGAAAGCCTAATTTTTTGTCAAGCCTTGAAACCTATAAATATATATTCATTAATATTCTTCTAAAATTTCCAAACAATTGTTTAACCCACAACTAGGATATGAATAAACTCAAAAGAATCAAATGGGTTAAAAATCCAATTTGGCCCAATCTTGCTCAAAAGCCGCGATATAATAAACAGAAGCACAGGCGCCGTGTGACGACCCCAACCCCGTCAGGGCCGCCACGGCCTAGCCGTTACATACATTTCATTTAATTTTAATAAAAAGCCAAATACCCTCCCCCTACCACGTTATTCTCCTTCTGCAGAAAGGAGAAAATTTTCTCCCTTAAGCAATTTTGCTCCCCTCCCACGACGATTCTTTCCATCGGCCGATTCTCCTCCTCCGATCAACGATTTTCTTCCCGTTTTCTTCCACAATCGATACTCTAGGTAAGATTCTATAGTTTTAGACGGTTATTTTTCAGTTTTTAGGGTTGCTAACAGTTAGGGCTTTGATTAGGGTTTTATTGAAATTGTCGATTTATGTTAGAAATGGTTAGGTTTATCGTATTAATGCCTATTGATAGAGTATTTATTACTATTGGTGAAAGTTAAGTTGAATTAATAGTTATTGTTAGATTTTGGTGGTTGGAAAGGTTGAGAAACACCATTAATGGAGGTTTAGAGGATTGCAAGCGCGAATTGCTCAATGAAATGCCTGAATGAAGTAAATTGAGATTTTTAGGAGATTACCTTAGCTAGGAGTTTTGTTTTGTTTTGGAATTTGGTTGTTAGGATAGATTTTAACGACAAATTGTGAATTGGCTTAGGTGAACAAAGCTCACGGACGGCACTCGGTTTGCTGAGAACGCCAGGTAAGTTCTCGTGACTTACTGTGGCCGATAGGCCTACACCATACGTCGGTTTTGATTGTTGAGGATACTTGGTGCAATGAATGTTTATATGCTTTTGGATGGGTAGCCTAGGTTTAGTCGTTTTATAGGTTATGTTTATGTGGTGTTTTGATGGTACTCACGTTCTTTATGCTTATGTTATGCACTTAATTGTCCATGCATCATCGTTTTATAAAATGACATGAAAATGAATTTATGCATTGATTTCATGAAAAATGAAATGTAAGGAATGAAGGTATAGTATCATGTAAACAACCCCTCATGGTGGTTATCGGGGTGAGGTTCAGACCTGACGTTCCTTGATGAGCGAGTTTTCCTCCCTTTAGATGGTGTGGGCTATCTAACCACTTGATGTGCCCTATCCATCTGCCGAGTGATATGCTCCGATAACCAAAGACTGTCATGTACTGAAAAAGGAATGAATGGACTGAATTCATAAAAATTGCATATGCATGATCACACATTGTCATTTACGTAGAATTTACTGAGTTTTATCTCATAGGCGTCTCTATGGTGTAGGTGAACTCGAGGAAGGTGAGGATGACGTTCCCCAACAAGTGGAACGAGCAGATTGAAGAAGGATGCCCGTGGGAGTGCGCTGAGTAGTGGACCCGATTTTGACCCATGGGAACGAACATATAGGTATTTTGGGTAAGTTAGGTAGAAATGATATGGAAAATATATAGAGAGTTTATTTTGGGATGATTAGCAACTAGTTGAAAATATTGATGTTGATAATGGTTTTGTGGATGGATTATATAGTTGGGTTTACGTTTTAGATGATTTGTGAGCTTCCGTTGCATATATTTGATGTTGATGATATAATATAGGTTTTGGGTCGGGTTTGAGAATTGGAGTGCGTTTAATCTCACGTAAATGTGATATGTTAGGTGAAGATAGACATATTGATGAATTGAGAATTTTATATGGATGAAATGATTATCCAATTTTGACCCGTGGGAACGAACATATAGGAATTTTATATGGAAGTGTTATTAGGTAAAAGTTGATGAAATGACGAAGGAATGGGCGATCGGCGCCCATGGCCGATCGATCGGCGCCCATGGCCGATCGATCGGCGCCCATGGCCGATCGATCGGCGCCCATGGCCGATCGATCGGCGCCCATGGCCGATCGATCGGCGCCCATGGCCGATCGATCGGCGCCCATGGCCGATCGATCGGCGCCCATGGCCGATCGATCGGCGCCCATGGCCGATCGATCGGCGCCCATGGCCGATCGATCGGCGCCCATGGCCGATCGATCGGCGCCCATGGCCGATCGATCGGCGCCCATGGCCGATCGATCGGCGCCCATGGCCGATCGATCGGCGCCCATGGCCGATCGATCGGCGCCCATGGCCGATCGATCGGCGCCCATGGCCGATCGATCGGCGCCCATGGCCGATCGATCGGCGCCCATGGCCGATCGATCGGCGCCCATGGCCGATCGATCGGCGCCCATGGCCGATCGATCGGCGCCCATGGCCGATCGATCGGCGCCCATGGCCGATCGATCGGCGCCCATGGCCGATCGATCGGCGCCCATGGCCGATCGATCGGCGCCCATGGCCGATCGATCGGCGCCCATGGCCGATCGATCGGCGCCCATGGCCGATCGATCGGCGCCCATGGCCGATCGATCGGCGCCCATGGCCGATCGATCGGCGCCCATGGCCGATCGATCGGCGCCCATGGCCGATCGATCGGCGCCCATGGCCGATCGATCGGCGCCCATGGCCGATCGATCGGCGCCCATGGCCGATCGATCGGCGCCCATGGCCGATCGATCGGCGCCCATGGCCGATCGATCGGCGCCCATGGCCGATCGATCGGCGCCCATGGCCGATCGATCGGCGCCCATGGCCGATCGATCGGCGCCCATGGCCGATCGATCGGCGCCCATGGCCGATCGATCGGCGCCCATGGCCGATCGATCGGCGCCCATGGCCGATCGATCGGCGCCCATGGCCGATCGATCGGCGCCCATGGCCGATCGATCGGCGCCCATGGCCGATCGATCGGCGCCCATGGCCGATCGATCGGCGCCCATGGCCGATCGATCGGCGCCCATGGCCGATCGATCGGCGCCCATGGCCGATCGATCGGCGCCCATGGCCGATCGATCGGCGCCCATGGCCGATCGATCGGCGCCCATGGCCGATCGATCGGCGCCCATGGCCGATCGATCGGCGCCCATGGCCGATCGATCGGCGCCCATGGCCGATCGATCGGCGCCCATGGCCGATCGATCGGCGCCCATGGCCGATCGATCGGCGCCCATGGCCGATCGATCGGCGCCCATGGCCGATCGATCGGCGCCCATGGCCGATCGATCGGCGCCCATGGCCGATCGATCGGCGCCCATGGCCGATCGATCGGCGCCCATGGCCGATCGATCGGCGCCCATGGCCGATCGATCGGCGCCCATGGCCGATCGATCGGCGCCCATGGCCGATCGATCGGCGCCCATGGCCGATCGATCGGCGCCCATGGCCGATCGATCGGCGCCCATGGCCGATCGATCGGCGCCCATGGCCGATCGATCGGCGCCCATGGCCGATCGATCGGCGCCCATGGCCGATCGATCGGCGCCCATGGCCGATCGATCGGCGCCCATGGCCGATCGATCGGCGCCCATGGCCGATCGATCGGCGCCCATGGCCGATCGATCGGCGCCCATGGCCGATCGATCGGCGCCCATGGCCGATCGATCGGCGCCCATGGCCGATCGATCGGAAAAATGCTAGGCATTCTGGTGAAAAACCAGAACGATGGTCGATCGATCGGCTATCGTTGGGCACTAGGCGCGCAGCGCGCGCGCCAGGTGCGGTGAGGCGCGCGGAAAGGCATGCGGGGGAAGCGTGCGGGGGAAGCGTGCGGGGTAGGCGCGCAGTGAGGCTCGTGGGAGGCGCGCGAGGGAAGTGCAGTGCGTGCGCGGCACGGGCGCGCGGTGTGCGTGCGCGGCACGGGCCCGTTGCCGTGCGCCCGCGGTGTGCGCGCAGCATGCGCGCATGGTGCGCGAGGGGCGCGCGTCGAATGCTGGGCACGCCTCACGAATGTCACTCCTTATGTTTTGATGTCCTAAACCTCAATTGATATTTTCCGACCTTAGACGAGTCGTTTTAGATACGTTTTAAATTAGACCCTAAATGTCGATAGAGGTGGATTGAGTGTCTAAGTCCATTCTCTAATGTATGATGAAGAAAAAGGAAATGAAATGAAAAAAAATTTTATGTGAACGGTCGAGGGTAGAATGAAATGTATGTCACGGTTAGGCCGTGGCGGCCCTGACGGGGTCGGGGTCGTCACACGCCGCAACACAAAAAAAAAAAAAAAAAAAAAAAAAAAAAAAAAAAAAAAAAAAAAAAAAAAAAAAAAAAAAAAAAAAAAAAAAAAAAAAAAAAAAAAAAAAAAAAAAAAAAAAAAAAAAAAAAAAAAAAAAAAAAAAAAAAAAAAAAAAAAAAAAAAAAAAAAAAAAAAAAAAAAAAAAAAAAAAAAAAAAAAAAAAAAAAAAAAAAAAAAAAAAAAAAAAAAAAAAAAAAAAAAAAAAAAAAAAAAAAAAAAAAAAAAAAAAAAAAAAAAAAAAAAAAAAAAAAAAAAAAAAAAAAAAAAAAAAAAAAAAAAAAAAAAAAAAAAAAAAAAAAAAAAAAAAAAAAAAAAAAAAAAAAAAAAAAAAAAAAAAAAAAAAAAAAAAAAAAAAAAAAAAAAAAAAAAAAAAAAAAAAAAAAAAAAAAAAAAAAAAAAAAAAAAAAAAAAAAAAAAAAAAAAAAAAAAAAAAAAAAAAAAAAAAAAAAAAAAAAAAAAAAAAAAAAAAAAAAAAAAAAAAAAAAAAAAAAAAAAAAAAAAAAAAAAAAAAAAAAAAAAAAAAAAAAAAAAAAAAAAAAAAAAAAAAAAAAAAAAAAAAAAAAAAAAAAAAAAAAAAAAAAAAAAAAAAAAAAAAAAAAAAAAAAAAAAAAAAAAAAAAAAAAAAAAAAAAAAAAAAAAAAAAAAAAAAAAAAAAAAAAAAAAAAAAAAAAAAAAAAAAAAAAAAAAAAAAAAAAAAAAAAAAAAAAAAAAAAAAAAAAAAAAAAAAAAAAAAAAAAAAAAAAAAAAAAAAAAAAAAAAAAAAAAAAAAAAAAAAAAAAAAAAAAAAAAAAAAAAAAAAAAAAAAAAAAAAAAAAAAAAAAAAAAAAAAAAAAAAAAAAAAAAAAAAAAAAAAAAAAAAAAAAAAAAAAAAAAAAAAAAAAAAAAAAAAAAAAAAAAAAAAAAAAAAAAAAAAAAAAAAAAAAAAAAAAAAAAAAAAAAAAAAAAAAAAAAAAAAAAAAAAAAAAAAAAAAAAAAAAAAAAAAAAAAAAAAAAAAAAAAAAAAAAAAAAAAAAAAAAAAAAAAAAAAAAAAAAAAAAAAAAAAAAAAAAAAAAAAAAAAAAAAAAAAAAAAAAAAAAAAAAAAAAAAAAAAAAAAAAAAAAAAAAAAAAAAAAAAAAAAAAAAAAAAAAAAAAAAAAAAAAAAAAAAAAAAAAAAAAAAAAAAAAAAAAAAAAAAAAAAAAAAAAAAAAAAAAAAAAAAAAAAAAAAAAAAAAAAAAAAAAAAAAAAAAAAAAAAAAAAAAAAAAAAAAAAAAAAAAAAAAAAAAAAAAAAAAAAAAAAAAAAAAAAAAAAAAAAAAAAAAAAAAAAAAAAAAAAAAAAAAAAAAAAAAAAAAAAAAAAAAAAAAAAAAAAAAAAAAAAAAAAAAAAAAAAAAAAAAAAAAAAAAAAAAAAAAAAAAAAAAAAAAAAAAAAAAAAAAAAAAAAAAAAAAAAAAAAAAAAAAAAAAAAAAAAAAAAAAAAAAAAAAAAAAAAAAAAAAAAAAAAAAAAAAAAAAAAAAAAAAAAAAAAAAAAAAAAAAAAAAAAAAAAAAAAAAAAAAAAAAAAAAAAAAAAAAAAAAAAAAAAAAAAAAAAAAAAAAAAAAAAAAAAAAAAAAAAAAATAATAATAATAAATAAAGAATCTTTTTAATAATTAAAATTGCTTTGGTTATAATATTACTTTTATTTACTAAAAAGATTTATTGTGATTTTGACTTTACTTTTCGTTTTTTATTCTTCTAATACATTTTTGTTTTTTTATATTTGACTATATATCTAATTGTTTTTTATCTCCTCCAATTTAAATTTACATTATTTAAATTTTTAGAAAATAAGTTGTAGAACCGAACCGAACCGAACCGAACCGAACCGAACCGAACCGAACCGAACCGAACCGAACCGAACCGAACCGAACCGAACCGAACCGAACCGAACCGAACCGAACCGAAACCGATGAAACAGGTTCGGTTCGGATCGGTTTTGACCATTTGGAAACCGATCTTCGGTTTCATTTTGTAGGAACCGCTTAATTAGGTTCGGTTTTTGGTTTGGATCGGTCAAAACCAATACAAACCGAATCGAACCAGTTTTGCACAAAAGAATTTTAATTATTAAAAAAATAATAATAATAAATAAAGAATCTTTTTAATAATTAAAATTGCTTTGGTTATAATATTACTTTTATTTACTAAAAAGATTTATTGTGATTTTGACTTTACTTTTCGTTTTTTATTCTTCTAATACATTTTTGTTTTTTTATATTTGACTATATATCTAATTGTTTTTTATCTCCTCCAATTTAAATTTACATTATTTAAATTTTTAGAAAATAAGTTGTAGAACCGAAACCGAACCGAAACTTTCGGTTCGGTTCTGGTTCGGTTTTGGTATGTTAAAAGACCGGTTTCGGTTCGGTAAATTCAAAACCAAAACCGATCGGTTCGGTTCGGTTCCTCCCCAAAACAGAATCGAAACCGGTTTTGCACACCCCTAGTAACAATTAGATCAATATCTCTTGTAAAAAGTCCAAAATTTTATCAACACCATGAAGAATATTGTAGGAGTTTGACTAACCTTTTCTAATTCTCTGGTTACGATAGACATGGAATCTCTTTCATGTCTCTTTCTCTTCTAAAATGAAAAAATTGTAATATGAATTAAATATTCAAATTAAAAATATGAATTTCTCCATAGGTGATGAAAATTAACTTACCCTTTCAATCCAATTACCTCAAAATCTCCGAAAATTATTTATTCCCTGATCTATCATTCTCCACACAACCAGCGACCTCAACAGTGCTCCCACGTAAATTAGGTTTTCTGGAAGAAAAATACAGGCTCGCTCATGGAAAGCTCACACTCACTAAGCCTTAACCGCCCCCAATAAAATTTTGAAATAATAAAATTAAAGCTTAGGAATTTGCCTTTAAAATATTTGGGTCTTACATTCTCTCCCATTTTAAAACTTTTGTCCCAGGAATTTAAAACCACCCTTCCAAACAAGTGGGGTTTCTTTGCCACCATCTCAAGTTCAACCTCCTAAGTTGGTTTTCTTTCTCATTGTGGCTCTTCTTTTTTACAAAATGAGAGGGGTAGAACTCATTCCAAAAACTAAATCAAGAATTAAGTGAATTCCCTCTTATTATATATAGGACCTTTGTTTTCTTCTCTGTCGATGTGAGATATTCAACATCCGCCCACACGTTTAGCGAGTTAGGTAATGTGGAGTCCTTACATCGTACAGAGTTTTTGACTATAATACCATGACAAAATGAAAGGAGTACAACTCATTCTAAAAGCTAACTCAAAGATTTGAATAAATTCTCTCCTATTATATACAGGACTTTTACTTTCTTCTCTATCGATGTGGGATATTCAATACTACTAAACCCCAAACCAAAGTATGTGACAATGATAAAGTATTCGAATCGCACAACCTTTTTTTTTTTTTTTTTTTTTTTTTTTTTTTTTTTTTTTTTTTTTTTTTTTTTTTTTTTTTTTTTTTTTTTTTTTTTTTTTTTTTTTTTTTTTTTTTTTTTTTTTTTTTTTTTTTTTTTTTTTTTTTTTTTTTTTTTTTTTTTTTTTTTTTTTTTTTTTTTTTTTTTTTTTTTTTTTTTTTTTTTTTTTTTTTTTTTTTTTTTTTTTTTTTTTTTTTTTTTTTTTTTTTTTTTTTTTTTTTTTTTTTTTTTTTTTTTTTTTTTTTTTTTTTTTTTTTTTTTTTTTTTTTTTTTTTTTTTTTTTTTTTTTTTTTTTTTTTTTTTTTTTTTTTTTTTTTTTTTTTTTTTTTTTTTTTTTTTTTTTTTTTTTTTTTTTTTTTTTTTTTTTTTTTTTTTTTTTTTTTTTTTTTTTTTTTTTTTTTTTTTTTTTTTTTTTTTTTTTTTTTTTTTTTTTTTTTTTTTTTTTTTTTTTTTTTTTTTTTTTTTTTTTTTTTTTTTTTTTTTTTTTTTTTTTTTTTTTTTTTTTTTTTTTTTTTTTTTTTTTTTTTTTTTTTTTTTTTTTTTTTTTTTTTTTTTTTTTTTTTTTTTTTTTTTTTTTTTTTTTTTTTTTTTTTTTTTTTTTTTTTTTTTTTTTTTTTTTTTTTTTTTTTTTTTTTTTTTTTTTTTTTTTTTTTTTTTTTTTTTTTTTTTTTTTTTTTTTTTTTTTTTTTTTTTTTTTTTTTTTTTTTTTTTTTTTTTTTTTTTTTTTTTTTTTTTTTTTTTTTTTTTTTTTTTTTTTTTTTTTTTTTTTTTTTTTTTTTTTTTTTTTTTTTTTTTTTTTTTTTTTTTTTTTTTTTTTTTTTTTTTTTTTTTTTTTTTTTTTTTTTTTTTTTTTTTTTTTTTTTTTTTTTTTTTTTTTTTTTTTTTTTTTTTTTTTTTTTTTTTTTTTTTTTTTTTTTTTTTTTTTTTTTTTTTTTTTTTTTTTTTTTTTTTTTTTTTTTTTTTTTTTTTTTTTTTTTTTTTTTTTTTTTTTTTTTTTTTTTTTTTTTTTTTTTTTTTTTTTTTTTTTTTTTTTTTTTTTTTTTTTTTTTTTTTTTTTTTTTTTTTTTTTTTTTTTTTTTTTTTTTTTTTTTTTTTTTTTTTTTTTTTTTTTTTTTTTTTTTTTTTTTTTTTTTTTTTTTTTTTTTTTTTTTTTTTTTTTTTTTTTTTTTTTTTTTTTTTTTTTTTTTTTTTTTTTTTTTTTTTTTTTTTTTTTTTTTTTTTTTTTTTTTTTTTTTTTTTTTTTTTTTTTTTTTTTTTTTTTTTTTTTTTTTTTTTTTTTTTTTTTTTTTTTTTTTTTTTTTTTTTTTTTTTTTTTTTTTTTTTTTTTTTTTTTTTTTTTTTTTTTTTTTTTTTTTTTTTTTTTTTTTTTTTTTTTTTTTTTTTTTTTTTTTTTTTTTTTTTTTTTTTTTTTTTTTTTTTTTTTTTTTTTTTTTTTTTTTTTTTTTTTTTTTTTTTTTTTTTTTTTTTTTTTTTTTTTTTTTTTTTTTTTTTTTTTTTTTTTTTTTTTTTTTTTTTTTTTTTTTTTTTTTTTTTTTTTTTTTTTTTTTTTTTTTTTTTTTTTTTTTTTTTTTTTTTTTTTTTTTTTTTTTTTTTTTTTTTTTTTTTTTTTTTTTTTTTTTTTTTTTTTTTTTTTTTTTTTTTTTTTTTTTTTTTTTTTTTTTTTTTTTTTTTTTTTTTTTTTTTTTTTTTTTTTTTTTTTTTTTTTTTTTTTTTTTTTTTTTTTTTTTTTTTTTTTTTTTTTTTTTTTTGAAACATAACTCTTTAAAACGTTGACAGAGGGAGAGGGAGTTTCGGGTGTAGAAATTTAAAACAGGTTTCAATAATGGATAACAGAACAGAAATTAGCATAAGGCTGACGGAGGAGGAAACAGGAAACGTTGGCGGAAGACTTATGCTGACATCAGCCGGAAGACATATTTACACTGGCGGAAGACTTATGCTGACATCAGCCGGAAGACATATTTACACTGGCGGAAGACTTATGCTGACATCAGCCGGAAGACATATTTACACTGGCGGAAGACTTATGCTGACATCAGCCGGAAGACATATTTACACTGGCGGAAGACTTATGCTGACATCAGCCGGAAGACATATTTACACTGGCGGAAGACTTATGCTGACATCAGCCGGAAGACATATTTACACTGGCGGAAGACTTATGCTGACATCAGCCGGAAGACATATTTACACTGGCGGAAGACTTATGCTGACATCAGCCGGAAGACATATTTACACTGGCGGAAGACTTGGGTGACGTCGACCTGAAGACGGGGTTTTAAACTGGGCGGAAGACTTATGCTGACATCAGCCGGAAGACATATTTACACTGGCGGAAGACTTGGGTGACGTCGACCTGAAGACGGGGTTTTAAACTGGGCGGAAGACTTATGCTGACATCAGCCGGAAGACATATTTACACTGGCGGAAGACTTGGGTGACGTCGACCTGAAGACGGGGTTTTAAACTGGGCGGAAGACTTATGCTGACATCAGCCGGAAGACATATTTACACTGGCGGAAGACTTATGCTGACATCAGCCGGAAGACATATTTACACTGGCGGAAGACTTATGCTGACATCAGCCGGAAGACATATTTACACTGGCGGAAGACTTATGCTGACATCAGCCGGAAGACATATTTACACTGGCGGAAGACTTGGGTGACGTCGACCTGAAGACGGGGTTTTAAACTGGGCGGAAGACTTATGCTGACATCAGCCGGAAGACATATTTACACTGGCGGAAGACTTATGCTGACATCAGCCGGAAGATGGATGACGTCAGCCGGAAGATGGATGACGTCAGCCGGAAGATGGATGACGTCAGCCGGAAGATGGATGACGTCAGCCGGAAGATGGATGACGTCAGCCGGAAGATATAGACAGAAACTGTGAATGAACTGGGCGGAAGACTTGGGTGACGTCGACCTGAAGACGGGGTTTTAAACTGGGCGGAAGACTTATGCTGACATCAGCCGGAAGACATATTTACACTGGCGGAAGACTTATGCTGACATCAGCCGGAAGACATATTTACACTGGCGGAAGACTTATGCTGACATCAGCCGGAAGACATATTTACACTGGCGGAAGACTTATGCTGACATCAGCCGGAAGACATATTTACACTGGCGGAAGACTTATGCTGACATCAGCCGGAAGACATATTTACACTGGCGGAAGACTTATGCTGACATCAGCCGGAAGACATATTTACAGTGGGGGAGGGGGAGGGTGCACTATCAGGCACATTCAGGGGTACAGTACAGTGGGGGAGGGGGAGGGTGCACTATCAGGCACATTCAGGGGTACAGTACAGTGGGGGAGGGGGAGGGTGCACTATCAGGCACATTCAGGGGTACAGTACAGTGGGGGAGGGGGAGGGTGCACTATCAGGCACATTCAGGGGTACAGTACAGTGGGGGAGGGGGAGGGTGCACTATCAGGCACATTCAGGGGTACAGTACAGTGGGGGAGGGGGAGGGTGCACTATCAGGCACATTCAGGGGTACAGTACAGTGGGGGAGGGGGAGGGTGCACTATCAGGCACATTCAGGGGTACAGTACAGTGGGGGAGGGGGAGGGTGCACTATCAGGCACATTCAGGGGTACAGTACAGTGGGGGAGGGGGAGGGTGCACTATCAGGCACATTCAGGGGTACAGTACAGTGGGGGAGGGGGAGGGTGCACTATCAGGCACATTCAGGGGTACAGTACAGTGGGGGAGGGGGAGGGTGCACTATCAGGCACATTCAGGGGTACAGTACAGTGGGGGAGGGGGAGGGTGCACTATCAGGCACATTCAGGGGTACAGTACAGTGGGGGAGGGGGAGGGTGCACTATCAGGCACATTCAGGGGTACAGTACAGTGGGGGAGGGGGAGGGTGCACTATCAGGCACATTCAGGGGTACAGTACAGTGGGGGAGGGGGAGGGTGCACTATCAGGCACATTCAGGGGTACAGTACAGTGGGGGAGGGGGAGGGTGCACTATCAGGCACATTCAGGGGTAAAGTACAGTGGGGGAGGGGGAGGGTGCACTATCAGGCACATTCAGGGATACAGTACAGTAAACGGTAAACAGTAACAGTTCAGTGGCCAGTCCCCGTCTCACACTTAACCTGGTACATTTCAGTCGGATTTTATATTATTAGTTTCAAACGGTGTACAGAAATCGGTTTTTGCATGAATTTTCAGGGAAACAGTGTATGCATGACAATCTCAGTGCCTGAACCTATAACAGCAGACATCAGAAATAACAGGGCATATTGTGAGATAGAAAACAGACAACTCAGAACGTGAACTGAGCAGACAACACAGAATACAAACTGAACAGAAGCTATAACATTTCTACCCAAAACTATCCGACAGAACAGGAACCCTAGTACCTCTGTGATGTAGGGCCATAAGGGCCAACCTACGGTTATGAACTTACCTATTTGCTGCGGTGTCAGATGCTCGAATGTCCCTGGAATGCTCGGACCTGTAGTATGCATGAAGAGGTATTAAATAGCTGCAAATGTTAACTAGTAAGTTGGTAGAATCTGCTCCAAACTCATCCAACCCTTAGAAACAAACCATGTGTATATATATATATATATATATATATATATATATATATATATATATATATATATATATATATATATATATATATATATATATATATATATATATATATATATATATATATATATATATATATATATATATATATATATATATATATATATATATATATATATATATATATATATATATATATATATATATATATATATATATATATATATATATATATATATATATATATATATATATATATATATATATATATATATATATATATATATATATATATATATATATATATATATATATATATATATATATATATATATATATATATATATATATATATATATATATATATATATATATATATATATATATATATATATATATATATATATATATATATATATATATATATATATATATATATATATATATATATATATATATATATATATATATATATATATATATATATATATATATATATATATATATATATATATATATATATATATATATATATATATATATATATATATATATATATATATATATATATATATATATATATATATATATATATATATATATATATATATATATATATATATATATATATATATATATATATATATATATATATATATATATATATATATATATATATATATATATATATATATATATATATATATATATATATATATATATATATATATATATATATATATATATATATATATATATATATATATATATATATATATATATATATATATATATATATATATATATATATATATATATATATATATATATATATATATATATATATATATATATATATATATATATATATATATATATATATATATATATATATATATATATATATATATATATATATATATATATATATATATATATATATATATATATATATATATATATATATATATATATATATATATATATATATATATATATATATATATATATATATATATATATATATATATATATATATATATATATATATATATATATATATATATATATATATATATATATATATATATATATATATATATATATATATATATATATATATATATATATATATATATATATATATATATATATATATATATATATATATATATATATATATATATATATATATATATATATATATATATATATATATATATATATATATATATATATATATATATATATATATATATATATATATATATATATATATATATATATATATATATATATATATATATATATATATATATATATATATATATATATATATATATATATATATATATATATATATATATATATATATATATATATATATATATATATATATATATATATATATATATATATATATATATATATATATATATATATATATATATATATATATATATATATATATATATATATATATATATATATATATATATATATATATATATATATATATATATATATATATATATATATATATATATATATATATATATATAATTTTTGTTGGATGTGCAAAGTTTGAATTACATTTCGTTCAAAAAAAAAAAAGGATTTAAATTTAACAAATCACAAAATTCAAGATTTAATTTGTTGAAAGGGTTCAAGATTTAATTTGAAGTACACTTTTAATTTGAACATCCTCAGACCTCTACAAAATTAATTATAGTAAAAAAATCAATCTTCTTTTAGTCTCAGCCCAACACAAACATTCTACACGCTCTCCCATAAAAAGGTTCTTACAAGGTGAAAATCCAATTGTAGTTTGATGGATATTATAATGTACAAACTTAACTAATAACAAATGGTTCACCCAACCATCACAAAAATTCAAATTTTCTGGAGAATTTGGACCGCACTCCCAGTCCATTCATCTGAATGAAGATACTATATTGTGCTAAAGTTTTACTCAGTAAACCAAATCGGCAGAAGGTGATGACGTCATCGGAAGATGTGATGACGTCATCGGAAGATGTGATGACGTCATCGGAAGATGTGATGACGTCATCGGAAGATGTGATGACGTCATCGGAAGATGTGATGACGTCATCGGAAGATGTGATGACGTCATCGGAAGATGTGATGACGTCATCGGAAGATGTGATGACGTCATCGGAAGATGTGATGACGTCATCGGAAGATGTGATGACGTCATCGGAAGATGTGATGACGTCATCGGAAGATGTGATGACGTCATCGGAAGATGTGATGACGTCATCGGAAGATGTGATGACGTCATCGGAAGATGTGATGACGTCATCGGAAGATGTGATGACGTCATCGGAAGATGTGATGACGTCATCGGAAGATGTGATGACGTCATCGGAAGATGTGATGACGTCATCGGAAGATGTGATGACGTCATCGGAAGATGTGATGACGTCATCGGAAGATGTGATGACGTCATCGGAAGATGTGATGACGTCATCGGAAGATGTGATGACGTCATCGGAAGATGTGATGACGTCATCGGAAGATGTGATGACGTCATCGGAAGATGTGATGACGTCATCGGAAGATGTGATGACGTCATCGGAAGAAACATGCAATAAACAGACTTTAAACCAAATCGGCAGAAGGTGATGACGTCATCGGAAGATGTGATGACGTCATCGGAAGATGTGATGACGTCATCGGAAGATGTGATGACGTCATCGGAAGATGTGATGACGTCATCGGAAGATGTGATGACGTCATCGGAAGATGTGATGACGTCATCGGAAGATGTGATGACGTCATCGGAAGATGTGATGACGTCATCGGAAGATGTGATGACGTCATCGGAAGATGTGATGACGTCATCGGAAGATGTGATGACGTCATCGGAAGATGTGATGACGTCATCGGAAGATGTGATGACGTCATCGGAAGATGTGATGACGTCATCGGAAGATGTGATGACGTCATCGGAAGATGTGATGACGTCATCGGAAGATGTGATGACGTCATCGGAAGATGTGATGACGTCATCGGAAGATGTGATGACGTCATCGGAAGATGTGATGACGTCATCGGAAGATGTGATGACGTCATCGGAAGATGTGATGACGTCATCGGAAGATGTGATGACGTCATCGGAAGATGTGATGACGTCATCGGAAGATGTGATGACGTCATCGGAAGATGTGATGACGTCATCGGAAGATGTGATGACGTCATCGGAAGATGTGATGACGTCATCGGAAGATGTGATGACGTCATCGGAAGATGTGATGACGTCATCGGAAGATGTGATGACGTCATCGGAAGATGTGATGACGTCATCGGAAGATGTGATGACGTCATCGGAAGATGTGATGACGTCATCGGAAGATGTGATGACGTCATCGGAAGATGTGATGACGTCATCGGAAGATGTGATGACGTCATCGGAAGATGTGATGACGTCATCGGAAGATGTGATGACGTCATCGGAAGATGTGATGACGTCATCGGAAGATGTGATGACGTCATCGGAAGATGTGATGACGTCATCGGAAGATGTGATGACGTCATCGGAAGATGTGATGACGTCATCGGAAGATGTGATGACGTCATCGGAAGATGTGATGACGTCATCGGAAGATGTGATGACGTCATCGGAAGATGTGATGACGTCATCGGAAGATGTGATGACGTCATCGGAAGATGTGATGACGTCATCGGAAGATGTGATGACGTCATCGGAAGATGTGATGACGTCATCGGAAGATGTGATGACGTCATCGGAAGATGTGATGACGTCATCGGAAGATGTGATGACGTCATCGGAAGATGTGATGACGTCATCGGAAGATGTGATGACGTCATCGGAAGATGTGATGACGTCATCGGAAGATGTGATGACGTCATCGGAAGATGTGATGACGTCATCGGAAGATGTGATGACGTCATCGGAAGATGTGATGACGTCATCGGAAGATGTGATGACGTCATCGGAAGATGTGATGACGTCATCGGAAGATGTGATGACGTCATCGGAAGATGTGATGACGTCATCGGAAGATGTGATGACGTCATCGGAAGATGTGATGACGTCATCGGAAGATGTGATGACGTCATCGGAAGATGTGATGACGTCATCGGAAGATGTGATGACGTCATCGGAAGATGTGATGACGTCATCGGAAGATGTGATGACGTCATCGGAAGATGTGATGACGTCATCGGAAGATGTGATGACGTCATCGGAAGATGTGATGACGTCATCGGAAGATGTGATGACGTCATCGGAAGATGTGATGACGTCATCGGAAGATGTGATGACGTCATCGGAAGATGTGATGACGTCATCGGAAGATGTGATGACGTCATCGGAAGATGTGATGACGTCATCGGAAGATGTGATGACGTCATCGGAAGATGTGATGACGTCATCGGAAGATGTGATGACGTCATCGGAAGATGTGATGACGTCATCGGAAGATGTGATGACGTCATCGGAAGATGTGATGACGTCATCGGAAGATGTGATGACGTCATCGGAAGATGTGATGACGTCATCGGAAGATGTGATGACGTCATCGGAAGATGTGATGACGTCATCGGAAGATGTGATGACGTCATCGGAAGATGTGATGACGTCATCGGAAGATGTGATGACGTCATCGGAAGATGTGATGACGTCATCGGAAGATGTGATGACGTCATCGGAAGATGTGATGACGTCATCGGAAGATGTGATGACGTCATCGGAAGAAACATGCAATAAACAGACTTTAAACCAAATCGGCAGAAGGTGATGACGTCAGCCGGAAGAATGGATGACGTCAACCGGAAGATAAAAACAGCAGCTCACACCGGATGAGGTGATGACGTCATCGGAAGATGTGATGACGTCATCGGAAGAAACATGCAATAAACAGACTTTAAACCAAATCGGCAGAAGGTGATGACGTCATCGGAAGATGTGATGACGTCATCGGAAGATGTGATGACGTCATCGGAAGATGTGATGACGTCATCGGAAGATGTGATGACGTCATCGGAAGATGTGATGACGTCATCGGAAGATGTGATGACGTCATCGGCAGATATATGCAGCAGAAAGAATCGGATGAGACGATGACGTCAGCCGGAAGAATGGATGACGTCAACCGGAAGACAAAAACAGAAACTCTGAATAAACTGGGCGGAAGACTTATGCTGACGTCAACCGGAAGACATATTTACACTAGGCGGAGGACTTGATTTTAAAGACAGAATTGGACCACTTTTTAACAGGAGGACATTCCAACAGGAAACTTTAAAACAGAAGGTATAAGGCTTCAAACCTTCAAACCCGATTCAAAATTTACAGATTTCTAAGAAAAACAAACTGCATGGTTAGCTCTAAATTTCGAGACTATCCATGCATGACCTGAAAAATGGAGAACTCAAGCAGTTCCAGAATGTTTTCAAAACATTTAAAATATATGGATACAATCTGTCAAATACAGAGGTTTAAAATACACCACCATTAAAACCTATACATCGTTTATAATTTACAACAGAACTAAACAGACAGGACCTACATTCCAAAATTTCACAACAAGAGTTTTGAAGACATAAAGATACAGATTTCACATTGGTTTTAAAGTTTCAAAAGCTATACAGGACTTGACCTAACATTAAAAAAATGCAATCTCACAGGGATGACATTGGTCCGACTGCAGCAACCAACCCCAGTGAGCTCAATCCGCCAACCTCCCAAACTCATCAGCTTGAGGCACAAAATCCTCATCTGGAGAATCCATACCTACAACAGGGAGTTCATCTATGAGCCTAGAGCTCAGTAAGAACATACAATGCAGAGTGATGAACGTGCTATGCATGAATCTTTTTCAAATACATGAACATTACATTACATTTCATTTCACTGGACAGGAAGGTATAAGTGGGAGGAGGAGCTGGCGCAACAGGATGTACATGCCACTTTCAGGACATAACAGGAGTACTTGACAGGATGCCAGTCCTCGTCCACACTTAACCATACATTTTCTTTACAGGATTTTATCTTACTTACTTCAAAATCGGTGCTGAAAACATTTGCATGATTTTACAGGAAACGTGTATGCATGAATAAGTGAAATGCTTAAACTTAACATTCACAGATGACAGAATGAATACAACAGGAAACAGAATATAACGGAAACACGTTTAACTTAAAACATAACCTAAAACCTATCTACCCGAACCAGACCTAGTACCTCCGTTTTTTTTTTTTTTTTTTTTTTTTTTTTTTTTTTTTTTTTTTTTTTTTTTTTTTTTTTTTTTTTTTTTTTTTTTTTTTTTTTTTTTTTTTTTTTTTTTTTTTTTTTTTTTTTTTTTTTTTTTTTTTTTTTTTTTTTTTTTTTTTTTTTTTTTTTTTTTTTTTTTTTTTTTTTTTTTTTTTTTTTTTTTTTTTTTTTTTTTTTTTTTTTTTTTTTTTTTTTTTTTTTTTTTTTTTTTTTTTTTTTTTTTTTTTTTTTTTTTTTTTTTTTTTTTTTTTTTTTTTTTTTTTTTTTTTTTTTTTTTTTTTTTTTTTTTTTTTTTTTTTTTTTTTTTTTTTTTTTTTTTTTTTTTTTTTTTTTTTTTTTTTTTTTTTTTTTTTTTTTTTTTTTTTTTTTTTTTTTTTTTTTTTTTTTTTTTTTTTTTTTTTTTTTTTTTTTTTTTTTTTTTTTTTTTTTTTTTTTTTTTTTTTTTTTTTTTTTTTTTTTTTTTTTTTTTTTTTTTTTTTTTTTTTTTTTTTTTTTTTTTTTTTTTTTTTTTTTTTTTTTTTTTTTTTTTTTTTTTTTTTTTTTTTTTTTTTTTTTTTTTTTTTTTTTTTTTTTTTTTTTTTTTTTTTTTTTTTTTTTTTTTTTTTTTTTTTTTTTTTTTTTTTTTTTTTTTTTTTTTTTTTTTTTTTTTTTTTTTTTTTTTTTTTTTTTTTTTTTTTTTTTTTTTTTTTTTTTTTTTTTTTTTTTTTTTTTTTTTTTTTTTTTTTTTTTTTTTTTTTTTTTTTTTTTTTTTTTTTTTTTTTTTTTTTTTTTTTTTTTTTTTTTTTTTTTTTTTTTTTTTTTTTTTTTTTTTTTTTTTTTTTTTTTTTTTTTTTTTTTTTTTTTTTTTTTTTTTTTTTTTTTTTTTTTTTTTTTTTTTTTTTTTTTTTTTTTTTTTTTTTTTTTTTTTTTTTTTTTTTTTTTTTTTTTTTTTTTTTTTTTTTTTTTTTTTTTTTTTTTTTTTTTTTTTTTTTTTTTTTTTTTTTTTTTTTTTTTTTTTTTTTTTTTTTTTTTTTTTTTTTTTTTTTTTTTTTTTTTTTTTTTTTTTTTTTTTTTTTTTTTTTTTTTTTTTTTTTTTTTTTTTTTTTTTTTTTTTTTTTTTTTTTTTTTTTTTTTTTTTTTTTTTTTTTTTTTTTTTTTTTTTTTTTTTTTTTTTTTTTTTTTTTTTTTTTTTTTTTTTTTTTTTTTTTTTTTTTTTTTTTTTTTTTTTTTTTTTTTTTTTTTTTTTTTTTTTTTTTTTTTTTTTTTTTTTTTTTTTTTTTTTTTTTTTTTTTTTTTTTTTTTTTTTTTTTTTTTTTTTTTTTTTTTTTTTTTTTTTTTTTTTTTTTTTTTTTTTTTTTTTTTTTTTTTTTTTTTTTTTTTTTTTTTTTTTTTTTTTTTTTTTTTTTTTTTTTTTTTTTTTTTTTTTTTTTTTTTTTTTTTTTTTTTTTTTTTTTTTTTTTTTTTTTTTTTTTTTTTTTTTTTTTTTTTTTTTTTTTTTTTTTTTTTTTTTTTTTTTTTTTTTTTTTTTTTTTTTTTTTTTTTTTTTTTTTTTTTTTTTTTTTTTTTTTTTTTTTTTTTTTTTTTTTTTTTTTTTTTTTTTTTTTTTTTTTTTTTTTTTTTTTTTTTTTTTTTTTTTTTTTTTTTTTTTTTTTTTTTTTTTTTTTTTTTTTTTTTTTTTTTTTTTTTTTTTTTTTTTTTTTTTTTTTTTTTTTTTTTTTTTTTTTTTTTTTTTTTTTTTTTTTTTTTTTTTTTTTTTTTTTTTTTTTTTTTTTTTTTTTTTTTTTTTTTTTTTTTTTTTTTTTTTTTTTTTTTTTTTTTTTTTTTTTTTTTTTTTTTTTTTTTTTTTTTTTTTTTTTTTTTTTTTTTTTTTTTTTTGAAACTTTTAGAACGTTATAGGGAGAAGAAACCTTCTCTCGATTTTAAAACTGGGAACTAATTTATAACCGGATCACAGAAGTGAATAACAGAAGAGACCGGGAAGGGCCAACGTAGATGCATGAACTTACCTGTTTGCAGCAATGCAGTGTGCTCGAACGCCCTTGGAAAGCTCGGATCTGTAAATGGATGTACAGAATTCAAACACGCTACAAATGCTAACTAATATCTCGTAGGAAATGCAGCAAACACGTTTCAACACTTTAGAAAACACACCAACGTGTTTTCATCCAAAAACAGTGAGTTTTCTCTAAAATAATAACCCTAAATCTCAGTGAAAACTCGCATTAAACTTGTCCAAATTCGTTAGCATTCAACCAGACATTTACCTCAGCGGGAAAACAGAAAGGAGCCGAGGAGATCGAAGTAACTTCGATGGTTGTTCGTCGACTGGAAGAGAGAAAACAGGAGGGAGTTTCACGCCAGAATGAAGAGAAGAACGGGAGGGAAGGAAGAAGACATGGCTTCTTCAACAAGTTGCCAGATGGCATTCATCCATTGGCTATTTCCTACCAACCTTAATTTCTCTCTATTTTACCCTTCCATTGGTCTTTAACTAATTTGCTATTTAGTTTCACCATTTTGTTTTATGAATCATACATATTCAACTGGAAACATTAGCAAATTAATAAAAACAAACCTTGCATGATTATTCCCATTAATCCCGTTGAATAATTTAAGGAATATCTACATGGCAAAAATGCCGGGTGTTACACTATCAAATCTAACACAGGCGATACATATAAATTACTTTACTAAGACCATAAGTAATTCATTCTTACTAGAATTTAAAATAAGCAGATTAATCAATTATTCAACAAAAACCCAAATAATATAATGTGACAGCCCAGGACCCGATTCCGATCAGAATCCGAGAGGCAAGCCATCACTCCGGGACATGACAGAAAAACACAGACTATTTTTTTTTTTTTTTTTTTTTTTTTTTTTTTTTTTTTTTTTTTTTTTTTTTTTTTTTTTTTTTTTTTTTTTTTTTTTTTTTTTTTTTTTTTTTTTTTTTTTTTTTTTTTTTTTTTTTTTTTTTTTTTTTTTTTTTTTTTTTTTTTTTTTTTTTTTTTTTTTTTTTTTTTTTTTTTTTTTTTTTTTTTTTTTTTTTTTTTTTTTTTTTTTTTTTTTTTTTTTTTTTTTTTTTTTTTTTTTTTTTTTTTTTTTTTTTTTTTTTTTTTTTTTTTTTTTTTTTTTTTTTTTTTTTTTTTTTTTTTTTTTTTTTTTTTTTTTTTTTTTTTTTTTTTTTTTTTTTTTTTTTTTTTTTTTTTTTTTTTTTTTTTTTTTTTTTTTTTTTTTTTTTTTTTTTTTTTTTTTTTTTTTTTTTTTTTTTTTTTTTTTTTTTTTTTTTTTTTTTTTTTTTTTTTTTTTTTTTTTTTTTTTTTTTTTTTTTTTTTTTTTTTTTTTTTTTTTTTTTTTTTTGAAACTTTTAGAACGTTATAGGGAGAAGAAACCTTCTCTCGATTTTAAAACTGGGAACTAATTTATAACCGGATCACAGAAGTGAATAACAGAAGAGACCGGGAAGAACAGGGAACAGAAATGGACGATGAGAATAAATAAACAGAATAAACAGGAAATAAAGGCGGAAAAACATAGGAAGAAGACTGGCGGAAGAAGTGGATTTAAACAAATGTGAACAGTGATAACGGTGGATGTGAATAAGACAAAAGTGTACAGTAGCAGCGGTGGATGTGAATAAACAAAGGCAGCGGTGGATATGAATTTTAAAAGCAGCAGTGGATGTGAATACGACAAAAATGAACAGTGGCAGCGGTGGAGGCAGGCAGAAGTGTACTGTTCACCGGTGGACGTGAATAAGACAAAACAGATGACGTCAGGCGGATGATATAAATTTTTAAAGGCAACGGGGTACGCAGGCAGAAGTGCACTGTTCACCGGTGGATGTGAATAAGACAAAAATGATGACGTCAGGCGGAAGTTGAAATTGTAAAGACAGCGGTGGATGCATTTTTAAACGGGCAGCGGGCAGCGGTGGATATAATTTTACAAATAGCGGTGGACGTGATTTTTAGAACGGGCAGCTGTAGAAGTGAATTTAAAACAGCGGTGGATGTGATTGGAAGATGTAGTTTAAAATGACAGAATTTGACAACTTTTGACAGGATTACACAGAAACAGAAATCGTGAAAACAGAAAGTGTGGAAGCTTCACGCTTCAGAAGAACGATTCACAACATGATTTTTGGGCATATCATGAAAACACGACAGAATTCTAAGGAAACAGATTGCATGGATAACTCCAAAACCAGAGATAAACCATGCACACCCTAAAAGAGGAATATTCTAAACAATTCCAGAATACTTCAGAATATACACAACCGTCAAATACAGAGTTTTTTTTTTTTTTTTTAAACTTAAACATCAGAACTTACACATTGTTTTAAGATCTGGAAGACTGTACAGAACTCGATATACCTTACCAAGACTGCACCAGACAGGGGTTTTCAAACATCAACATCAATCCTATACATCGGTTTAAAATTTCAAAAGTTATACAGAACTTGACATAATTTTAAAATACCCTCACATAAATAGAACGTGTATGGCTGTAGCAACCAACCCCCATGAACTCGATCCGTCAACTACATTAAATCATCATCATGAGGCACAAAGTCTTCATCCACGGTTTCAATACCTACATTAGAGAGCTCACCTATGAGTCTAAAACTCAGTAAGAACATATAAATGCAGAGATGCATATGCTATGCATGAACTTTTTAGAATACGTGACATTACAGAACATTATTTTTATCTGTCAGAGGGGTATAAGTGGGGCTTATAGGGGAACCGGCAAGTGCACGACAGGCACATAACAGATTTACAGAACAAAAACAGAACAGAACAGACAGAGCTGTACAGAACAGTAGGCCAGTCTCTGTCCCGCACTTAACCAATACATTACAGTCAGATTTTATCTTTCTTAACTTCAAAATCGTGCATAGAAAACTTTTGCATGTCTTTCGGGAAAATCGTGTATGCATGAGCATTTACAGTGCTTAAGCGTAAAACAGCAGACAACAGGAATATTACAGCAGAACTTAATGTGTGACACAGATAACTCAGAACTTAACTCTAACTTTCTCTACCTGTAACCACCCGACATACGTAATACCTAGTATCTCCGTGATGTAGGGCCTTAAGGGTCAGCCTACGGGTATGAACTTACCTGTTTGCTGTAGAGTTGATAGTCTTGAACATCTCGGTTATGCACGGACCTGTACATGCATTGGAAGGAAAATAAACAAGTTGCAAATGCTAACTAATATCTTGTAGGATATGCTTCTAACTCCATTCAGACTTTTAGAAAACGATCCAAAGTGTTTTCACGTAATAACAGTGAGTTTTCTCCAAAACACCATAACCCTAAACTTCAACAAAACTCACTTTTAACATGTCCATACTTGTCAACTAGGTTAGATGACTACCTTTGCTAAAGAAAAAGGAAGCAGGAGAAACAAGTTTTGGAGATTTGGCACCGTCGCCAGGAAGAGAGAAAACAAAGAAGGCAGTGGGGTGTTTCACGTTGGAGTGAAAAGAAGAAAGGAAGAGAGGAAGAGTGAAGGCATGGCTTTTGCAACAAGTCAGCCATGTGTCATTCATCCATTGGCTTCCTCCTACCAAACTTAATTGGCTCTCCAATTTGCCCCTCATTAGTTTCCAACAAATTTGTTAATTAGTTAATCAGTTCGGTTTTTCCATTAAACACTCCAATAAATTCATTAAAACATTCATTACATTAATGTAATCATTTATCCCGCTAAATGAATTCCGGGAATATTTACATGGCAAAAATACCGGGTGTTACATATAATATCTCTGCACACCCTCGTCAATCTGGTTGCCAAATTCTAGATAAGAATGTTCGATTCTTAGTTTGGAATAGCTAAGAGTATGATAAACTAACAGGTCTCTAATGCTTAGCTACAATCTGTTGACAGTTCAGAAATCTTAAAACATGCTACATCACATCTCCACGTATGTCAGTCAACCAATACTGACGTTTGAAATCATGATTCACTTTAATATTATAGAGATGAATAACAATGTTCAACCTTTGACTCTCACCTAAAAGAGTGTGTCCATCTCAACTCTAAATCATTTGGCACCACAATTTTGCTTTTGAAAAGCATAAAAGCATCAACACAAACCTCTCAATTGTCATGCTGATATCATATTTCGATTAATCAAAACTCTCATCAAACTCAACATCAAGCTTCTGCATTTCTTTCTTAACACGCTACATTAGGGTTAGAAGTTGCTACCAAAATTATACACACAAACCATCTTACCACCAATATGATACTGCAGTTTGTATTCATTAATGGATAAAGATCTCTTCTATTAACCTAAGAACAAATTGGAAAGTTAACCTTAAACTTGATAACTCAAAATATCAGTTACAGCTTTCGCCTTACTCAAAGATATTTCAGGATATAACCATAATCCTTCATATAATCCATTCGGCTAGAAGAAAGAATATTTCAAGCTCTTACAATCGAAGACAACCCAAAACTCTAAGTCATGTCAATAACATTGCCATTATCCTGATCATGGGTGGGTACTTTCCCTTTCCCTTTCACTACTTCAATCGTTCAACACGTTTGCATTAATACATATTCAAGTCTAATAAATGATGCAATGGTAAACATTTACTATGACAATTGTTACGACCTGGAGGTGGGCCTAACGGAACGCTGGGTTGGGCAACTCAATCCTCGGAGAGGACCAGATCATCCCATCAAAGAGTTGGTTCGCAAAAAAATACTTGAATATTATCAAAAGCCAAGATTCACGTATTGATCACAAATATAATAGAGCGATAACGTAAACACAGTTCAATAAGTTCAATAAGTTTAAATTCATATTCAAATCCAATCCATATAATCTTATACAAACCACACTAGAGAGATCCTCTTCGAAATTCAAATAAACACTCAACAAGAAAAATAAATAAAGGAAACAGCTTCCCAACTCAAGCTATTCACTGCCTTTGTTCTTTATTGGATTGGAAGAGGTAGTTTGAGGTGAGTGACTTACTCAGTAAAAATGTTATATTAAATGCATGTAAAACTTCTTTTACATTTTTTTGTTAAAATATGATGAGATATCAAAATAGTTTTCAAAATATCGTCCCATGAAAACTCATTTTCATCATTTAAAGGAAAATGCCCATTGAGCCACCAATGAGCCATTAAATAAATATCGTCGTATATATAGACGACTATACAAAAATATGTCGTTATCGTACTTATCATACGAAATCACTTTAGTTAAAATAGATGATCACTCAAGGACTCATCCAGCACATAAGCATAGAAAGACGGCGACTGAAGTCCAGAAACACCTCATGAGCCAGAAAGAAGAAATAAGCAATGTACGATCTGAATATCCAGCTCTGTTACTCGGGTTTTCGGTGAACAATGGTCATCTACAAAGCAACCTGTATAAACAATAATCAACAAATACCCTGACCAAGTTTAGGGATTTGAAACCTAAGGAGCGCGTCATCACCGCCCTATTACCCATTTTCTAATGTACAAACATAACAACCTTCACATAGCGGAAGGTGTACTGAGATGTCCTCCTGATACTTGACACCGAGATTTTCCAATGTATAATCAGGATCAATCCTCCATCACAACAATAATAAAACTATACTTCAATAGTAAATATGCAAATCGTACATACATACATGTAAAAATACTAATGTGTTGACGACCTAGCCTTGTCAGATTTTCTATAAGTGAGAACTCAGCAAAATAGAGTTTTAGGAAACAATGATGCAAACACAGTGTAAATAAGATAAAACACTACCTTTATGTCGACCGCTCTTTCTTTCAACTAGAGGCGAAACCTTATCAACTGACTCGAAATCTTCAAAGTCGTCTGAAGTTAAAACAAAATCAAGGTTATGATTATTTCACTAATCACTAAGGGAGACACTAGGATGAGTCCTAAATCGGGATTAGGAACTCAATCCAAGACACTATAAATGGCCATGAATTTCATCTGTGCAGTCAACACTTTAGGTGGACTAGTTGACACTTATAAGTGGGGGTCGACCCACCGGTCAACGCTTAGAAAAATTGGGTTGGCCGCGGTCGACATTTTATTCTAGCAGTCGACACTTCATACCTCTCGGGTTTTGTCTTGAATACACTTGTAACGCCCCAATTTAAAAATCTCCAATTTGAAACCCTAATTTTGAAAGCCCTAAAATTTTTCCCAAAATTAATTTAAAATCGATCGTTAAAATCTTATTTTCATAATATTAAAAACATAATAATAACTGGAAACTCTTAAATGCACGGAAGCTTTATCAGAGTATAAATAAATTTGTTGGAAACTTGAAATAATTGCATATTTAAAACAATTTTATAAAACTTTATTTAACAATTAAAATTAACATATTTATTCAAATCTTAAATTGAAATAAAACTTTAAATATTGTTTGAAAAACTAAAGCATACTAATTTAAATCATTTTCTTCAAACTTAACAATATCTTCTTCTTCTATATGTTCGCTTGCCACTGAAGGGTTCTCGATTGCAGCTAGTTTTTCCTCAGACAAAAATTCACCTACATCACAAATTAAAAACTATGAGATAACTCAGTAAGCGAAAATACGTGCAAGTTACAAAACTTTTACTTTTACCAAATCCTGTTAATTGTTACATACTGGTTGAAAAACTCAACCTTCTTTTAAGACCTAGTCATCTCATTGTTGTTCAGACTTCGTCATCTTTTACTTTTACTTTTAACGTTCAAGCTCACCATCTCATTGTTGTTCAGGCTTTTGCTATCACGTAGATTCCATCAATTCCATCATTTTCATACACATGCAAATGTCCTACCCATTTTATTTTTTAAACAATTCTATATCGATATTCTAACATATGTGCTCAATTATCGAAAAACGTGTGATAAAATGAAATAGTAATAAAGAAATTAATCTATCATGTGATATAAGCCCGTAGCCAAAACGTTATAAAACATTATATTTACAATTGGATTTCGAGCAATTAATGTTTATCGGGATATTCCAAAAAATTCCAAAATAGTAACCTGTTCAAATCAAATCTTTGATATTAAAATCCAATTTAATAAATCTAATTTCAAAGTAAATTGAGCAAAATTTCCTTACGTTGTGTTATCAGGTCGGATCGGATTGGATCGGTTGGATCGATTTAGATTGAATTGGACAGTTCCAAAAATCTTTCCTGCCTAATTTGAATATCAATATTAAAATCTCATTTAAATTATTCCAACTTTAGAAGAATTTGGGCAAAAATTCCTTATCGGTTAAATTTTTGATCGGTCCGAATTGATTATGGTAGAAATTTCATTCGGGTCCGGTTCGGTTCAGGTCTGGTGAACAGTACCGATTCGGTTCGGGTCGATAAATAGTGCCGATCTTGTTCGTGTCTTGTGAACAGTGCCAGTTCGGTTCGGGTCGGGTGAACAGTGCCGGTCCTGGTCGGGTCGGGTTAGTTCATTGCTGGTCTGGTTCGATCTGGAATGAATTAAGTGAACCAGTTAAGTTTTTTTTCTTTAAAACTGAACCTCGGCTTTCTTCTTCGTGATTTCTGCTGAGAAAGAGAGAAGAGATGGTGAGGCAGTGAGAGTAACAGAGAGGGAGAGGTGAAGAACCAGAGAGAGATCGAGCGAGGGATATCGATAGAGGAAAAGAGAGAGAGAGAGGGAGGGCTTACTCTGATTGGTCGTCGATGGAGGTCAAGGGAGCTTCGTCGGAGCTTGGTTGCTAGAGAGGAGAACTTTGTGAGGTAAGTTCTCTTTTCTTTCTAGAGAACTCGAGAGGGAGGGCTGTGGGGTGATTTCTCCATCACCCGAACCCCTCTATTTATAAGGGAGGATCAGCCCCGCGCCTTCCGTGAAATCTGAGTTCTGATCGGATTTTCTGAGCTAAAAATCAATCAGCTTGGATTTTCTGGTTGTTACCAGATCAGCGCCTGATTTCTGATTCTAAACCTTCTCCTTAAATGGTTTAGGTTCGTTCTGAAATTTTATCTTGTATGCTAATCCTCTAATTTTTAGGAAGGATATGAAAATTTGCTTAGTTGGTTTGATTTAGAAAATTCAAAAATTGAATCTTGCATTGATTTAGAGATTTCCAATTTTGATTTACAAATACAATCCCTAGTTGTAACAATCTTTCTTCTTTAAAAGAAATTTCGTTCTCGAAATTTAAAACAATTACATAAATAACTCGGGGTAGATCTTTCTCATGTCATCTTCTCTTTCCCAAGTTGCTTCTTCAATGTTTCGGTTCTTCCAAAGCACTCTGACAAGCGAGACCTTCTTATTCCTTAGTCTTCTTTCTTCTGCCTCTAGAATTTGAATCACTCTTTCTTCATATGATAAATCACGGTTGATTGTAAAGTCTAGAGATCTTGATGGTAAGACATGCGAGGAGTCTGGAACGTATTTCTTCAACATCGAGACATGAAAGACATTGTGTACATGCTTGAATGAATTTGGTAATTCCAACTGGTAGGCAACTTCTACTATCCTACTTGTGATTTCAAATAGGCCTATAAATCTTGGGCTCAATTTTCTTTTCTTTCCAAAGCGCATCACACCTCTCATTGGCGAGATTTTTAGGAAAACTTGATTTCCCACAACAAACTCCAACTTTCTTCTTCTTCTTCTTCTATCGGCATAACTTTTCTGTCTACTCTGAGCCGTAAGAATTCTCTTCCGAATTAATGTAACAATCTCAGCGGTCTGTCTCAAAATATCTGGCCCAACAAGCACTCCTTCGCCCACTTCGTACCAATGCACTGGAGATTTACATTTTCTACCATATAAAGCTTTATAAGGTGCCATCCCAATCGAAGCTTGGTAACTGTTGTTGTAGGCGAACTCCACCAATGGTAAATTCTTACTCCAATTCCTTGAAAGTTGATAGCACACGCTCGTAACATATCCTCCAGGGTTTGAATCATCATTTCTGATTGCCCATTAGTCTGAGGGTGGAAAGCTGTACTAAAGTTCAACTGAGTCCCCATAGCTTTCTGCATACTCTTCCAAAATTTCGAGGTAAAGCGGGAATCTCGATCAGACACGATAGAAACAGGTGTACCATATAGTCTGATAATCTCCTGAACATAAAGCTGAGCATATTGATCCATGGTGTAGGTAGTCTTTACAGGAAGGAATGTACTGATTTGGTCAATCGATCTACTATCACCCAAATGGAGTCGTGACCCTTAAACGTCTTAGGAAGTCCTACTACAAAGTCTATAGTAATATGCTCCCACTTCCACTAAGGCACCATGAGCGGTTGCAAAGTACCAGCAGGTCGTTGGTGTTCCGCTTTGACTTGCTGACAAGTGAGAACTTCTCCAAAAACTTGGCTACGTCTAATTTCAACCCACGCCACCAATAATGCTGCTTCAAATCTCGATACATTTTTGTTGACCTAGGATGTACCGAGTAAGGGGTTGAGTGTACTTCCTCCAATATAGCTCTCTTTAATTCAGCATCATCTGGTATACACCATCTCTTTTTGAATTGGATAATCCCACCATAAGATACGAAAAATTCAGAAATTTTTCTCGCCTCCATATCACTTTTTACCTTGCAAATGTAAGCATCTCCCCATTGCTTATCCTTTATTTGATCAAGTAAACTTGGCTGAATCGTCATAGCAGACAATCTCTCTAGTAGCTCAAACTGTACAACTTTGATATTAGATTTCTGCATCTCCTCAGTTAACTGCCTTGAAATCAGTCGCAACGAAGAAATTTGAGACGATGCTCTTCTACTCAAAGCACAGCTACGACATTAGCTTTGCCAGGATGATAAATAATTTCGCAGTCGTAGTCCTTTACTAGCTCCAACCATCTGTGTTATCTCATGTTTAGATCCTTCTGAGTTAGGAAATATTTCAAACTTTTGTGATCCGTATAAATATCGCACATTTCTCCATAAAGATAATGCCTTAAGATTTTTAATGCGTGAACTACCGCTGCAAGCTCCAAATCATGAGTTGGGTAGTTCTTCTCGTGCTCCTTCAACTGTCTCGAGGCATAGACTATCACTTTTTCTTCTTGCATGAGGATACATCTCAAACCATACTTCGAAGCGTCATTATATACTACAAATTTTCCTGATCCAGTTGGTATAGTAAGTATAGGTGCTGAGACTAACCTTTTCTTCAGTTCCTGAAAGCTTTGCTCGCACTCATTAGTCCATGAATACTTGGCACTTTTCTTGGTTAGCTTTGTAAGCGAGTTGGCTAAGGTTGAAAAACCTTCTACGAATCTCCGATAATATCCCACAAGACCAAGAAAACTCCTTATTTTAGATGCATTCTTTGGTTGAGACCATTTACTAACAACTTCAATCTTTGATGGGTCCACTGCTATGCCCTCCTTTGAAATAATGTGACCAAGAAAAGCCACATTCTCATCCAAAATTCACACCTAGAGAACTTTACATATAACTTCTCACGTCTCAATGTAGATAGGATAATCTTTAAGTGTTCTTCATGCTCTTTCTTGCTCTTGGAGTAGATAAGAATGTCGTCAATGAAGACTATCACAAAATCATCCAAAAAGGTCTTGAAAGTACGATTCATCAAATCCATAAATGCGGCTGGTACATTACTTAATCCGAATGACATGACTCGTAATTCAAAGTGGTCATATCTAGTACGAAACGTCGTCTTGAACACATTGTCCTCCTTAATTTTTAGCTGATGATATCCAGACCTTAGATCAAGTTTCGAGAAAACTGTCGCTCCTTTCAATTGATCAAACAAGTCATCGATTCTTGGCAGTGAGTACTTGTTCTTGATAGTAACTTTGTTGAGCTCTCTGTAGTCGATACACATTCTCATCGATCCATCCTTTTTCTTCACAAATAAAACCGGAGCTCCCCAGGTTGAGAAACTCCGTTGGATAAATCCTTTCTCCAGCAAATCGTCAAATTGGGTCTTCAACTCCTTTAATTCGCTTGGCGCCATTCTGTAAGGAGCTTTAGAGTCGGTGTCGTTCCAGGTAACAGCTCAATACTAAATTCTACATCTCTTGCAGGTGGTAACATTGTCAGGTCATCGGGAAAGACGTCAGAAAATTCATTAACTATCGGCACCATATCCAATGTCGTGGCTTCTTTAGGTTCTGAACGAATGACACTAGCTAGAATTCCAATGCAACCAGAATTTAATAAATTCCAAGCTCTCATAGCTGATATCACTAGAATTCTTGAACCTTTAGAATCTCTGTAGAAAGAAAACGGTTCTTTTCCAGGCAGTTGAAAATTTACCATCTTCTTGCGACAATCAATAGTTGCATAGTGATTAGTAAGCCAATCCATTCCAAGGATAACGTCATAATTGTGCATCGCCAAAATAATTAAATCGATCTTCAATTGATTTTCCCCAATATACACTTCGCACCTTCTAATAATAGAATCGGCAATCATAACCTTGCCCGAAGGTGTAGCTATTCCCATATTATATTCTAGAGACTCTACTTTAATATCAAACTTCTTAGCATGCTTAAGGGATATAAATGAATGTGTAGCTCCAGAATCAAATAATATGCTAGAAGATATGCCGGAATGTGATGACCCGGATGTGTAAGTATGTGTACGATGGCTGCACGAACCGGAACTTGGATGGCGGTAGGTCCGCGCGGGCGAGCTGGAAGGTGACGGGTCGTAAAAAGGGGGTCTTCGCAATCCCACATCGCTTAGGGAAGTATGTGGAAATGAAACATATGTAAAGAGACCCTCTCAAGATAGCAAGACGCATTTTAGAGCACAATTGGCAACGGATCCCATAAGAACTCCGAAGTTCAAAGTGCTTCGGCGAGAGTAGTACTAGGTTGGGTGACCGACTGGGAAGTCCTCACCAAACAAAGCCGTGAGGGGAGGATATTGGGCTACGGCCCAATCCCCAGAGCGGACAATATCTTGCTGGGAAAATGGATCGTTACATGGAAATAAAGATCGAACCTGTCACCACAGATGTATTTCCTTCAGCTTCATCTTTAGTCATGACAAAGACTATAGTGGTCGTCTTGGTTTACTCTCAAGCATTCTTTGGGCAATTACTAATATAATGTCCGGGTTGTCCGCATTTAAAACAAGTGTTGGCCTGTACGTGACACTCTCCAAAATGTGGTTTCTTGCAGGAGGGACATAAAGGTGCATTTCTCATCGTGGGTTCCTTCTTAACAAATTTAGAAGGTCCTCCAGCAAATTTAGAAGGTCCTCCAGTAGGTCCATTGTTCATGGGTCGCTTAAATTTAACTAATTGCTGTTGTGGAACTTTATATCGTGCAGCTTGAGTCGCATGGCTATATCTCCTCCGTAATTCCTGTGCCTTGATGACATCTTTCTCTCCTTGCTCTGCAGACAGTGCTTTCTCCACCACAAATACGAATGAAGAGTTCTTGGATGTAATGAGATGGATATCCTTGAGTATCTCTGCCCTTAGCCCTTTGATAAACCTTTTTACCTTCATAGTCTCATTACCAGCAATGTGAGGAACATAACGAGACAATTGCTCAAATTTATGCAGATACTCCATAACGCTTCCGGTCTGCTTGAGAGCCATGAATTCTTCAGCCTTCGCATCCATCATTGAGTCTGTAAAGTACTTCTCGTTAAATAACTCCTGAAATTTCTCCCAGGTCATGGTAGCGACTGAATGCATCGCCTTTACGGAGTTCTACCAATAACGAGCTTCCATTTGGAACATAGAAGACGCACAAATAACTTTGTAACACCCGAAAAATTTCTCTAACGTACGTAGCCTTAGTTTAGGCTATGGTACACGGGCTTAATGTTAATCTTGGAGTTATGCTAATTGTAATTTAAGAGTGAAATTGGAAAAGAAATTGGAATGATAACCCTAAAATAGAACGGTTGGAAATTTTTATGAATTCAAGTTAATGAAATTGATTTAATAAATAAAAGAAATAAAAGTGGAGGCATGGAGATGAAATCACGTTGGAGATTAGAGGAGTCTTTTCGTTGCCAAGCGGGTAATTGTACGAGTGAGTTAACGGCACGAAGTGATAGCACCCTTGTCAAGCAGTCAGGTAAGTAGAGGAATCTTTTCGTTGCCTTCGGGTCTACACCATAGAACGGTATGGTTTATTGATTTGTGTTTTGTTTCGTGTTGCGTTGTGTTGTTTGGTTTCGTGTTGTGTTGTGTTGCATATCTTTGATACATGCATTGTGAGTTACAGTACGCTATGCTAGATACGAGTGGTTGGATTGTTTGACATTGTGAGTGTGAACGGTAATTAGAAAAAAGAATAGCAAAATCTTAAGGCATCGGTTGATGCGGGCAAATCTTAAGGCATCGGTTGATGCTGGCAAATCTTAAGGCATCGGTTGATGCGGGCAAATCTTAAGGCATCGGTTGATGCGGGCAAATCTTAAGGCATCGGTTGATGCGGGCAAATCTTAAGGCATCGGTTGATGCGGGCAAATCTTAAGGCATCGGTTGATGCGGGCAAATCTTAAGGCATCGGTTGATGCGGGCAAATCTTAAGGCATCGGTTGATGCGGGCAAATCTTAAGGCATCGGTTGATGCGGGCAAATCTTAAGGCATCGGTTGATGCGGGCAAATCTTAAGGCATCGGTTGATGCGGGCAAATCTTAAGGCATCGGTTGATGCGGGCAAATCTTAAGGCATCGGTTGATGCGGGCAAATCTTAAGGCATCGGTTGATGCGGGCAAATCTTAAGGCATCGGTTGATGCGGGCAAATCTTAAGGCATCGGTTGATGCTGGCAAATCTTAAGGCATCGGTTGATGCGGGCAAATCTTAAGGCATCGGTTGATGCGGGCAAATCTTAAGGCATCGGTTGATGCGGGCAAATCTTAAGGCATCGGTTGATGCGGGCAAATCTTAAGGCATCGGTTGATGCGGGCAAATCTTAAGGCATCGGTTGATGCGGGCAAATCTTAAGGCATCGGTTGATGCGGGCAAATCTTAAGGCATCGGTTGATGCGGGCAAATCTTAAGGCATCGGTTGATGCGGGCAAATCTTAAGGCATCGGTTGATGCGGGCAAATCTTAAGGCATCGGTTGATGCGGGCAAATCTTAAGGCATCGGTTGATGCGGGCAAATCTTAAGGCATCGGTTGATGCGGGCAAATCTTAAGGCATCGGTTGATGCGGGCAAATCTTAAGGCATCGGTTGATGCGGGCAAATCTTAAGGCATCGGTTGATGCGGGCAAATCTTAAGGCATCGGTTGATGCGGGCAAATCTTAAGGCATCGGTTGATGCGGGCAAATCTTAAGGCATCGGTTGATGCGGGCAAATCTTAAGGCATCGGTTGATGCTGGCAAATCTTAAGACATCACGACCGATGCAGACAAATCTTATTAGCACAATTGAGCGTTAGAAACTGCATGTGATAGGATTGGTTGCATCGTGTGTTGTTTGCATTCATTATTCCCTACTTGCTAAGCATTAGGCTTACTTTTTGTGTTATGTGGTGTAGGTGACGACCGTTATTCAGGTAAGCTAGATGACGAAGCCCAAGATTAGGCAGCGGTCGATGAAGCATGGAGCATACCGGTGCAGGCATATATCGGGGCGTCTCAGCCACGATTCTCGGGTAGTCTTGTGGGGACGTTGATACTTTGTATTGTAGATATTTTTATTTTGGATGATTATGGATAATGGATGTTTTGATGGATGGTTGGTATGTGAATAATAGTGTTTTGAGATTTAAATTTCAGATCTTTGGGTTTTGGTAATTTTAGGCGTTATGCCGCTCGTTTTATTTTTAAAGTAAATAACGTCGGGTTTCACTTTTCTCTATATTTTTGTTAATCGTTTTGAGTCGGTTTTCTGAGATTTTTACGGGGCACGGAGTCGGGGATGTCGGGAATGTGTGGATAAATTTTCAGATGATTTGGAGGTGTTTGGCTCGAAGAAAATCGAAGAAAATTGGGAAAATGCCGAAAATAGGCGCGCAGGGCGCGCTGGCACCCGAGAGGGTGCCGAACGTTCGGCGCCTGCACGCACGCAAGGTGGCGCGCGCGGCGCCCAGCACACACATTTTTGGTTTTTTTTTTTAAATTTTGCCTATTTCTAAAATGTTTTGACCTGACCTTTTCCAACGTATTTTACGCACGTTTTCCAATATTTTCGAGGGTTTGAAAAACCCAAAAACATAGTCAAAATTTTATCGAAAAATTATTTTAAACGTCGTTTTAAATACGGTTTGGGTTAGCAAAGTAGCGTACAGAGCCGGGGTGGGTTCGGGGGCGTTACAAACTTTCTCCTCTTCAGAAATTTTGGCATGTTCAAACTTTAAATATTGTTTGAAAAACTAAAGCATACTAATTTAAAACATTTTCTTTAAACTCAACAAAAAATTAACATATTTATTCAAATCTTAAATTGAAATAAAACTTTAAATATTGTTTGAAAAACTAAAGCATACTAATTTAAAACATTTTCTTTAAACTCAACAAAAAATTAACATATTTATTCAAATCTTAAATTGAAATAAAACTTTAAATATTATTTGAAAAACTAAAGCATACTAATTTAAAACATTTTCTTTAAACTCAACAAAAAATTAACATATTTATTCAAATTTTAAATTAAAATAAAACTTTAAATATTGTTTGAAAAACTAAAGCATACTAATTTAAAACATTTTCTTTAAACTCAACAAAAAATTAACATATTTATTCAAATTTTAAATTAAAATAAAACTTTAAATATTATTTGAAAAACTAAAGCATACTAATTTAAAACATTTTCTTTAAACTCAACAAAAAATTAACATATTTATTCAAATCTTTGAAAGTCCTAAAATTTTCCCCAAAATTGATTTAAAAGCGAGCGTTAAAATCTTATTTTTATAATATTAAAAACATAATAATTACTGAAAAATCTTAAATGCGCGGAAGCTTTATCAGAGTATAAATAAATTTGTCGGAAACTTGAACTAATTGCATATTTAAAACAATTTTATAAAACTTTATTTGACAATCAAAATTAGACATATTGATGCAAATCTTAATTGAAATAAAACTTTAAATATTGTTTGAAAAAACTAAAGCATACTAATTTAAAACATTTTCTTTAAACTCAACAAAAAAATTAACATATTTATTCAAATTTTAAATTAAAATAAAACTTTAAATATTATTTGAAAAACTAAAGCATACTAATTTAAAACATTTTCTTTAAACTCAACAAAAAATTAACATATTTATTCAAATCTTAAATTGAAATAAAACTTTAAATATTGTTTGAAAAACTAAAGCATACTAATTTAAAACATTTTCTTTAAACTCAACAAAAAATTAACATATTTATTCAAATTTTAAATTAAAATAAAACTTTAAATATTATTTGAAAAACTAAAGCATACTAATTTAAAACATTTTCTTTAAACTCAACAAAAAATTAACATATTTATTCAAATCTTAAATTGAAATAAAACTTTAAATATTATTTGAAAAACTAAAGCATACTAATTTAAAACATTTTCTTTAAACTCAACAAAAAATTAACATATTTATTCAAATCTTAAATTGAAATAAAACTTTAAATATTATTTGAAAAACTAAAGCATACTAATTTAAAACATTTTCTTTAAACTAAAACTTTAAATATTATTTGAAAAACTAAAGCATACTAATTTAAAACATTTTCTTTAAACTCAACAATATCTTCTTCTTCTGTATGCTATCTTGCCACTGGAGGGTTCTCAATTGCAGATAGTTCTTCCTCAGACAAAAATTCACCTACATCACAAATTAAAAACTATGAGATAACTCAGTAAGCAGAAATACGTGCAAGTTACAAAACTTTTACTTTTACTTTTACTAAATCCTGTTAACTGTTATATAATGGTTGAAAAACTCAACCTTCTTTTAAGACTTAGCCATCTCATTATCGTTCAGGCTTCGTCATCTTTTACTTTTACTTTTAACGTTCAAGCTCACCATCTCACTGTCGTTCAGTCTTTTGTTATTACGTAGATTCCGTCAATTCCATCATTTTCATACACATGCAAATCTCCTACCCATTTTATCTTTTATACAATTTTATGTCGATATTCTAACACGTGTGCTCAATTATCAAAAAACATGTGATAAAATGAAATAGTAATAAATAAATTAATCTATCATGTGATGTATAGCCGTAGACAAAACGTTGTAAAACATTATATTTTACACTTACTTGGATTCCGAGCAATTAATGTTTATCGGGATATTCCAAAAAATTCCAAAATAGTAACCTACTCAAATCAAATATTTGATATTAAAATCCTATTTAATAAATCTAATTTCAAAGGAAATTGAGCAGAATTTTCTTACGTTGTGTTATCAAGTCAGATCGGATCGGTTGGATTGATTTGGATTGAATTGGACAGTTCCAAAAATCTTTTCTGCCTAATTCGAATATCAATATTAAAATCTCATTTAAATTATTCTAACTTTAGAAGAATTTGGGCAAAAATTCCTTACCGGTTAAATTTTTGATCGGTCCAGATTGATTTGGGTAGAAATTTAGTTCGGGTCCGGTTCAGTTCGGGTCGAGTGAACAATGCCAGTTCGGTTCAGGTCGGTGAACAGTGTCGGTCCGGTGAACAGTGCCGGTTCGGTTCAGGTCAGGTTGGTTCACTGCTGATCCGGTTCAGTCTGGAATGAATTAAGTGAACCGGTTCAATTTTTTTTTCTTTAAAACTGAACCTCGACTTTCTTCTTCGCAATTTCTGCTGAGAAAGAAAGAAGAGAGGGTGAGGCAGTGAGAGTAACAGAGACGGAGAGGTGAAGAACCAGAGAGAGATCGAGAGAGGGATAACGACAGAGGAAAATAGAGAGAGAAGGAGGGCTTACTCTGATTGGTCGTCGATGGAGGTCAAGGGAGCTTCGTCGGAGCTCGGCTGCCAGAGAGGAGAACTTCGTCGGAGCACTTGCTGCGGTGGTCGGAGACTGAGGTAAGTTTTCTTTTCTTTCTGGAGAACTCGAGAGGGAGGGCTGTGGGGCGATTTCTCCATCACCCGAACCCCTCTATTTATAGGGGAGGATCAGCCCCACACTTTCCGTGAAATCCGAGTTCTGATTGGATTTTCTGAGCTGAAAATCAATCAACTCGGATTTTCTGGTTGTTACCAGATCAACACCTGATTTCGATTCTGAACCTTCTCCTTAAGTGGTCTAAGTTCATTCTGAAATTTTATATCCTCTAATTTTTAGGAAGGATATGAAAATTTGCTTAGTAGGTTTGATTTGGAAAATTCAAAAATCGAATCTTGCATTGATTTAGGGATTTCTAATTTTGATTTACAAATACAATCCCTAGTTGTTACAACACTAACGGTCAATACTTCATCCTATCAATCGACACTTCATAGCCCTCGGGTTAAATCGTCAAAATAGCCTAGCGGTCGACACTTCCCTTCAAGTGTCGGCACATTTGAGCTATCGAGTCAAACTTCTATTACACTAGCTATCGACACCTCATTCTCTTGGTCTTAACTCATAACAAGCTAGCGATCGATACTTCCCTTGAAATATCGATCTCTAAAACGATCTAGCAAATAAGAGTTGTTCGAACTCGCATTTCCTGACTGCTCTCGCCTCCAAATGACAATTATACCTTTATACAATCCAAAGACACTGAAATAGCCAAAAAGATCGAACAGATTCATGCTCCATTGCTCAAATTCGCTCCCAACTCAAACTCTAACTACAAATCTTTAAATCAAAGAGGAAAACTTACTAATAACTAAAGCTCCTACACAAAGGTTGCAAGAATCGGAGTCGAATATCATCCTCCTCCTTCACCTTCTCTCAGCTCTCTCTCCTTTCCTCTCTTCGACGGCTGCACAAAATGGGAAACAAAGGGTTTCCCAAACTTTTTTTATCAAATTTTCCCATATTTACATTTTTCTCCCTTAACTTATTTAATAAACCCACGCTTTATTTTAGATAAAAAAAATTCAAGTTCTATTCTTCACAACTCCGAACATACTTTAAACTCCACATCAAAAATTATTCTAATTTATACTCATAGCAAAATTAGATAAATAAAATTTAATTAATTATAAAAATACCAATTTTTACAACAATGGCCATCAACATCGATCCCATAGTCGATCCACGTTCCAGCTTCTCAAATGCTAACTGAAATTTTTTTCCTACAGTTAAAGTTAACATCTTTTCTCATTAATTGCGTCAATAGTATAAAATTGAAAGGAGAACATACAAGGAAACGACAACATCACCTAGGTAATCTCAAGAAACTTTAAGCCACAAATGCTTTACTAGATCTAATGAGAAATCATCTCTAGAATAAACAAGAAACTTAAACTTTGTTATTCTGAAGTTGCATCCTTTCTCTTAACATACAACTTACGACCTCATAATGTCTACAACAAAATTATCATATAATCCATATTTAAGACTTAGTGTAAACACTGTATAATTAATAAAGACCACAGCAACTTATCTAAAAAAAGCCCGAAGACTCGGCTTTTCAAACCCGCACAACATTGGGGTATTAGTCCAAACAAGAGACTCGTAAAATCAAAATGCTCATAATGTGTACAAATGTTATTTTAGGGAAATTCTATACACGGTTTTTTTACAAACAGTAGTCCAAATTTAAATCAATTATGAAAAAATAACTTGTCTCACCCAATCGATCAAACAACTTATAGATCATCAATAACGTACACTTATTCTTAGTCATCACTATGCTCAACAGAAGTACCATTATGCTTCTTAACAAGTAACCACATATTACTTGCTAAGAAGTTCAAATTTAAATCAATTATGAAAAATAACTCAACTCACCCAATCGATCAAACAACTCATAGATCATCAATAACATACACTTCTTAGTCATCACTATGCTCAACAAAAGTACCATTATGCTTCTTAACAAGTAACCACAACCAACACATATGAAAAAGGCTATATCGAACGCAACACAACTCTAGAGGAGAGCTATCATGCTACTCTAGAGCCCTATAACACTCCATGTAGAATTCTGCAGCAAAAGAGCGCTTATAACATAGCAATTCACCATCGTTTAGAGAAAAATTAGGTCGGCGAGTCATTTTAATGAAGATATATAAATAGAAGACACCCGAGACGACTAAAGGTGATATAAGACTAACGACCACAAATGAAAATAGAAGATGCCATGTTCTTCCTTTGCGAAACTCGTGGAAACTACAGTGGATGCATGAAGGAACAGCGAGACTGTGAACGTTAGCCTAGTTTTATATGTCAATCTCTTCTCTTTATTTTGTCTATATTTTCCATGAGGATCATTATTCATTAATTTTTAGTTGTTTTTTTATCATCAATTAATGTTCTTTCTAGGATTGCATTTTGAACTCGAGATGTAGTTGAATTATATTTCTATCTTATAAATTTTTATTCCTTCGTATTAAGTTTGTGATCCCGTTGATTGGCCATTAGTTGGATTAATTTTATACATGCAAAGAAGATAGAAAAAGATCTTTTATGTTTAGATCGATAGGAACAAACGATCAATGTGTGGAAACCTTGAATTTACGTTCAATAGAAATATATCTACATGAAGTATGCAACTCGGTTATGAACTTAATCAATTGTTGTAGTTTTTATTTTCATAAGGATATCATGAATTAAATTATGGAAATATTTTTAATTAATTATCAAAAGAAACTTTTAGAGTTTATGGTTTCTTACTAACAAACTCAAACGAATTAAAAAATGTTTATAATTTATTTGGTTGAAAGATTGAAAGATAATTGTAATCCTAGGTTTATTTCATTGAAGGTTTTTTACATTTTATTTTTCATTGATATTTTATTAGTTTTTTAACTTTCTATAAATCAAAAGTTCGTTGTTTATATGGATCTGAGCTAAGATGAATCGTGCTAGTTTTTTTTATAGAAGATTGATCAAAGATTTTTCAATGATCTCCATGCCATTATGCAAGTTGTTGAAGAAAGATGTAATTTTCAATTTTGATGAATTTTGTCTAAAAACATTCAATGTACTGAAATAGAAACTTGTGACATCACGAATAATAGCTGCACTAGATTAGAGCATTCAATTCGTAGTTACGTGTCATGCAAGTGATTTTGCAGTTCATGCAACATTTAAATAGAGAAAAGAAAAGATTTTCTGCACAATGTATTACACAAGTAAAACCTTAAATGATTCTTGGCTCGACTATGCTACCACGAGAAGGAGTTATTAGCAGCTATATTCACTTTTGAGAAATTCAGGTCATATGATAGATAGGAAGGTAATTATTTATACCGACTATTCAGCTATCAAGTACTTGAGTTTAAAAGCAAATGTCAAGCCTGATAGGATGGATAGTCTTGTTGTGATAGTTTGGTCTAAAAATTTGAGACAAAATGGGTGCCTCTGAGCATCATTGAATCATTGTCGTGCTCTGATTTGTAATTAACATAATTAACCTATAATTAACTTGTTCATAATGAATTGAGCATATTTTTATGGTCATAATTGTTATTCTGATTCTATCTAGATATTTGATATCTTATGTTCAGATATAGAATATAATGTGAGTTGTTAATATTATACAGAGGTTTATTAAGAGTATATAAGGTCTATCTTTTTATTTTGAGAATTTATATGTCTAAATGGTTATATTTTGGACAAGTCCATCACAATCATCTCCCAATTAAACACTCTTTGTGATGAATAAAGGTGAAGTGTCACGAAATGTTGATTATGATAATTATCTGGTAAGCAATCTACTACCCCCAAATCTGTCATTCCACTTTTGGCACAAGGTAGCGACCAAATTTTGAGAAGATGTGGTCCAAGAGAAGAAATCAAAGACATCTTTCATCCTTGTCACTCTTCAGCTAATGAAAGACATTTTAGAGATGATCAAACAACAATCAAAGGCTCATAGTTTGGATTTTATTGGCCTACAATATATAAAGATGCTCATCATTTCGTTTCAAGATGTAATTGTTGTCAGAGAATTGCTACTCCCGAAGGCATGAAATGCCCTTTAACTCGTGGAGAGTGCGGTAAAGTTGCTTTTCAGTGAAGCATGAAATCAATAATTATCCAAGAAATTTATAAGCGCCTACTAAATCAAAAGAAGTTCTCAAGAAATACTAGAGTTTTAAATCGCTTGTCTCACATAAATATTTAAATTGTTTTTATAGAATTTAAGTAGACAACATATTTGAAACTGTGGATATAAGCATAGGCTAAATAAAATGGTTATCTACTAGCCATTTAGTACAAAAGAACCAATAATTCTACGAGATCTTGACATCCACATTTTTTCCACTCTGATTCTTATCCAATTTTATAGATGTACTGTACTCATAGGATTGATTAAAAGAAGACTTTGAACTATCCATTCCAATTCCTTTGATAAGCACTTTGACATATTTGTCATGGTTCAAAAATGTTGCTGTCTTAAATTGCCTAATTTGTGTAAACCAAGGAAAAGTCTTAACTACCATATCATGTTCATTTTAATTCATTTTGCATTATTTCTGAAAATTCTCTGCAAAGTGACTCATTCATTGCACCGAAATAATATTATCAAATTTTTTTTGTATAATTATCACATCTTTGCCTTTGTGTTTTGGTGAATAAGGTCGTGTACCTTTTTTCAATGTTAAAATCTCTTTAGACGAGGAATTTGCTCAGGAATTATAAAAAAAGATGACTTTGACTAGAAGCAGTAGATAGTCTTTCTGGTGGTAGATACACTTTGACTAACAAAAAAGAAAAATTAATTTGAGTTTTGAATTCATAGATTGATTATCACCTTTAGAATTAGAACTAACTACAAACAGAAAAAAAAAAAAAAAAACAGTACAGATAAATAGTTTGAAAACAGCTAAAACGTCACCCTCTTGCCTCTTTCTAGTGTAGACATGGAAAATATTTAACGTGGATGACAATGGCTTTCTCCTCTAAACTTGGGAAGATCAATGATCAAATTAATCGTTCTGCAATTGAACCATCCTGCATGAACTCCGAATCGGTCTCTATACTGTTCCATTGTCTTTGGCGACAAAACCACCTCTAGATCCACGCTTTCGTTCCCTTCTCTCTCCGGGAAAGCCGAAATCTTCTCGTCGAATTTGTTCGCCCTGCCACTTCAGATTGCCAACGGCCTGGCCCACCCAAAATCGTTATCGTACATTAGAAACCTCAACGAGCTTCCCATCGTGATTGAAGCGCCGTCAAAGTTTTCGAGAGGAAACAATCTCGACACGCTCTCCCAATCCTCTATTCCGCCGTGCACCGTAGCGTTGTCGTGTGCCACAAGAAATGAGAGTGAGTTGGGCTGCCGGGGAAGAAGATGGGCCAGGCGTGCTAGCTAGCAAGCCTGGCCCATCGAGCCAACGAGTCGACTCGTTTGGAAACTGTTTGGCTCGATTCCTGGCAGGCTCGCGAGCCCAGTCCCTGAGCTCAGCTCGACCCACCTCATGGGACCGGACCGGGCCATGTTCGGCTGACAAGTCAGACCGCCAGTTAAACATCTCTGATTTAAAGCTTAAATGAATTTCCACCGAAAATGGCATTATTGAAATAAAAATGCGAGAGAGGAGTAAAATAAAAAGCGCATTATTAATAAAGGGAAGCGGAAGAGGCGAAGTGCGGGAAAAGTGAAAGCGAGTCATGTCAAAAAGCAACAGCTCAGGGACGGTCTTAGATTTGTGGGTCCCGCGCAATCTATCTGCGCAGATTTGTTCCTCAGCTTTTCATCTTACACGCGCCTTATATGGAGGACCACCTATCAAAAAGAATCTCCTATGCTTTTACAGGATGTTACTGTGGTTGGAATACAAACTTAAAAATTTAAGATTAATCCATTTCATACCTAAACCATATAACATAATCTACTCAATTAATTTGTGTCAAACTATAATACCTTCTCAAATATATATGTTGAAAATATTGTAATACACAATATCTTCGTAAATATAGTATGACGGGTTCAATTTCCTTATTATTTTGAACTGAACTCTCCTTTTAGGCAGTGGAAGGTCCGGATGGATTTGGTCCAACCAAATTGAAACCGAACCCATAAGTTCAATTTCATTTTTTTTGGAAACTGAAACCCTAAATCATCAATTTGGTAGGGTTTATAAGATTCAACCCGGACTGATTGGTCACCTAATCAGGGTAGGAGGATAGAGCGGAATCTAACTTTGGTTGGTTGGCCCGACACTGAGTAAACACAAGACATGATAGATTGCCTAAATCTCCCCCCACTTTACACAACCAACTGCGTGCACGTCTGCATATTGGACCTGCTTCGATGTTGCTAATTAAGATATTCTAATCATGATTGAAATAGAGATTTAGAGCATGTAATTGGTGGAGGACACGTGTTTGACACAGTGTTTTCTTGGTTTTGTTTGTCTCGACTTTGAAAAAATTAATAAAATATAAACTCGATGCTCTCTGGATGATTTAAATATTTTGCGAATCAAGAATATGATGTCACATTACAATCTCTTGTCCAACATTATATTCCTCCACATCAATTAAATTTTCCGTTCTACTTTAGTCGGAAACTTACCTTTGAAGTTCATAAAAAAGGTAGGAGGATCAGTCTTCCTCGAAGTCCAGCAGAAAGTCAGTTAAGTTCTCAGAGTCATCAATGGCATCGTCCAGTGTCATTGAACCTTCCTTTTGAGGTTTACCCTGCAAGTGTAATAAGACAATAACCCCCCTTACTTCCAACTGCAGAGTAATTTAGCAGAAGCTACAGAACTAAAACTGTTAATCCCAATACAAAATAATTGAAATTTACAACCAATATCAGTTCTAATCCAAATACATATATAATAATCGACCGTGAATAACACCGAGATTTAGGAGAAAAATTAGATTACAGTACAAGTTATGAGACTCAATTATCTAATATAAAGAAAAATCTAAAATTATATTCATCTTATTCTTTTTTCTTTCTTTTAATTGATATGAATAATTCTATCTTTTACACTTGCGCATATAGATGGAGAAAAAGTAAACTATTCAACGCTACACTAGTTGAAAATACAAAACAAGAGGGAACCATCTTCACTTTCATAATTACTTCTTTTTGCTAGTTTTAAGGAATGATCTCGCTTTACATAATTAATAGCGATGTATGTTACTAACTCAGAAAAAAATGTAATAAGTAAAAACGAGCTAGACGGTGAGAGGGCTTGACACATTAATTTTCCATGAGCATCATCAGTTAAAAAAATCATAAATTAAGAACATTATCACTTGTTTGCTACCAAAGTAATAGAAACAGAACTCAAACTTTCTTCTTGATGAAATATACTCCATCTCTCCATTTCTTAAATCTTTACCAAAAGAATTTTATCCGACCACGATCAAATATCAAATTTATCTTTGGTTTTGATAAATTATTTAAGAAAATAAAAAATGGTTTTGCTAAATTTTCAAATACCAAGAAATTTGGCAGTTGTTTGCTATGTTAAGTGTTATAGCAACAATTTCTGTTATACAAGAAATTTGGCAGTGCATGAAAAAAAAAAAATAATCAACCAAAATATTATAGGCATGCAACCAATTGGGGAGTAGTCTAGAAAAAAAGACCTTTAACTTGCTAGGCTCGGGATCAATTAAACCCCTCCAGTTGCGCGTAATTTTCTCCTCCACAGCAACATTACCTTCAGCATCACTATCTTCTCTTTCATCCTAATGAAAATAAACATCATATGAGAAGAAAGAGGTTTGCTAGGAGCAAAAAGGGAACAAATTATTATTCGCTAAATTCATGGACCATCAAAGTTAGAAATTTTGCCCATATGGGACAAAATGTGTCAAGAATAAAGTTACAACATGCCAAAAAAAGAAATATTCAACCTTTTTCTAAGCTAGAGCTTTGAGACAGACTAGAAAGAAATTATAATATCTTATTTTCTACTGAGTAAGGGGAAAACTGACATCATTTTCTCCAATATCGACAGCTTGTGCCATAGCGTCATCCATATCGGTCATCTGAGTTTAAGAAACAGTATTAACATAAGAAGATGATGGTTTACAAAAGCATAAGAATGCTAGAAGCAGTCAGGATTTCCTGGTGAACATGAACAAGTTGCATGAAGCAGCATGGATAAATAGATAAGATTGTCCTGAACATAACTATCGAACTTCATTGAATAGATATTATAGCAAGCTTCAACTCTCTCACCAGCATTGAAATTCCATGCGAGCCGATCATTTATAGTAAAGAAAATTAGCAGTCAATGAAAAATAGAGTATTGCATGTTCTTATTTAGTAGGAAATCCATAACATATCAACTTGGAATTCTCCAGACAAAATCACAATGTTTCTTTTACGTACCTCCAGTTGTTCATTTTTTTCCTTTGCCAAAATATTCTCAAGCTCCTCTCTTGATATTATTTTACCGTGCTGACAAATAGAAACCAACAATGTTAACACAGTGGAGACAATAACCCAACCATAAGCAAGTCTAAAACACTGAACTCATTTTCAGTATCTAGGTTAAATTCATCAAGTTTTAACATTTAGAAGTCACCTAATATGTGAAATAGAGTCCAGTCATCCCCGAGTTATAATGTTGGTATTGATAAACCAAATTTAAACAATCTTATCACTGCACGATGCAATAGAGCACTCTTAGTCCAGCAGCCTAAATTTTTCATTATAAATATAACCCTAACCTAACAATTTGATTAAGACTAACAAAGAGTGATTTTATTTACCGATGTGTAAATGCGAGAAGATTTTGATAAAAATAAATAAAGAACAAAATACAAAGCACCTCCTTCAGATAATCCAACATATTGGGTGTGGGTTCATGAAAATCTGGACCCCTGTAATCGATAATTTCATTTGGATCTTGAATATAGTTCACGGTTGGGTAAACAGGATCTCCACCCCATACTGCAAATACAAATAAAGTTGTCAAAGATCTATCACAAATAGAAATGACAACCAATCACATTTGAAACTTGCGCGTAAAATTTGGTAAAAGAAAGCCTCAACAGAATGTTATAGACTAGAATTTACTATTTTAAGCAGCTAATCAGTAAACAATAATCAGGTATCACTATTTGTCAAGGATGCGGAGTTTATCAGCACTTCGTCAACAAAGTTCGCTACTTGAATTAGAGGCGAGGATCAGAAACATGCATACAAGGTGAAAACTAGGAAAACAAAAAAAAACAACAACGCACAAACTCATTCAACTTTGGAAGAAATACTTTGCTTTATTTGATCTTCTCTCATTCGCATTGCCAAAGGATCCCTACGAATTCGGATATCAGTTCCCATCATAATGCGATATTCTCGATCTGTTTGGTGCTGGAACATTTCAATCATCTGGGTGTTTTCATCTTCCCCAGTCTCTTCAAAATGTTTTTGAATGGCTTCACGTGAAGTATCCTTCTTCCAAGCTTTTACCCATTCCGAGTAGTAGGCTATTGGGCCGATCTTTTCCAGTCTGTCTTGCTCAGCTTGCAACCTAGAGACAGCCAAAAACTATAGTATTACACTTTCAAGAATTGTTGCTTTACAATTAACAATCAGATGTCAAACATTGCTACCAGAATAAATGATGCGTAATGAAGGACAAGGTGAGATAGGTCACAATATGACAATAGACTTCATTTGACTTCATTCATTCATAACTATATCGTCCAATAGTACATGTAAAATTGAACACCATAATTTTACTTGATATAGTGCTTCATTATAAGTTTTGACAACTAACCAGGTCATGGATGCCTTAAGTAGGAAGGCAGAACCGATGAAAAATTTCATTCAAATCATCCTAGGATCATATGGTCGACTAAAACGATGCAAGCAAATTAGTTATTTCTCATGAATAATTATTTATTACACAAAAAAATAATTTTCAGGTGTGATTTGTTTCTCAGTAATAATTAAAAAACTGTGGCTCTGATTAATTTTCTCCATCTAATTAAATAGATTAGACATAGAATAATACATAAGAAGAAAAGGATATCACAGTCTCACTTCACTCTAAAATCAATGTCCAATACAAATTTAATTCAGTTAGTTCAGTTCTCTAATACCTATCAGTAACTACCAACTTTCAATTTTCATCAATCTACATAAATTTATATCATAAACAAGGAATAGGAAATAGGCAGATATCCTAAGAATTCCCTGCTAAATACATCATAGGATTACTTTAGAATAGTGGAACCTTTCTTCCTTGTAAAGATGTCTTCGAGCTCTGTAAAGAGAAGTTTCAGTTAATGTTGGATGATCACCATATAGTTTTATTTGTCCAGTCTCTGCCATTGCCTTAAGAAAAACCTGTGAAATTAAAAGACAAAGGCTTAGATTGTATAAGTAAGATCTCGTGTGCTCTAATAAGTAAATTTTATCTTGGTTATATGCATAAACAAAAAAAAGAAAAGATGGCATTCATGAAGCCTATCATCGAACATAAATATGCCAGCTGTAATTGATGCTAATTAATTGAACCAACGTGATTCAACTATCATCAAAATTAAATTTTAACAAGTCTGTGAAACCAAAATAAACAACTCGAGTAGCACCTTTTAACTCTTCATGTTAACCATTAGCAAAATTGTAAGAATAATTGAAGAAAATATTGTTCTCATAGGACTACAATGTCCTAGATGGAAGTTAATTTGAACAAGGAACAAAAAAACAATATTGGAAAGGAAACTAAAACCATACAACAAAAAATTTAATTTGCTAAGCTTTTTGGCATAAGATAAGATATTTGAATGGTTAAAAATATCTTATCGTCCAAAATCTTCAAGGCATCACACAACTGGTTCCAATGTCTGCTAGTTTGAAAACACTATCATAAACTCGGGCAGACACACTAGCTCATATCTAATGAAGATCTCAACATAAAAAAGAAGAAGATCATTATCGAAGTAGGAGCGCCATTTTATTTTAAGTCTATACTGACTAACCGTTTCAACATCAGGACGTCTCCTTTGCCATCTGGACCATTGTTCTTTTTCTGGCTTTCTCCAATTCCACCATAGTTCTTCACTAGTACGAGGCTCCTCAATTGGTTTTTTCACTTTAGGGTCGATGAAAGGATGAGGCCGTCCTAGTTTCTTGTCTAGCTCAAACCCAATTTCATTTTCTTCTTCTTCTGGTTCAGTTTGATATACAACATACTCAGACGAAGTATCTTTCGTCTCTTCTACTGTGTCCTCCAATGCATTAGCGTCTACCATATCACTGGATTGAAGGGTCACCTCACTACTTGGCTCTACAACTTCTTGGTTACTTTCAGAAGTAGCAGCCTGTGTTTTATACTTCTTCCTCCGACTTCCAGGCTTTTTCCCATAAGATGGAGATCCTACAGAATCACCAGTTGGCTCAGGAGCCCGGGCAGCTCGAACTCGTTCAGCAGTGCCTTCTGGCCAGTAGTCTTTTCCTGGAATACTGGCCCGATCTCCAGAGGCTGGTTCAAGCTGTCCGGACGTCGAGTCCATGTAAGAGTAGTAAGGAGGACGTTCAACAGTAACATCTTGGTAGGACTCTTCATTCTTCCCACACTTTATACAAGGAATCAACTGATCTTTCTGGGATGATTTATCTAGATGGAATCTTAATTGTAATTCTCCAGCAAGAAATGGAACTACAAATGATGATGTCTGTACATTGTTGAAAACAAGTATTAAAATTAGAACAACTTTCTTAATACAACATCTTCTAGAATAAAGCCACATTTCCTTAAAAGAATTGCAATTACATATATGGTATGAAAGAGAGTTGAACCTGTAAGTGACTAAAACGTGGTTTTCCACCAGCAGAACCATTTGCAGACTTCAATCCTCTGTCTAATACTCACAAAACTAAGAGGTTAAGAAGAAATCCCAATTTCTATCAATTGTTAATAAAAATTAACATTGGAAAACGCTTTGCAGATGACAAACAGCTATTATCGACTAAATATTATCAGCCAACCTCGATATAGACATGGAGTCGATAGAGATGCCATTTGTAACCCGGTAAATAGCATGAACTACGTGGATGTATCTGCAGAAATTCCCCAGTTATACATAAGGAAAATTTTGAAACAAAGCTCCCTCATCAAGACGAAAAAAGATGGTCACCCGGAAATAAGAAAACGAATTATAGCATTAATTGTGAAGCCACAAATTTTCACATGAATAAGTTCAAAAAAAACAAACAAAGGCTAGGAGGAAAGAAGGAAACTAGAATGTTAATAACCGAAATTTAAGAGGCGAATACATGGAAATGTGAATATTGCGACTTCAATCCAAATAGTATTTCTGAGCGCAGTGATTAATGTTAGAACTTGGAAGACAATGAGGGATGCAATGTTTGAGATAGTGGAAGAATCTGGATTTTTTAGATTTTAGTAGCTTCGCTCTTGCCCTCAGTGAAGTATGTGGGGGCATCTAACTCAAAACGGATAAGAACCTGTTTGCTCTGGGACGCATTTGACGAGAGGTTTGGTCATTGTCAATGTTATTTCTCTAAATTTACTTTGAATTAATAGTTTTTACTACTTTTTTTGTCAACTTAAGTAAATTTCAGTATAATTAGATAATCTGTTCAGATAGATACAATCTTTGGCTTAGACTTTCTTCCTTCTATTCAGTTAGAGCCGTTGAGAGGGAGAAAAAAGCTTACCGAGAGAAGCTCGCGCAGTGCTCGCCTTCTCGTCGAGGGCTTACAGTCACCTCGCCGTCGTCGCCTTTTCTTCGCTCTAGGTTTATCCTCGTCGTCTAGTTCGCCGTGGCTCCCAGCTTCTCCTCGTCGTCCTCAAGTGCTTTCTGCCCCGGCCCTTATCGCAGAACCATCCAAATAATTAAAGGTCAATCTGGCTTAAGTTTAAAAAAACAAGATAATTTAATTATATTGACATAGTTTTTAGATTTATGTAGCTTGTTTTAAATGATATTTTAGTAATTAGCTTATGAAATTCAACTTTTAGTAAAATTGTTTTCAAAAGCGTATGCTACATTTATGCGAAGGAATAGAAAAAATATATTCTTAACTTTTTTTTATGATTCGAATTTTAAAATTAGGTCAGTTAACAAACAAGACCCAACAACGTCAAAAACTCCGTTAAAACAAACATGTGCACTGTACGTCACCTCGATCTTTCTCACTCTCTTCAAGTTGAGATGATTTTTGGGAGAATGAGGTCGGCATCTTCCTCACTAGAAAGCTTAGAGCGGCTGCCTTTTTCGTATGTTGTTTGCTTAAAACGATTGAATCGAATTAGAAAAATGATGAATATCAAATCAAAGTCGTTATTCAAGTCTAAATTGAAAACCTCATAGTTTGGAGGCCGAATTGACGAAAAACATTGTTTGGTGTCTCAATTGAAAATTCTTCATAGATCGGTGGCCGAACAGACAAAAGAAATTATTTGGTGCGTGAATTGGAACAATTTCATAGTTAGGTGTTCGGATTGCTGAAAGAAATTGTTCGGTGGGTCGAATTGACGAATAAAATTGTTTGGTGTCTAATTTGAAAAAACCTCATAGTTTGGTAGCCGAATTGACCAAAAATTTTGTTCGGGGTTTGAATTGAAAAAGCATCATAGTTTGGTGGCCGAATTGACAAAAAACATTGTTCGGGGTCTCAATTGAAAATTCCTCATAGTTTGGTGACTGAATTGACGAAAGAAATTGTTTGGGGTCTCAATTGAACAATCCTCATAGTTTGATGGGCAAATTGACGAATGAAATATTCGGTGTCTAAATTGAAAACCTCATAGTTTGGGGGCCGATATGACTAACAAAATTGTTCGGGGTCTCAATTGAAAAACTTTCATAGATCGGTGACCGAATTGACGAATAAAATTGTTCGGGGTTTGAATTGACAAACCCTCATAGTTCGGTAGTTGAATTGACGAATATAATTGTTCGGTCTTAAAATTGAAAAAACCTCATAGTTGTGTGGTCGAATTGACGAATAAAATTGTTTGGTGTGGTTTGAATTGACAAAACCCTCATAGTTCGGTAGTTGAATTGACGAATATAATTGTTCGGTCTTAAAATTGAAAAAACCTCATAGTTGTGTGGTCGAATTGACGAATAAAATTGTTTGGTGTCTAATTTGAAAAAACTTCATAGTTTGGTAGCCGAATTGACCAAAAATTTTGTTCGGGGTTTGAATTGAAAAAGCATCATAGTTTGGTGGCCGAATTGACAAAAAACATTGTTCGGGGTCTCAATTGAAAATTCCTCATAGTTTGGTGACTGAATTGACGAAAGAAATTGTTTGGGGTCTCAATTGAACAATCCTCATAGTTTGATGGGCAAATTGACGAATGAAAATATTCGGTGTCTAAATTGAAAAAACTACATAGTTCGGTGTTGCAATTGACGAACAAAATTGTTCGGTATCTAATTTGAAAAAACCTCAAAGTTTGGTGGTCGAATTGACTAAAAACATTATTTGGTATCTTAATTGAAAATTTTTCATAGTTTAGTGGCAGAATTGAGGAAAGAAAGTGTTTGGAGTATGAATTGAAAAATCTTCATAGTTCGGTAACTAAATTGACGAATGAAATTGTTCAGTGTCTAAATTGAAAACATTACGGTCATACGAGATTAAGAGGCAAAACTGTTTGGTTTATGGAGATTTGGTGAATTTGAAAATATAATGACTATATTTGGTGGACTGAGATGTAGCACAATGTAAAGTGAAATGGTAATTGCAGGTCATGTTACGAGAAAGAAAATCTGCTAGATTATAGGAATAATATTTTCTATTATAGGAATGTATATATTAGTCAATGATTGTAATTGATTCTGTATATTATGTTTCCTAGAATAGCGTAACTTATGCCATGTATAAATTCATGGTTGCTCTTTGTAGTAAATATACAGAAATTCTCCCAATATTCACTTCTTCTTTCATGGTATCAGAGCATTGAACCTGGTGACTCTGAAATCTTTCAAACGCTTCCGCAATTGTTACAATCATGGGAGACAAAGGCAACAATGGAAAAGAATCAACATCGTCTAAGGCTATCATAGAAGCCCTAGACACCTACAATTTACATCACTCGGATCATCCGGGTATGGTACTTGTCTCTAAGGTACTCGAAGGAGACAACTACAGCACATGGAATCGAGCTATGCGAATTAGCTTGAGCGCTAAAAACAAGATTGGGATGGTCACAGGATTAATCAAGCCACCTTCTTCAACAGACACTAGTTTTGATTCTTGGAAACGATGCAATGACATGGTTTTGTCTTGGATATTGAATTCTATTCATCCGGACATAGCCAGTAGTGTAATTTATTGGGAGACTGCAGCAGAAGTTTTGGCAGATCTGCAAGAGCGGTTCTCTCAAGGGAACGATTCAAGAATCTATCAGATCAAACAAAATATTGTGGAACATAGGCAGGGACAACAATCTATTTCAGTCTATTACACAAAGCTTAAATCTTTGTGGGATGAACTCTCATCCTATCATGAGACATTATCTTGCTCGTGTGGAGGATTGGAGAAACTTAATCAGAGAGATGAAAAGGAGAAGGTTATGCAATTTTTGATGGGATTAAATGACAGTTATGCAGCCATTCGTGGTCAAATTTTGTTGATGCAGCCTCTACCTGATACACGACGAGTTTATTCACTTATTCTTCAACAAGAAAAACAAGTTGAAGTCTCTCTCAATCGCGGGAACATGAACCACCATGCCATGATTGTAGGTCAAAATAGCAAGACAACTCAAGCACATCAAGAACAAAAACAAAAGGCACAGTTGCACTGCTCTTATTGTAACCGTGATAATCACAGCATTGAAAAGTGTTTCTACCTCCATGGCTTTCCAGTTGGTCATAAGTTTCATGGCAAGAACATGAAACCATTTAATCAACGCCCTTCAAGTGCAAATAACGTGAAGGTGGAAATGAATAAAGCACCAGAGACAACGACAAAGTTTGTTTCAACAGATGATGGTCCAAGGTTCACAACTGATGAATACAACCAATTAATAGCGATGATCCGGAAAACCAATGAGGGTAACACACAAATTTTTACAAACACTACAGGTAACATCAAATCATCATCTAAAGTTAATTTGGCTGCTTCGGGCTTGTGCTGGATTATTGACAGTGGAGCCACAGATCATGTGGCTTCCTCAGTTGAATTATTAGAATCAAAAAGAATATCAGGAACAACCACTATTGGTTTACCAAATGGTAGTCAGGCACATATTGAATCAATTGGTTCATTACGCATTTCACCTGACATAGAAATTGATGATGTCGTCAGAGTTCCAGAATTTAAAATTAATTTACTATCAGTTAGTAAACTAACAAGGGCATTGAAATGTATTGTAATTTTCTCTCCTGATTTTTGTGTTGTGCAGGACGCTACTACGAGGAAGACGATTGGCCTGGGCAAGCAACATAATGGCCTCTACTACCTAACACAAGACCAAAATCCAGCTTTGGCCCACACTATCCGCAAACACTCCAACCTTTGGCACCAACGTCTTGGGCATCCATCATCTGGTCCTCTTCAAATTCTTAGTAAATCTATTCCTGCAATTTATTTTGATTCCAAGCATGTTTGTGAAGTTTGTCCTTTAGCTAAACAAACTCGTTTGCCTTTTCCATCTAGTTCAATTTCTTCTCAAGCACCTTTTGATTTGATACATTGTGATATTTGGGGACCTTATAAAATAAATTCTCATTGTGGGGCTCGTTATTTCTTAACAATTGTTGATGATTTTACTCGATACACTTGGATTCATCTTATTTGCTTTAAATCTGAAACTCAAGGAATACTACAATCATTTATTTCTTGGGTAGAAACACAATTTAAATGTCGTATCAAAACTCTTAGAGCTGACAATGGTGCTGAATTTATCTCTATGAAACATTACTTGGATACAAAAGGAATAACCTTTCATCATTCATGTACCTCAACTCCCCAACAAAATGGGGTAGTCGAGAGGAAACATCGCCACCTTTTAAATGTAGGAAGAGCCCTTCGTTTTCAAGCAAACTTGCCATTAAAGTTTTGGGGAGAGAGCATTCAAACAGCTTGCTATTTGATAAATCGTTTACCTACTCCTCTTCTATCTCATAAATCACCATATCAACTCCTTCATAATAAGCCACCTACATACTCACATCTTCGAATCTTTGGGTGCCTATGTTATGCCACCAATCTTCTACCCACATCTAAATTTGATCAAAGAGCTACTCGTTGCATATTCATAGGCTATCCATTGGGTCAAAAAGGTTATCGAGTTTATGATGTTGTCACTCATAAAATATTTTCTTCTAGGGATGTTGTATTCTATGAGCATATTTTTCCGTTTCATACTAATTCTCAAAAACAACAAGATGATATGCTTGTTCTTCCTTTACCACACACATTAGATGAACCAGCCCCCACACATACAATTGACCCAAAAGATATTGACCAACCATCCCCTCCACCAACCTTGTCTCCAAACTTTCCAAGTATTTTGAATGAAAATATACCGGATCCTACTAGTGTTCCACCACAAGCACCGGTTACTAATCGCCATTCAGATCGTATCAAACAACCCAATGTCACACTCCGAGACTTTCATCTCTACCACAGGGCCAAGGTTGCTTCCAACCAGTCTTCTTCCTTGTCAGGTACGCGTCATCCATTATCTCGATATATTTCTTATGCACAACTTTCGCCAACATATCGCAATTTCATTTGTGCTATTACTACTCTTGTGGAACCTGTGACTTATGAACAAGCAGTGTTGGACCCCAAATGGCAAGAAGCTATGGATGCCGAATTAAGTGCTCTTGACCAAAATCGTACTTGGACACTCACACCTCTTCCTTTTGGTCACCGTCCGATAGGATGCAAGTGAGTGTACAAGATCAAATATAATTCTGATGGCACCGTTGAGCACTATAAAGCTCGTTTGGTGGCTAAAGGTTTTACTCAACGAGAGGGAATTGACTATAAGGAGACATTTGCTCCTGTGGCCAAATTAGCTACAGTCCGTTGTTTACTTGCTATAGCTGCTGTTCGAAATTGGTCACTTCACCAACTGGATGTCCAAAATGCATTTCTTCATGGTGATTTACTTGAAGAAGTCTACATGCAATTGCCTCCTGGTATGCAATTTCATCGACAGGGGGAGATACCTCTGGTATGCCGACTCAATAAATCATTATATGGGCTCAAACAAGCCTCCCGGAGTTGGTTTCAGAAATTTTCTACTGCTATCCAGCAAGATGGTTTTCGCCAATCTAAAGCTGACTATTCACTTTTCACAAAGGTTTCTGGCAATTCTTTTACAGCGGTACTCATTTATGTGGATGACATGATCATAACAGGTAATGATGACAGCACAATTGCTGCACTTAAGGATTTATTGTAACAACTCGGCCCACATAAGTCGAGGGTTTACACCGAGCTGTGCGGCCCACGTACATCGAGGGTTTACACCGCCACGTGGCAGCCACACAGGCCCACCACGTGTACTCACAGTACTTCCCTCTCCCTGTAGAGGTTTTTTGCCTTCCTCCCCACTCGAACCCAGGACCTCAGGGTTAAGTACCTGGGCTACAAGTGAGGAGTACCTCAGGGTTAGGTACTCCTCACTTGTACCCCAGGTACTAGTCCCTGAGGTCCTGGGTTCGAGTGGGGGGAAGGCAAAAACCCTCTGCAGGGAGAGGGAAGATCGTGAGTACACGTGGACGGCCCTGAGGGTACACACGTGGCAGCAGTGCACGACTTCTGGGCTCGGTCTTCTGGGCCTGCGGGGCTGTGGGCCGGGCTGTGGTCGTTACATCCAGCCTACCAGAACAAATACATCTAAAAACTATGTGAGTGCTGCTTTTCAAATGTACAGTTTTGATTTTTAAAACTATTATCATATATAGAATGGAAAATAGGTGACATACGATGAATAAAGGTGACATACCATGGATATCAATAATTCTTAAAGTTTAGGAATATCAGCAGCAATATCAAATCAATAACGACAGAACTCAATGTTCAGGAAACCATACAAATGAGGGCTAATATTCATTTAGTTTGTATTGCTAAAAGTTGGACAAAACTGAATTTAGTGGTATACGAAACTTGCATGCCTAAAAATCCCAACATTTTCTTAAGCTTTTTTTATCTCTTTATGGTTTTATCCCAGAATGGCATCAAAAAAGATAACCGAGTGGAAGCAAAAGCAGAAGTAAAAGGTACCTGAGTGGAAGCAAAAATCGGAACTTCGGGTACTTGAAAAAATTTGGGTGCTTGAAAATCGGGAGCATCGGGTGCTTTTTGAAAACATCAAAGAGGGAGAGGGAGGATTTTGGGCTGGAGAAATCTAGAAAAATCAGAGAGGAAGGTCACGGTTTCAGGCTGGAGCTCTGCTCTGGAAAATGGGAAAATCGAAAAGGGAGGATTTCGGGCTGGAGCTCTGGAAGATGAAGTTCGGGTGCTTGAAAATCGAGTGCGAAAATCAGAGAGGGAGGATTTCGGGCTGGAGAAATCTGGGAAAATCAGAGAGGAGCTCGAGTGCAAAAATCAGAGAGGAGCTCGAGTGCAAAAATCAGAGAGGGAGGATTTCGGGCTGGAGAAATCTGAGAAAATCAGAAAGGAACTAGCGATTTTGTCTGGAAAATGGGAAAATTGAAGAGGAAAATTGGGGATTTAGGGATTCGCCAGGGACTTAGATTTTTTAGGCAATTTTTGAGTCTGCACGTGCATTAACGTAAGGTTTCATGAAAATTTTGAAAAGGTTCAAATTGATAACGGAATGACAATACAAGGTCCAGTTTGTCAATTTTTTTAGTACAGGAGACGAATTGAAAAAAAGTGTATAGTATAGGGTTCAAATCGATAATTACCCTTTTTTTTTTAAGGGTAGAGAGCTTCAACATTTTATTTAAGTTTGAAGAAAGTGGTAACCAAGGAGGCAATGGCTTCAAATTTACTCTATTTTCTTTAATTTTTTTCATTTTTTATTTATTAAAAATTTAGAAATGAACTAGGAATGAACTGTGAAAATTGTTTTAATTCGCTTCGGTTAAAAAACTAACGGTTCCAGTTTTGATGTTCAAGAACAATGAATCAATGTTCTCTATCTGGTTTTAATACAAAGTTTTAGGTTTATTTTGTTAAAAAAAATCAACATTTAAATAGAACAAATCTTGAAATTCAATATTCATTTTGTTCAAAAAAGTTGTTATGGGTTTAAGTTGGATGAATTTATTAAAATTCAGCATTTAATTTGTACTTTATCCTTATATTTTTAAAAATGTCCAATAACCGTCTTACTGAAGCCTTAATTTTGATGTAATTGTAGAAAAGATTAGGGTGGGCACGAGCCGAGTTGGTCAGGTTCCCGGGCAAAACCTTGAACTATTTTAAATGTTGAATTTTATAAGCTGTCCAACTTAAAATTTAAATTACTTTTTGAAAAAAATGAACCTCGAATTTTAGAATTCGTTATATTTAAATCTTGAATGTTTTTAACAAAGTGAATCTCAAACTTTCTATTGTGAGAGAGAATAACACTCTTAACAATATGGTAAGGAGTATGATTGCTCATTTTTCCTTACCATAGTCACTCTAGAATGAGATATGTGCTAAAACATTTTTCTAGATAAAAAATGTCCATTTTTTAAGATGTCGAGTTTGTGAGGGAAGATAATGATGACATTGTATTTAAAGAAGAAATTGTTTCCCTTCCTTTAGTTGTAATTGATTTCGATCAAATGGCTAATTTGGATAACAACATCGAATCATTTCTTAAACCAAATCATGTGTAGAGATAATTTTGTAACTACTTGAATGTATGAAAGACAGAAGGATAATTACGTACTTCAGAAATATGGAGAGTCATGGTTCTCAATTCATAAGTCACTTTTATTCTCTTCTTGCTTTCCATCAATTTGAGAGACATATTAGTGTGAAGGACTTGCTGAAGAAGCATACCTTTGTACCAAACTCGTATTGATGTTCACGTCGGATATGGATTCAAGTATGCTCTCTTAATCCATCGATATCTTAGTATGGATTAATTCTTGGTATATTTTCTAAGTTCAAAATATTAGTAATTAAGAATTTTAAACGGTTCTAACACAACATCAAATCTTGCTTTATATTGTTGATATAATTCATCTCTTATAGAATATTCTTTAATATTGCGTTATCATGCATTTCTTGTCTCTTGTCTGCTAGTTCCAAATCTTTTAGACTTATTTGTGTTTTGATCCTTTTAGGTATCAAACTATTTTTTGTGTAGGAAAGAACTCTACCACATGTATTAAGAGATGATTTTGAAGCTATCTAGCAATGATACAAAGTATAGAATAATTTTGTTATCCTGCTGTTCCCATTCCGGTGTATCAAAACTACGATTTAAATATGTTGCACTAGGAGTTACTAAAGTGCTTAGTAAAATCTTCTACTTTTTGATATTTGCAAATGTATTTTCGTAAATGAAGTTGAGCCAATGCTCGAAGAAGATATAAACTGTATGACTCTTTCCTTTATAATTATTTGCTTATAAAAAATATACTTTCAATGAATTTAGTATCAAATGAGACTGAATTTTAATTCACTTTATTATGATCATGTTTGTGAAACATATCTAACTATATATATATATATATATATATGATTAGTTGTAACAACTAAGAAGAGTTTAATATGCAATTCATCATTATTAAAATATTTATGAAATTGTTATTTCGTATTTTCTCTATTATTCTCCAGCAAATTTTGCCTACATCCAACACATCCTTACATATTGAAATATTATTTTGACGTTAATTATAACTTCATGCAATATAAATTCAAACTTTTTTATGTTGCACAACTAAGTTTAATACTTCAAATGGTGAATTCTATCGTTGTGTTAAATCAGTTGTTATATTTTTTCTTTTTTGTATATTTTTCATTCCTAAAAAATTTATAAACAATTCATGTACTTATTTAAAAGAATTAATATTACGAATGATATTTTTTTTAATAAAATCAAGTTTAAAAGTTAAAGAACCATGTAAATAAATTCAAAATTTAAGCACAACTATAAACACAAAGTTTTAACTTAATAGTGATGTAACACGATGAGCTAAAAACTGTTAGGATTAGACGCCCTAATCTCCACCTGTAACGAATGATCGAGAAATTGAAAAAGAAAACGAGAAAATAATGGACACCGAATTTTACGTGGAAACTCTAGAAGAGAAAAAATTATGGGCATATTAAATTCGGTACAATGAGTTTTGCGACTCAAACATCAATATATAGAGAAAACGTAAAATCCTAATATTGATACCCGACCTTGACGTGAAACTGAAACTGGTGACTAAACATCTGTAATATGCTGACTCACCGGCTCTGATGTACTCTCAGATCCCAACCTGAACTTCACTTGAGAACCCGACTTCTTCCGAGTCTTCTCAACCTTTCTTTTAGAACGTGAATTCACAAACTTTGCAGCCTTATTACCCACCACATTAACTGTGGAATCCGCGATCTTCGCGTGCATCACATATAATAAAGAGCATTTTTCTCTTATCGCCACAATCAATGAACCTCTGGTAAGCTTCCATTTTCCATTAGGAAAGGTGTTGTCAAATCCTTTGTCGTCGAGTTTGTAAGCCGAGACCAAATTCTTGCGGGTGTCAGGGATGTTCTTCACACCTCTCAAAACCAAGGTGTTGCCGATGTTGGTCTCCAAACGCACATCTCCCATACCAATGGCTTTTGCAACGCTACCATTTCTCATCCTCTCACTTCCAAAGTTACCCGAAGTATAAGATATAAAGAAATCTCTCCGCGAAGTGGCATGTATTGAAGCGCCACTATTGATTATTGTCAATGGAACCGGGTGCTACAGACAGTGGGCTAGAGTGTGACTGTGGGCCTCGCTTTCAGGACGAGCTGGAGCGGTAGCGACGTGCCGATAACAGCGCGGTGTATCGACCGACTGTCTTGTGCGGTTGCACTTCGAGTCGAGTCAGTGGCTGAAATGTAACTTGTGGGCCCCGCATCTGGGACAAGCTGGAGCAGTGGCGACGTGCCGATGGCAGCGCGGTGTATCGATCGACTGTCTCGGGCGGTTACATTTTGAGTCGGGACAGGGGGTTTTGGGTGTGACTTATAGACCCCGTTCCTGGAGGAACCAGGACGGCGGTGACGTGCCGGTAAACAGTGCGGTGTACAGACTAACTGCCCGGTGCGGTTACATTCCAAACCTCGGTGAGATGCGATGCGGTGAGATGATGACAACGTGTGTAGAGACCTGCATATGTTAGGATTGTATAACCAGTTTTCATGCTTCACGTTTATTTTTCAGCACTTTACTTGCTAAGCTTTGAGCTTACGGTGTGTTCTGTGGTGTAGGTACTGCTGAGCTGGTGGGTGTGTACCGAGAGTCTGACTAGGAATAAGTGACAATTAGTGGCGTGCGACCAGGGCCCTGGTTGATGACAGTGTTAGGGTCCCGTAGCATAGTGTTGATAGGGAGTAGGACTTTTTGTCTTTTGTGAGAGTAGTTGTATTTGTTGTATATAGTCATAGTTAATGGTGATATGTCGCTTTATACTGTGAACTTTCTTCACTTAGGGATGTTAGTATTTTAGTTTCTCTCTTTACTGCTATTTGGTGATTTCGTATGCTGGATAGTTGAGTAGGAGTATTATGGATTGGTTGGGATTTATTCGTTTGCAGGTACTTAGCATTTTGGGAGCGCCATTTTCAGGTGTTACTCTGCCGAAATTTTTGGGAAGGACGCCGTGGTCCTTAATGGTTAAGATTAAAGGAAATTAGTGAGTCGTTTAGCTCAGAGTAGTCCCTGTAGCAAACCGGGATTCCGGGTGGGTTTTCGGGGCGTTACACCTTCTACAGTATGCCCTCCTCCAGTTGTTTTCATTCTCTCTGTTATCCTATTTTATTCTGCTTCTTTATTTCAGCCGTCCATTTCTGTTTACTGTTTTTCCTAGTTTCCTTCTGTCAATCACCCCTGTAATCCAGTTTTAAATTAGCTCCCAGTTTTCAAATCCAGAGAAAGTTCTCTCTCTCTGTAATGCTTTTAAGGGTTTGCTCTTAAAAGTTCAGTCTATTTGGTTCAAAAAAAAATATATGTCCCGTTCTCTGTTAAATGTCCCGGAGTGATGGCTCCTCGGCCCCGATCGGGTTTGGGGCTGTCACAATACTTGGAGTAATTTTTCCTCTTGCATGGTTGTCCAAGTAGCCGAAATAATAACAGGGATCCTAGTTGTCCTCGTCAGGCATCAAACAAATGGTATCTGAAGAACAATGAATAAAAAAAAAAATTATAGCAAAATAAAATAATTAAGAAATATATTCAGCAACGGCGCCAAAAACTTGTTAATAGTTTTATACACCTAACGCAAGTGTACGTGTCGCTAACAAAGTAATAAAGAGTAAGTAAAAGTCGATCCCACGAGGATAATCTTAATTAAGTTTAATTGCTATAAAATTATATAAAATAAAAATAAAATAAAATATAATGAAAAAAATGGCATGAGCAGCAAAATAATATAAAATTAGAGTTTACTCCGATATGATAAAGAAATAAACTGAAATCAATTGAGAATATTACGATAGTGAAAGACTTGGTTAGGATCGATTTTCTCGTTACATGCAATTTATTATTGATACTACAGTATTTTCTTCTGAACAGCGAGAACTAATATTTTTTAGGATTCTCTCGAATTGCCTAGTTTTCATTTTAGAACTTTTTTTTCGATTTTTGAAAAAATAAAAATTAATCCGAATTTCTTTAGAATTATATTCTCGATGTTAAATAAACTAATGTTAACTATTTTGTAACAATTTAATTTATTTAATCAATCATGCATCTCAAAATTTTTATCTACCTCTCGATACTATAGAAACATGTAACATCAAGTTTGCCTGTCGACACAATTTGAATTAAACAACAAACATCATGATAGATTATTCAATAAAAAATAAGCAAACTTGCATAGATCTCAATAAATCACGTAACGAGTACTTTCTCTCCTAACCAAGATTAAGACTCTAGCAAAAAATCATGATAATAATAAAATCTAAAATAAAAATATTCATACAAAAAAATAAAAAGTAGTAGAAGAAGAAGAGTTGTTGATGCCCAAAAATCTCCTTTTCACCGCTGCCTCCTGCCCATCTCCTCTCTCTCTTTTTTTTTTTTTTTAAATAATCATTTTTTTCTCTTTCTCTTTTGCCTTATTTTCTTTCATTCCTTGATTCTATGGATTTTTCCAGCAATTTTTTTATCTCTCCTTGATTCTAGGGATTTTTCTTCTCATTGCTTCTTCTCTTTTGGTCATTCAACTAAAAATAATTGATCTTTTTTTTTCACTTTCCCGCTTTAAATCTTTGGCCAAATGTGATAGCAACAAAATTCAAATTAGTACTAATAATCTGATTTTTCTGAAAATATACATAAAAATCATTAAATTCTTAAAATCTTTCAATGCTATAATAACCTACAGAAATTTCTATAATTTTGACCATATTCCTTTTATATTCACTCAAATCATACAAGTTTTATTAAATAAAAATAGTATAAAATAATTATATTTTAAGAGTTATCAGTTATCGAGTCATCCAAGAATTTCTTGTCGTACAATGTACTCTTTAGAAAATTCTTTGAAGCATGCAATATTGTTGTCCTTGATGTTGAGATGTCTATAGCCTTACACCACCTAGACGTGTATAATGAGCACTCCTTGGCCCGTATGGGATTTACCACATACGCTCAAGGGTCATGGATTTTAAAAGATCAATGTTGGTGGACCATTTTCTTTGGGAATTACAACTCAAAATGTTGGGATTCGCAACGTTGAGGAAAGGATTTGAACTGGTTGAAAGAGCAGATGAAGGCGGGAAGATGATGAACAGTGAAAGAGGAGAAGCAGAGAGCAATAAATGATTCTGTATATTTCTCTAACCAAGATTGTACAAATATATATGTAAAATATAGCAATGATGATAAAACTAACTATAATTGTAATCAAACTAAAAAACTCTAAAGGAATAGTGTAATGGTTTAATACCCCCCCGCAAGATCAAGGCGGAGAGCCGAAGATCTTGGATAAAAAAACCTTGAAAGGTGCCGGAGGAAGAGGTTTAGTGAGAGCGTCGGCGATTTGATTTGATGACGGAGTGAACTTAACTGAGAGGGTTTTGTGAAGTACCTTTTCCCGGACGAAGTGAAAATCGATCTCCACATGTTTAGACTTAGAGTGCAAGACCGGGTTTGAAGCAAGGTAGGTTGCACTTAAATTGTCGCAGAGGATGAGAGGGACTGTAGGAGAGATACTGCCGAGCTCTTTTAGAAGTGATTGGAGCCAGAGAACTTCGGCCGCACCATTAGCAACACTGCGATATTCTGATTCCGTGCTGGAGCGTGAGACGACCTTCTGTTTGGTGGAAGACCAAGAAATAAGGTTGTCTCCGAGAAAAATGCAGAATCCACTAGTGCTTTTACGATCATCAGGGCAGGAGGCCCAGTCAGCGTGTGTGTAACACGTGAGAGCGGAAGAGGTGGAGGGCCGGAAGGAGATGCCAAGTGAGGGAGTACCTTTTAAGTATCGTAAAATCCGCTTGACAGCTTGCCAGTGAACATCAGAGGGCGAATGCATGAATTGGGAGACTTTGTTAACAGCATACGCAATATCAGGGCGAGTAAGACTGCAGTATTGGAGACCTCCCACTATGCTCCGATAAAGAAAGCCATCACGCAACGGTGTCCCGGAATGGATAGACAAGACAGGGCCGGCCACCATGGGAGTCGGAACTGGCTTGGAGGAATCCATATTGGCCCTGTGAAGTAACTCAGATATATAACGAGACTGGGAAAGAGTCATACCAGTCGGAGTCGGAGTCACTGAGATGCCGAGGAAGTATGATAAGGGCCCGAGATCGCGAACTCTGAACTGAGAGTGTAAATAAGTGAAGAGCTGGTCCAAGATAGCAGCAGAGTCACCAGTGACAATAATATCATCGACATAGACAAGCATAAGAACGATAGATGACGATGTACGACGGATAAACAAGGACGAGTCAGGCTTTGAAGCGGAGAACCCCCAATGAATTAAAGCAGTGTATAACTTGGTGTACCACGCTCGCGGTGATTGTTTGAGACCATACAGAGCCTTCTGTAGAAAGCAGACGGCGGATGGACAAGAAGGATCAATAAAACCTGGAGGTTGCTGCATATATACTCTTTCTGTCAAATCACCGTGTAAGAAAGCGTTGCTGATATCTAGTTGTCGGAGAACCCAGCGAGAGGAGACGGCTAAGGAGAGCACGGTGCGAATAGTAGTAGGTTTGACGACTGGACTGAAAGTCTCATCATAATCAATACCTTCAGTTTGGTCGTAGCCTTTAGCTACGAGACGGGCCTTGTACCGAGCAACCGTACCCTCAGAGGTGAGCTTAGTTTTGAAAACCCATTTGCAGCCAATAAGTTTCGCACCGGGAGGAAGGGGGACTAGTTGCCAAGTGTTGGTGTGGGTGAGAGCCGAAATTTCCTCTTGCATGGCAGTGAGCCAATGCGAAAATCTGGCAGCTTGGGTGAACGTTGTAGGTTCAAAAGCGGGTTCGATGAGAAGGGCCTTGGGCTTAACAATGCCAGCTTTAGCGCGGGTGGTCATTTGGTGAGCGTTGTGGGGTGGAGGGTGGGGAATTTGGGTAGGCATGGGGACAGATGGTGGAAGAGGAGAGGGTATGGTAGAAGGTGGAAGGGGAGGGATGGGGGCAATTGAGGGAGGGGAGGAAGGGAGAGGGATAGGAGTATGAGTGGTGGAGGGGGGAGATATAGAAGGGATAGTAAGGGAAAATGAGGGAAGTGGAGAAACTGACGGATGGAGGTTGGAGAAAGGAAATTGAGACTCAACAAAGGTAACGTGACGGGAAATGTAGATTTTGTGGGATTGGGGATCAAGACATAGGAAGCCTTTATGATTTGGGCTAGAACCTAAGAAGACACAAGGAAGAGAGCGAGGTTGAAGTTTGTGTTGGTTAAAAGGACGAAGAAGGGGAAAACAGAGGCAACCAAAGACACGAAGAGAAGAATAATCAGGGAATTGATTGAACAGACATTGAAAAGGGGATTTATGGTGGAGGACGGGGGTGGGTAGTAAATTGATTAAGCTAGTTGCAGTGAGGAAAGCATAGGTCCAGAAGTGATGAGGGACGGAGGATTGAAAGAGTAGAGCAAGGCCGGTTTCGACGACATGTCGATTTTTGCGTTCGACACGACCATTTTGATTGGGGGTATACGGACACGAAATGCGGTGGTGGATGCCAAGAGATTTAAAGAGAGGAGTAAGGGCCTGAAATTCACCACCCCAGTCCGATTGAACACTTTTGATGTGAACACCGAATTGAGTGGAAACAAATTGGTGGAAATGCACGAATGTTTGATAAACTTCACTTTTTAATTTGAGTGGAAAGAGCCAGGTGTAACGTGTACAATCATCGACAAATAAAAGGAAATAACGGGCTCCAGTAATAGATTTAACCGGAGACGGACCCCACACATCAGTATGTATTAGATCAAAAGGAAATTGAGACTGAGATTGAGAAAGTTGAAACGGTAATTGATGACTTTTACTCAGTTGACAAGGAGTACAAAGTTCAGACAAAATAGATTGAGAATTTAAATTACAACTACGAAGAACTTGCTGCAACACCCGAGGGGAAGGGTGCCCCAACCGATTGTGCCAGAGGGTGTGCAAAACAGGGGCAGAAGCTGGGATCCAAGCAGCAAGCGACAAAAGAGTGGCAGCCGGAGGCAGACGATAGAGACCATCAGTGAGAGTCCCATGGAGCAGGATGCGATGATTGAGCCGATCCTTAACAAGAAAATAGGTGGAGTGAAATTCAATGTAAACGGAATTATCTTTACACAGTTGAGAAACACTTAGAAGATTGTGAGAGAGGTGAGGAGTGTGATAAACAGTGGGCAAGGTGAGGGAACGGCCATTGGCCGGAATAGTAGAGGAACCATATTGAAAAACAGGGAGAGAATTACCTTCGGCGGTGGCGACTTGCGAAGGCAGAGGGAGACTGGATAGGTGGTGGAGAGAGTCCGAGTTGGCCGAGAAATGGTGGTTCGCGCCGGAATCCATAACCCACGGAGCAGCCGGTGAGGAGAAATCCGGTGTGGGGAGGAGGCCGGCGAAGGTCGGAGAAGGGGAAGAGAGCTGATTCGGGAGAGGGAAATTGGTAGGGGTGAAGTTCGGGTCAGGAGGGAAAAGGGCAGTGGAAGCAGATGGGTCGGGCAGGAAATGGGCAAGGGCTTGGGGAGGATGGGCTGATGGGCCGAGGGCTTGAGTTGGGTTGGAGGGTAAGGATGTGAGGTGGGCTTGAAAAACCGGGCTTGGGTTGCGTTGGGCTGCAGAAGAAAGGTGGTAACACTTTAGGGCCGAGTGGCCTACCTTGTTGCAGATCTGGCAACGAGGCCGGTTGGGCTGAGGAGACCGCCAGGATTGGGCCGGTACAAGGGGCCCGGTGCCCTGCTGATAACCCGACTGAAGAGGAGGAGGGCGAGTCGGAAATGAGGGCCGAGGATTCCAAGGTGGGCGAATCGAACGCTGATAGGCGGCGTTCGCCTGAAGCTGTGACGGCGTCGGGAGGCTGAGGGCTAGGTTCTGCTTTTCGAGCCGAAAATCGTAGCTCTGGAGGAGGCTGTAGATTTCTTCGAGCGGTGGTTGGTCGGAGCGATGGGAGATCGAGGTCACAAAAGCGTTATACTCACTCCCCAAACCGCCCAAGAAATAGAGGAGATGGAGCTTCTGCCGCTGCCTACATCCACAAGATCACCTCAAGCGAAGCGCTAGGGCTTTCCAGACGTCGCTGGCGGTGGTAAAGGCGATGAACTGGGGAAGCAGATCTTCCGACATTGACGAAAAAATCCAGCTCAATAACAGACTGTTGTATCGCTGCCAAAGGATGAGTTCAGGGTTGGGTGGAGAGGAGGTTGCATCCAGAGACGGAGGAGGAGAGGGACAGGATCCATCGAGCATGTGGGCAATCCCATTTGCGGTGACAATGTGCAGAATCTGAGTCTTCCACACGAGGTAATTTGTGGATGTTAATTTTGTGGTTAATGTTTGGTTTACGGTGGGGAAGGGTGGGAGGGAGGAGGAAGAAATAGGAGTTGAGGGAGAGGAGGGAATAGTTGAACTGGTAGATGCCATGTGCTCTGATACCACGTTGAGGAAAGGATTTGAACTGGTTGAAAGAGCAGATGAAGGTGGGAAGATGATGAACAGTGAAAGAGGAGAAGCAGAGAGCAATAAATGATTCTGTATATTTCTCTAACCAAGATTGTACAAATATATATGTAAAATATAGCAATGATGATAAAACTAACTATAATTGTAATCAAACTAAAAAACTCTAAAGGAATAGTGTAATGGTTTAATACGCAAGACTCAAGATATTCAAATGGAGGACATCCCATAAAAAATATGCATAGATCATACTAGTTGCATGAATCTATACATTCTGCCAAAATTATACAGTCTTACGTGTATTACTCTTGATACATTATTTCCAATTCTTTGAAGCAGGCAACATTGTCGTCCTTGATGTTGAGATGTCTAAAGCCTTACACCACGTAGACGTGTATAATGAGCACTTCTTGGCTCGTATGGGATTTACCACAGATGGCAGATGCTCAAAGGTCATGGATTTTCAAATGAATTAATGTTGTTGGACCATTTTCTACGAGAACTGCAACTCAAAATGTTGAAGTTCCTGAGGCTCAAGATGTTCAAATAGAGGACATCCCTATTCAGAGTCCCTCAATTTTAGAGGAGGAGATATGTATTCTTCTGAGAAGCTTGATCCTTTGAGTGCTTCAATCAACGCCTCTTTCACGAGCTTCAGATCAAATGTTGATGATCGTTTTTAACAGTTTGAGCATAGATTTGATGTCATGGAACGTAGCATAGAGCACTTTACTGGCACATATTGGCAACAATTCTCACACTTCACAATTGTTGAACCAAATATTGCACCAAGGAACGAACCCAAAGCAAATGCGAGCATGTCACTTCACTCTGATATAGCTCAAACTCTAGATAACTAAGATTTCTATTATATTCCAGGGCTTCTCTTAGTTTTATTACTGCATAGTTTGTTCAGATGGATTTGTTTGATATTTGATAATTCTTATTGATGATAAGGGCGACAATCCTTACTGATGAATTTGTTTCATTTATTTGATAAATTTTTTTGAAGAAATATTCAAATTATATCATTTTTTCTATATTTCCTTTTTATAATTATTTAGAATCCATGTAATAAATTTATATTCATTTTCTTTTATAATCTTTTTTTTTATATGAATATTCATTTTTTTAAATCAAGAGTTGACCAAAGAATCAGTTGATTGGAAAAACACGGATAGAGATAGATATGGATCCGCCCCTCAAATCGAAAGGACTCGGAACTCGACAACAACGCAGAACAATTCACAGAAACGTCTTGGATTCAAGAAAAATGGAGAACTTGGCTCCAATCAAACTTTGTCGATGAAATTGAAGTTTCTCAAATAACTGTGACCCAAATTAAACCTATTGTTGAACCGAAACTATCAAATAAGAGGAATTTGACCTGAACCTAACTTGTTGATTGAACAAAATCTATCAAGATTGATCTTTCAAGTCAATACTTGAAGAAAATTGTGTTCTTCGTAAAGAATTAAAGAGAAAACTCTCTCAACAAGCAAAAGACTAATTTTCATTAATCATCAAAATTTCTATAACAAAGTCTAACTCATATGTTTATAAGCATATATATGTATGTTTATAAGCATATATATATGTGTATTAAAATAATCAATTTGATTTCATTTATTCTCTTCATGCTTATTATAACTAGTTACTCCCGTTTTCTATTTGAAATAAATTGACTACACAATTCATAAAAAGAAAGATTTGTGGGTATTGAATATACACAATATAATATTCATAACATGAGTCTTTTTCTCTATTTTATTTCATGGTATCAGAGCCAACAAGAGATTTATAGTCCTGAATCTAGACTGAAAAATCTTCTTGCTTAGTCAACTTACAAATTTGATATTTTATATATTTGACAGTGAGCATGTTTTAACAGATAATTAACCTTCATGAATAGAAGACAGTTTCACCTTCAATTAAAAAAGAACAAAATAAGAACTATTAGAGGAGAACAAAGAAATGAGTGTGGATAACTCTTGTAGAGACAAAACTCATGAACTATTAGAGGAGAGTAGACTCTGGCTTATGCTAAAACTGGAAGACTCTGGCTTATGCTAAAACTGGATAAAGATCAAGAGCAGAAGTGGTTGAAGAATTACCAACCGATGGTCCATCTGATGATGAATTGTGAGGAGCGTGGCTCTGTCTTTGGTTATAGTGGTCTCTGAGAGGAGCAAATCTAACATCCTCACCAAACATTCCCGGGTCAGAGATAACTTCCTGAATGATACACTGTCCTTCTAGCATGCCCACCACAGCCGACATCGAAGGCCTAACCGTCGGGGATGCGTTTGTGCATAATAGAGCAATTTTTATCATCCTTTCAGCCTCATCCTTGTTAAATTCAGACTCCAAAATGGGATCCACCATCTCCAATAACTTTCCTTTCTTTTGCAAAACAAAAACCTGCAAGAATCAAGGTTGCCATATCAAATCTCAGGGTCGGCTACAAGGCTCAGGCAGAAGGTAATTAATAGAAATATACCTGGTCGAGTAGACAAACACAATTGTCTGTTGGCCTGTAATTAGTATTACTCTTCCCAGTGGCAATCTCCAATGCAACCACTCCAAAGCTATAAACGTCTGCCTTTTCCGTCAGATAACCCCACAATGCATATTCAGGAGCCATGTACCCTCTGAAATAAGAATAAAAACAGAAGTATCTTATTCGTGAGAGAGAGAGAGAGAGCCAAAAATCACAACCCTGAAACCTATAATCTGGTTTGCTTTTCTTTTGTGTGTTTATTTATTCTTGGGAAGAGAGAGATGATAATGTTTTAGCTTACATAGTACCAGCAACGCGGGTGCTGATGTGCGTGTTCTCCTCTTCGTTGAGCTTAGCTAATCCAAAGTCTGATATTTTAGCGTTTAGATGTTGGTCAAGTAGAATATTCGTCGCTTTAATATCCCTGTGAACAACCTTAAGAGGGGATTCCTCATGGAGAAAGACTAAACCTCTAGCTATCCCAACACATATCTTCTGCCTTGTTGACCAATCCAATTTCAGAGCACTTTTTTCTCCATCTACAAAAATTACATTAGGCTCAAAAATTTGTTCTTTTTTATTTTAATTTATATACAGAAAGAACATGAAACAAAAAATGAAATTGTAGTAATTCTTTGTTGGAAACTGTAATTTTGCACTCTAATCACTGGAAAATCTAATAATAATACCCTATCCATGAGAGTGAGCTTAACAGCTGGTTACACTTGCATGGGTGATTAAGGTTAAGCTTGTCAAGTGGGATAAGGTAGTAGTTAAATAAAAAAGTGTCAGTAAGAGGAGATTAGGAAATATTTTGAGATGGAGTAAGAGTTCCAAAAATCTCAGTAGTTATCTCTTGTTATCTAAAAGTGAATATTTCAGTTGATTTTAATTGTTCTATAGTTTTCTGTATCATTTGGTTGAATACATTTGACATTTAAGTCTCATACCTGGCCTAAGACTGTCCTACAACTTCAGAGACCGCTCTTCCGTCCAGGTTTAACCATAACAAAAAAACAGAGACGCGGAAACGATAACGTAACGAATAACCTTAACACTACCATGATATTCTAAAACTAAAAAACCTCAAATCTTATGCAAATGAAAGACGGACTATAAGACCAAGGATGAATGACGAAAAAGTAGTATTTAAAGCCTGTGATTTTTATATACATTTCATAAGTTGATCTGATTCTTTCGCCCCTTCTTGCGAGTACATAATTTTCTGAGTTTTTGATGAATAAAGTCTTTTCTGTGGAATTTTCTTTTCATAAAATGATATGTAATGTGAGAGAGGGAGAGAGAGGGAGAGAGAATGAGAGAGAGACATCTCAACCAAAAATGATATGTAATGTGAGAGAGGGAGAGAGAGGGAGAGAGAATGAGAGAGAGACATCTCACCAAAAAGAGCACGGGCCAGGGAATTGTTTTCCATGTACTCATAGACTAAACGCAACTGATTACCCTCAATACAACATCCATAAAGCCTCACAAGATTTGGATGTCTCAAACCAGATATCATTCCAATCTCATTCACAAATTCACGATTTCCTTGCCTTGATTTAGAAGACAGTTGCTTCACTGCAATCAAAGTACCATCGGATAGTTCACCCTGTGAGAATAACATATCCGCTCAATTAATCATGCCAGAATTTCAAGCAACATCTATCGAGCATGAAGACAAAATAATGTCGGAAAACATAATAGTTTTCTTATGTGGTACCTTGTAAACATAATTTATAGAGTAAGAACTACAACTTTACTGTGATATAGACATGCAAATTTAGAAAAAAATATAAACTATTTTATTTTCAATGAGTAAAATGTATGTCTTCATGTGTCAAATGTAATGAACATATGATTATTTAAGAAGTTCAAACATGTGATCCAGTTACTTCAATTCATTCCATACTAATAACATACCTGTGTCTCTCGTATTTTTGCGTCGGTAACAACACCTCCAATATATAAAAGCCACAAATAAAATGATAAATCCCAAAATGGAAGATGCAACTGCAAACGCATGACGAATTCTCGTATGTTTTGGTTCTGGTACTGAGAAATCTGATAAAAATTAAAATTTATAGAGTAAGAACTACAACTTTACTGTGATATAGACATGCAAATTTAGAAAAAAATATAAACTATTTTATTTTCAATGAGTAAAATGTATGTCTTCATGTGTCAAATGTAATGAACATATGATTATTTAAGAAGTTCAAACATGTGATCCAGTTACTTCAATTCATTCCATACTAATAACATACCAGTGACTCTCGTATTTTGCGGCGGTACAACACCTCCAATATATAGAGCCACAATAAAATGATAATCCCAAAATGGAAGAGGCAACTGTAAATGCAAGACGAAGTCCTCGAATGTTTTGGTTCTGAGAAATCTGTACTGAGAAATCTGATAAAAATTAAAATTTATAGAGTAAGAACTACAACTTTACTGTGATATAGACATGCAAATTTAGAAAAAAATATAAACTATTTTATTTTCAATGAGTAAAATGTATGTCTTCATGTGTCAAATGTAATGAACATATGATTATTTAAGAAGTTCAAACATGTGATCCAGTTACTTCAATTCATTCCATACTAATAACATACCAGTGACTCTCGTATTTTTGCGTCGGTAACAACACCTCCAATATATAATAGCCACAAATAAAATGATAAATCCCAAAATGGAAGAGGCAACTGTAAATGCAAGACGAAGTCTCGAATGTTTTGGTTCTGAGAAATCTGACAAATCTGGCAAATCTGGTAAAATTAAAATTTATAGAGTAAGAACTACAACTTTACTGTGATATAGACATACAAATTTAGAGAAAAATATAAACTATTTTATTAGTGGATAATTAAGATCCAACATATAGCTGTAAAACTTGATATCATAGAACAACCAGTAATAAGGGCACCAAAGAAACACTGGTATCAGCATTGCTGTTTGTTTAATTTTTCTGATGCACTTACTAGGCAACACAGAAATAGCAGATACTAGAACACCATACACTCCTCCTCTAGGAATGCAAGTTGTCCCTTTCCCAGCCCAAGTGAAGCGAATTTCCAGCATATTGTCTGTTACATTGACGACAAATGGCTGTATGATCTTTTTACCCGTCCCATTGGCTTCCTCTTTGATATTAAAATCCTTCAAATATCTCTCTCCCTGAAGTAAATATTTCAACTTCAAAGTCTCTTGCAATTACTCAAAACCTATAATGTTTTTTTCTAAATCATGATTAATTACCTGAATATATACATCAAATAACCGCCTCCCAAGACTACTGTATAATTCATCATCTCTAAACACTATCTCCATGAAATGGAGCTTCACCGTGTAACTCCCATTGAGTAGACAAGTTGCATAATAGGTGAGCGAGAGGGGAGATATTCGAGCTGTCATGTACAAATCTTCGAGTTTGAGATCTGCAGCAGTTACCGTATACTTGTCTTTTTCATTATTGGCGGCACCCATGAATATTCCTGTGCTGCTAAATCCCCAATAGTCACTATAAAAATTCCGAGAAGCTCCTTCCGTTATTTCTCCGTCGCCTCTATATAAGAAAGTCCCATCACTGTCTGTAACAGTTAAATCAGGTCCACCACAATTTATATAGAGCGATTTGTGATCTGCAACATATAAAATTATACAGTAATAAAGTTATTCCTAACAAATTAAGGTACTATAAATCCACATTTCTTTTGTTATTTAATCATCTGTGTGGTGGTCTATCAAGAAATACAGATGATCACAAGATTATTAAAATAAATAAACGAAACACTTATTTATTTTTATTTGGCAAGGAAGAGTATCTTAAAGAAGAAACTAGACACTCGTAAGACATGCATATCAAAATATTTAGGCTGAAAGCATGGATCCTAAAACAAACAGTAATATCTTGAAATCTTAAGGAAAAAAAAAATTAAAATTTAATTTAGAGAAAGTTTATGGAATCAATTCATTAAATTCAATATTTCCTAAAAGGATGCAAATTTAAGATTTTAAGGCAAAGTAGACATCAAACCTCCCTTTCACTATCGACACAAATCATACCAAAATTTATTGGAATTAAACTGCTTTTTTTTGGGCCATCTACCCTAAATCAATTAACAGTATAAATCCTCCTCCCACTCCCATTAATTTTTCATCTAAAAGTTGATGTCGTTGCCTGTTTTAATTTTTGAAATGCTGAATCAACCGCTTCTCCTTATTTAAAAGCATCCTTTTGTAATAACTTTGTCAAAGTTCCTTAAGCTTAGAAAACTTCTAAGTTGCTTAACCAAATTAGGAGTCGGACACTGCAGATTCGCTGCAATTTTTTCCAATTCAGATTGAACCCCTTTTGTTGATGCCACAAATCCAAATAGGCAATAGAGTCTTCGCCGAAAATGCATTTACTCATTTTAGCATAGAAGCGATATTGCTGTAAACATAACAGCACTTGCTCCAAATGCACCAAATGGTCTTCATGACTTATATGAGAATGTCGTCAAAGATAACAGCCACATATTTCTTAACAATGGTTTAAAAATAGCGTTCATCATTCCCTGAAAAGTGGCGGGTGCATTCATCAATCCAAAAAGCATTAAAAGAAATTCATTATGAGTTCTAGATACCATTTTCTAAATGTCCTCGGAGCACATTATGATTTGATGATATTCAGCTCCTAAATCTACTTTATTAAAAATTACAGCTCTCCATAATTCGTCCAATAACTCGTTGGTATTGGAAATTTATCTTGGATTGTAATTTTATTGAGAGCTCTATAATTAACACAAAATCTCCAAATTCAATCTTTCTTTTTTTGAACCAACGAAACTGAAGATGAATACGAACTTCTACTCGGTCCAATAATCCCTTCTTTAAGCATATTTTGGAACTAATTTCTCAATCTCAGTTTTCTGATACTGTAGAGCTATAGGAGTGACATGAATCTGATCGTTGACGGACCTAACCAGAGGTAAGCTTTGCAGGTTTTGGAAAACATCAACATGTTTGTCCAATATGACCTGAATACCATCTATTATTGCCTATTGGAATTGGAAGTACCCATAACAGCAGCATCCAATTGATAAAACTGAATCACATCACCAGTATATTTCATTCGTTTGAACTGGTGCATTAGCACTGATGATGGAGAATTAAGTTTTCCTCCTTGCAACACTACTGATTTTCCCTGCCACGTAAACTCCATAGTTAAGAGTCTTTATAGTTCATCATAACTGGTCCACCTAATTCCAGCCACGAGTTCCCAAAACCATCTCAGTTCCTTGGATTGGCAAAACATAAAAGTCTATGTAAAATTGTTGACCTTGAATGAGAACTTCTAGGTGAGCACAATACGCACGACATGCCAATTCGTCTACACTTCCCGCCATAACTTTAAATTTCTTGGAAGGTTGCAAAGACAATTTCAATTTTTTAACCACCCTATCTTTCATGAAATTATGAGTGGATCCCCCATCTACTAAAATTGTCCTTGTTGGCCAACTACTATACCTTCAAATTTTAGTGTACGTGGATACTGCTGCCCAGCCAAAGCATGAAAACTAATGGCCGTTGCATTCTCATTAACTTGCTGATAAACTTAATTCTCAATATACTCAACATCTTCCGTTTGAACTTCTTCACTTTCATCATCCAACGTCAACATAAACAACTTAGCTTTACATATATGATTCTAAGCAAATTTCTCATCTCAATTATAGCATAAACCTTTTACCCTTTTCTCAAACATATCTACTGCAGTTAATCGTACAACCAATATAGCAGAAGATTTTACATTCAAACGAGCAGGGTTTTCATTTGTTTTTTTAGGTACTGGTAATAAAGGTTTGTGAGCTTGTTGAGCTTTCAATGGTTCAAAATAACTTGTTACAGATGCTCACCTACAATTCAATTCATAATTATCAACTATTCCACCAAGTTACAATGCAACACTTTAAATAGAACAAATTCAAGAATATGATAAGTCTAGAATACGAAAGGATTGCAACCCTAGAAAATGAAAAGATAAGTTCATTAATACAAATCATAATAATACTAATCTAGAAAGATGAAAAAAATTTTAATGCAAACTATAAATAAATCGTAAATAAAAATAACTTGATTTTAAACTGTTGATGTCCTCATCAATTTTGCTTCTACCATTAATTTCAGATAATTTCAATTTTTTATCCAAATATAAATTGATTATCTTGGTAACAAATACAGCCTATGTATTTTACTAGAAAAAAGACTTAAATGATCCAAAAAAGTTATACTTACATGTCGAGCACGTGTTTACGCCTAAGCATGGAAGCACTCCTGTCCTAATAAACATCTCAAAATATGTAGTAAACTTTCGATAATAATAAGATTTATATGGACTAGGAGTAGAAAGTCTTACAAGTTGTTTTTCACGATTGAACTCTGGTACGTGTTGATATTTCTGATTGTAATTAACAAAAAAAAAAAAAAATTAGATAGACAGAACTAGTGGAGGACTACTTATTTTGTGCTTCAATATGCTTACGAGCTCTTCAAACAGCTACTATTCCATGTGAAGTTATTGTAGGAGAGATCACTGCATGTAATCAGTAAGTAAAGTAATATAGCGATTTCTAGATCCAGAAAATCAGACTTGCTTGTAAATGATAAGATAGAGAAATGATGCACTGACTATGGAATGAAAGCTAGATCTTTATACCAGGGTCCAAAGCCACAAGAAAAGAATATTAAGAATTACTTATGTGAAAAGTAACATCAAGTTTTTGTAATTTTTTGAGCAATTGGTATTGTTCAAAGATTTATAAACCATGATTGTAATGTAATTACTCTTTCCTGATATCACTTAAGAATTACTTAGTCAGGAAATTATTCAGATTTTTGGAATCCCTAAAATCATATCCTTGCAGAATCCAGGTAAGTGAAAACACTAGGTTTTCAACAATTTAGCTATCGACCCTACATCACAAAATCTATAGTTATTTTCTATAAAATTATTTTATTATGATATTTGAACAGACATGTTTAGACATTGACATAGGATTAGATAAATGTAAAAATAGTATGACGCAGTGTATGCTGGTATGAATATATGAATTTATTGGAATGGACGAAAAACATGAGATGACTAATGAAAGTCTAAACGCATATGAGATGACTAATAAAAGCCTAAACAAATGGTAAATGATATGATTAATGAAAGTCTAGACGCAAGTTGGAAAATAAGTTCTAGCTAGTATGTAACTCTTAAGCATGGATTCTGTAACACATGAAATTATTTCGCACATGCACGTGTTTTTACATACTGAGATTATTTCATAGTTAGTAATTTTGTAATATAAATGAATTTTTATATGAGGAAGAAATGACAATGATCGAGGACCTTCTAGAGGCAAGTAACCATACAAAGAAAAATAATGTTTTTTGGTCAAAAAAATAGAATTTAATTTTATGTTTCAGTTTTAGTCAATGATATTTCGTATTTTTTTTAATGTTGTAATTTTAATAAATTATGTTCGACGTTTTTGTTAACAAAGTTTCATTAATTATTTTATTAACCGGTGTATTTTTATATTGACTTTGCATTTTTGCAAATTTTTGACGAAACTATTTAAGGGATTAACTAACATTGAATTTTCCTAATGAATATAGATAGTTGTTTTAAAAACTTCCACTATTTAATGATTCCGTTAATATTCAAAGACTTTTAAAATTTAGAAATTTAGGAGTTTTTTTAACAATTGATTTTATACCTATTTTACTAATCAATTGAAAAAAAAAAAGGTTTTCAAATTGGGAAAAAAATTAGATTTTGGGAGCATAATTATGGGAGAACCGGACCCCCTTATTGTGTCTATGAGTTCTTTATTCTTGCTATTTTGAAGTTGAATCCAATTTGGTTTTCCAGTGAATTACTACTTTGTTATTGTTTATTATTCTCTGTTCTTATCAAGATCTAATAACTTAATCTGCAACTGATACTCAATATCTTTTGATAAGATGTAACAAATGACGATGAATGATAAGAATATTTATCTAGATTTTAGAAAGAAATGTTTTAATTAGGACTTACTTGAGGCCTCTTTGACAACCTTTCAAATGGAAACATTTTATGCACATGTATAACTTCAAAGACGGTCAACAAGGAATCTTATAAATAGTTCTCTATTTGCATCTTAGTCAAGAAAAATAAAGATAGAACTAAACAATCGAGATGCTTAACCAAAGGAACATACACTTTGAGGGATGAACTGAGGTACGAATCTGGAACAGATCCAGAAAGCATATTACCACTCAAAAATCTGACAAGATGTAAATTTGATGATTTTAGATAGTTAAGCCTGATCATAATATAAGAAAACACTAAATAAATCCATTTTTCGTCATCGTGTTTAAAACATACGTATACTTTTCTGGAGTAGAGCTAGTAGGTATTTGTCCTTCCAACCTGTTAAAAGTTACATCACTGCAAATAATCCAAGACAAACTAAATATCAGGTTTCTACTCTCAGCAGATGCAATATTTCATGTTTAACTAAAGATATATATAACAAATAAGAAGAATAGGATAGACTACAAAGCAAAACAACTTGAATGACACAAAATTAGTGTATGATGATAAGATTTTCCTAACTCTCTCCTTATTTAAAATACTTGAATGACAAAGAATAATGCCTCCTACTCCCCCTTCTCCCCTTCTGACATAGAAAATAAATCTATCAGAACAATATCCAAGATATTTAGAACTGTTGATTTTCGGAAAAGGGTTGTCTTCTTCGGATTAGTATTCCTAAGCTTGATACCATGTTAATAATCTACGGAAAAGGTTTGATAAAATTCTATATTTCATAATTACCCCAATTATAATCATATAAATAAGCCTATAAAACAATCTTAGAATATCCAACCAACCGTAATTGTAATAATAAAATATTACATCACTTTTCTAATTAATTAAGATACTAATGAATCAAAATATTATGGAATACATTTTGAATATATTTTCCAACATAAGGACCAAAGATAATCCTTTTACTCCATTCCCCTCTTCTTATGTGAAAAATAAATCTAATGGAATCCTAATTGACCATGAGTATACACTTTTCATCCAGCCCTTTCTTCCCCCTTTGCTAAGTACATTCTCTCTTTGTATCCTTTGCCCAGGGTAAGTGAAGTTAGGAGGAGGATGCCTATAAGAATATAATCATGCTGACAAACACATTACAACACATGTAATACAGTAAATATTTACCAAAGATTCTTAAAGAAGGCTAAAAGTTAAGGATTAGTGATATGCCTCGGAAGCCTATGACTCGATCCCAAACCAAATCAATATTACCAAATAACATGTGCACTATTTTTGCAGGTGAGGGCCTACTGAATTACTCAAATTGGGAGCCAACGCCTCTGGGTCTTGGCAAGCCAACACACATGCTTTCATGGAAGACCAAGGCCGGACCACGTCAAGCTAAAGAGGGAATTTTTCTTCCCATGGACGAGAATGTGTAACCATTTATTTAATTTGGATTTTTGGCAAACATTGACCTTATTTGTAGTTTGGTTAAACTTTATAATTTAGCATGCATGCATTAGATGGATGTTAAGATTAGTGGTGGTTAAAGGAATTATCACGCACAAGGACCCACTCTTGTGGGCGCCTACTTGAATTATGGGCCCGTTTATGCACTCTTAAATTTGGGGCCTAAGTGAAGAAACGCGCGCTCAAAGAAGGACAAATGGATCGCAAATGAAAGCTTGGCCCAACATACAAAGGAGATTACCATCCAACTAAATTTTTTTGTCAAGGAGTCATGCTTGAAAAGTGGGCTAAAATACATGGCCGAAGTTGAAGACCAAAGTGTCCTGCCAATTTTGGTTTGCCATTAAGTTTCACTTCAAATTCAAAACCACTCAAGAGAAACTATATCTAAAATCTGTATGGGTGCTATGTTACAACAATTAAAGCAGCTTAATCACCGAAAGCTATGATTGGTAATTGAAGTATTTCCTATGAATTTTCATTATTCTTTCAGTAAAAGAAAAGTCTGTCTCATTCTACTTCGTCATATGTTATTCAGAGGCTCACTAAATGGTGATCAACACTTAGAATTAGTGTAAAAGTACATGAAGTTACAGGTAAATTACCCTTAATCAGTTGTTAACCTTGAATAAGCAATTCCTTTAAATTTATATAGGTATGCGGTAAATTCTTCTATTAACAGTAATTTGGCAATGATGATTTGCTCAGTTTTCTCAATAGTTAACAACAAAAAACATCAATTTGATTTTCAAAAGATTCGCATTAAGGTGTGATGGGAAGAACAATTATCACCATGCCCTTTTCTCATAAAGTTCATACAACACTAGTTTCATGATATTCTAGATTTCAAAGTACAGTGAACGGTAATGTAAACAATATTGCAAGCGTCAAATTAAATAAAGTTGGCCGATAAGAAAATTACACTTACAGCATGAATTGGTTTGTAGCCCAAACATTTTCTGGGATATGTCCAGACAAATTGATGTTTCTCAACGCCCTAAAAGGAATTTTCAAGTTCCATCAATAATGTCATTTCAAACATATTCTAACACATAATGAGTATGTTATTTAGTCAAAGAACATACAAGTACTCAATCGCGTTGGCTACTTTGGGAAATTTAGACTCTGTCCCATACATATCAGAGATCCTCCTACATGAGAAAAGTAAATGAGGACTCTTATTTCATTTATCCCACCCACCTACCCACCTTCACGAACTCTTCCCTATTCGTAATACCATTAAAATGGAAACAACAATACAACTCAAAGGTATTAAACTTACAGCTGAGTAAGACTTTGTGGAAAAGAAATGGAAGCTGGAATTGGACCTCTCAGTCCACTTGCATGTGACTCCCCTCATCAATGTAATTTGAGAAAAATAATGCTGATATCAATAATCAATACCGAAACATAAAAGTTTTGAAAAAATAGAATTGTCTTACAAGGTTTGGAGGTTAGTCCAGCTTCCAATAAATGTCGGTAAAGTGCCATTTAAGCTATTGTCACTGATACGACTGCATATAGAAAAGTTAAAGAAATTGAAATAATGTCAAAGTGTTTCTCTCGGTAGGATTTTTCAACTTGTAAATAAACGATCACTCTAAATGAGAGTAAATGAAAACTCACAATGTAAGTAAGTTTTTAAGCTTTGCAAGTTCCTCTGGTAAACTTCCCACAAACTGATTAGAGCAGAGGATTCTGGAATCATAAACCAGAACGGACAGCGTGAAGAATTGTAATAGAAGTTTTCAATTCCAACCGACACGTTCATATAAAAATGAAAAATAATGTCTTACAGGTCTGTCAAGTTAACCAAATTTCCCAATTCTTTTGGAATCAAACCAGAAAATTGGTTAGCTTCAAAGCTTCTGTTTTTCCAAAAAAAAAGAGAGATTAGGAAAGGAACAAAAATATTTTAGCAACATCAAATACATGGAGTCAAAAATATAATTTTTCCCATTTGCTTATCAAAACAAGAAAAATAAACCATTCAAAACTAGTACATACAAGTATGTAAGGCTGGCAAAACTTCCCCATTCTTTAGGAATTACTCCAGACAAGCGATTTGCAGTCAGAGAACTGCACGTGAAATTTGTTTTTCATGAAAGATAAAAGTCTAATGGCTAAAAAAAGATAAGGGTAATTCGCATTAACACTTACATAGATTGTAAATATCGCAAAGAAGCCCATTCTATCGGAAGTGGGCCTTCTAGATAATTGTGTGTCAAGTCACTGCAAACAGGACAAAATGAAGAATTTCCACATATCATATTGTTTCCAATTCAAACAAGAGATTGTAGAACAATTGTTCTTGCCTTATTAACTAGGCCATCTTCTCACAAAATTAGTTATCCACTCAAGTACCATGTGAGCAAAACTTGAGTGTAATTATTAACCTTCATTTGGAAGAGGTTTTGAAATGGAAATTGAGGAAAAGGACAGGAAAATTTGGAATAATATTCATCTCCAGTTTGAATGATTTTTCACTATATAAAAGTGTAACAATGTAAGATTTCAGATTGTAAATTTAAAATTCAAATCCCCAAATCAATTAAAAATTTGGTTTCGAAATTCCCAAATCAAATAAAGTAAAACCTAATTTCATTTTCTTCTCTGAAAATCAGATAAAAATCAAAGTAAAATCGGATGAACCAAGCCTGAAAATCGTCCAAGAATAGAGAAGTTCGGATTTTGCAACTCAGCAAATTTGAGCTAAAATCGGATGTTGGGGGAAACTTCATTCAGTTTCTCCTCAGGAAATCTGAGGAGGAGCAAATGACAGGCCGAAAAATTCGAGCTGAACTCGGATTTCTCGGAGGAACGGGGTGCAAACTTCTCTTATAAATAGAGGTGTTCGGTGTTGAAGGAAATCACACCAACAGCTCTCTCCCTTATGGGTTCTTCAAGTAGAGAAGAACTTACCTCAGTTTTTAGTCATCGAAGAAACTCCGAGAAGGTAGCATCTCCGACTAGAGAGATTCGAGCATCTCTCCGACGCAACAAAATCTTTCGCGACCGAGCTTCACTTCGCGACAGCGGCGTAAGATTTCTCACCCTCTGTTCTTAACTCTCTTGCTCTGTCTCTCTCTTACACACTCTCTCTCTCGACAGAAGAGACGAAGAAGAAGGAGGATGAACGAGTTTTGTTTCTTTTTAGAACCAAACCAGAACCAGTTTAATTTGACCAACCAAACCAAACCGGTCCAGTCGAATCGAACTGGCCCAGCTCAATCGAACCGTCCAGCCGAACTAGATCTAGTCCCACTGAACCAGACCCGACCCAAATTCCGTCCTAAATCCAATCAAATCGATTTAAGAATTTACTAGTAAGAAATTTCTGCCTAAATTGTTATGAAATGAATTTATTAAAGTGGAAAATTAATACCGAATATCTTATTTAGGCAGGAAAAGTCCTTAAAGTCGTCCAAGTTGATCTAATTCAACCCTACCTGACCTAAGTATACACGTAAGAAATTTTGCCCACATTCTTCAGAATATTATTTAGAATATTGGAGAATCCGATAACCCTAACCTCTCGGAGTCCAAGTAAGTGAAAATATTACGTTTTCAACGTTTTGGCTATGACCCTACATCACAAAATCTATGTTATTTTCTTATTATTGTTTAATTATTTTATTACATGTTTCTGATATTTGGGCATGTATGTTTAGACATTAACATAGAATTGTATAAAGATAAAATTGGTATGACATTTTGTATGTGTATGAATATGATGGAATTGACGGAAAATACGTGATAGTAAAAGCCTGAACGACAATGAGATTGTGAGATTGAACGGAAAATATGTGATAGCAAAAGCCTGAACGACAATGAGATGGTGAGCTTGAACATAAGATGGTTACACCTGAATGACAATGAGATGACAATACTTGAACGAAAGTAAGATGACAAAGCCTGAAAGACAATGAAATGACTAAGTTTGATCGAAGGTTGGGAAATGAGTACCAACTAGTATCTAACTGTTAAATCAGAACGTGGTAAAAATGTTAATTTTGTGCTTGCTCATGTTTTCACTTACTGAGTTTTTCTCATAGTTTATAATTTTGTGATGTAGGTGAGTTTTTGTTTAAAGAAGAAATGACGTTGCTCGAGAATCTCTCATAGGCAAATGAGCATATAGAAGGAGAAAATATTTTTAGGTCAAATGAAAGAATTTAAATTCGTACATTTCCGATTGTGAAGATATTTCATGATTTTATTTAAGTTAAAATCTTTCAATAAATTATGTTGAATTTTATTATTAAATAAAGTTTTATGAAATGTTTTAATTCTGCATTTATTTCGAGTTTCCGGCGAAGTTATTTAATATTTAAAATTTGGATAAAGCTTCCGCGCATTTAAGGTTTCAGTTATTATTTAAAAATATTTTCAATATTCTAAAATTAGAGCTTTTAACACTCGAATCTATACTTAAATCAATTTGGGAATAATTTTAAGATTTTAAAATTAGGGTTTCAAATTAGAAAAATTAAATTGGAAATTTTAAAATTGGGGCGTTACAGTTTGGTATCAGAGCAACCAGATTTATAAAACGGTTCTGTAGACTTATCTGTATGCTCACACGCACTTGGAAGATTGTCGATCAACAAGTAAGTGATTAAAATTTATATTTTGATAAAATATGTTTGCTGATTTTATAGTACATTTCAAAGTAGTATATAAAGACAAATTTTCCCTAAATTAAGTTTTTGTGATGTAGACTTATGGCCAATCGTAGAGGAATTGGAAATAATAGAGATACTATACTCGATCAGATGATGGACATGATTGAGATGCAGACCAGATAAAACAAACAACTGTCGCAAGCAGCTAATGCTGCAGCCCAGGCACCTACAGGCGCGGTTCAAGTAGTGAATATGCAGACCCAAATTTCTAATAGGCCTCGACATGCAGACATTGACTTTGACAGATTTTGACTTTTTGACCTTGTAACACCCGGGAATTTTTCGTAAAGTACGTAGCCCTAGGTTAGGGTATGTTATGTACATTAACATTAATCCTAGTGATTTTCGAAGTTTTTGAGAGAGAAGGGAGAGAAGTGAAATTGGAAGATGATTTTGGAGAGAAAACATTAGGCTTTAAGTGTTGAAAATTTTTGTTAAGTTGAATATTAGGTAAAAGTAAATTAAGTGAACAAAATGTGAAGAGAAAGTGGAGGGTTATTGGAGGGTTATTTGTTTTATAAAAAGAAGAGAATTAAGAGTTGAAAAGTCAAAAGAAATTGAACCAATAGAAAGAAACCAATGAAAAGAAAAAGTAAGTGAATAAAGTGATAAGGATTGAAAAGAAAAGGAAAGAGTGGAGGGAGGTTCACGTTGGAGTGAAAGAAGAAGAAGGAAAAGAAGTGATGAATAGGTGTTAGGTTTTGAAAAGTCAAAAGTAAAAGTTGATTTTGTTTTCAACCAATCAACTTAAAACACATGCTTTTAATAACACTTATTCCTTAAAGTGTTAAGTGAGTAAATTTAAGTTTGAAGAAGTCAAACTTTAGTAAAACCAAGATACTTTCACGTTGAAAACAAGTAAAGGGCAATTTTGGGATAAGAATTTCTTTTAGATTGGGTGGTAATACTTATCCTTTTAAGATGTAAAGTGGAAAAGTGATGGAAGGTGGTACCTTCCACGTTGGTTTGAATGAAGAGAAAGCGAGGGGATTACTTTATAAATTTCAAATTTATGGTGGTAAATTTCAAAAAGAGAAAAGTGTTAGTTTATTAAAATAGAATGGTTAAGTGGTTAAAGTTATAATTTTGGTTTTCTCCTTAACTTTCCTCTCACGAAACCTTCATCTTCCATTGCTGAGTTTTCTTCCCCATTTCCATCGATATTTCTCAAGGTTTTAAGGTAAAATTAAATGGGTTTTAAGTTTGATACCAATTAGTGGAAGTTTTTGAGGTTTTTGTTGAGTTTTGTGGAGATTTAGTTAGGGTTTGGAAACCCTCATTGGTGAACTCCGAAAATCTTGTTTCCCTTGTTGGTTTTATTCCTAATTGATGGTTTAAATCCTTAATTATGTTAGTTTAGGTTGTTTTTAAGAAGAAATTAAGGATTGGGTGTGTGTTGTGGGAAAACTGGATTTTTGGTATTAAGGAGGCTGGTTCTGTTTTGGTATTTTTTGATCGGCCGTTTGTTTGGTTGTTAAGTTTGATGGTTTCAATGGATAGTAGACGTATAGAGGTTTACAGAATGGGGTGGCACGTCCAAATCTGTTGAAAAATGAATAAGTTATGGCCGATTGAAGTTAGGACACTAAATTGGTGGAAAATTCGGGTTTTAGAGTTATGTTCTAAATTTTGGTTGAATTATGGTTAGCTTTATGGTTAGCTTTAGATTAGATAAATTTGTTTTAGAATTTCCTTAGAGTGTTGCTAAGAGATTTCCCTATTATTAGGTTGGTGAACGAATAATTTAGCTGGACGAAATGAACAATCAAGTGCCGAGCAATCAGGTAAGTAGAGGACGTTTTTGTTTTGCCTTCGGGCCTACACCATGGAACGGTAAGGAATCGTTTGTTTGTTTGGTTGTTTTATCTTTGTCTTATTTGTTAGTTAAGCATTATGCGACATGCATCATTGTTTCGAACTACGAAAATACGAGTTTTGCATTGTTTTGGTGAGCGTGAGCATTGTTTGGTGAGCGTGAAATGTAATCAGATAAAAGAATGGCAAATCTTAAGGCATCGGAAGTATGAATTCTTAGACAGTTATAGGATTCTACGATCGACGCGGGGGAGTAAAATCGATGGTCTTCCTAGACGGTCATGGGAAGCGTGTCATCCGGTTTCTTGGTTGGATCAATGTGTGGCCATCCTAGACGGTTACGAGATGTGTACATACTTGATTCACACGGCTTATTAAAAGATTAATGTGTAGCACCCGGTTCTATTAAACCAAATTTAATTTATCAATTATGATGTGCTAATTTTTTTATGGAAGAATTGAGAGAGAAAGTGATTAGGTTAGTTAATAACTATATAAGGACAAAAGGGTAATTAGCAATTTGAAAAGTGGATGAGGTTTTGGGTTTAATGCACTGTAGCCGCCATTCTGTTCATCCCTTTTTTTCTCGGCCATCAGTTTTCCAGCAGGAACCTCTAGGCGATTCCCTTGCCCGATTTTCCTTCAACCAAGGTGAGTTTTGATTCGATTACTTGTTGTTTTAGTGTCTAGGTAACTGAACGATGGCAATGTATGCATTTTAGGAGTGCTGCGAGTGAGGGATGAGATTTGGGGTTTAGCGATGAATCGGGAATGGTGAAGAAAAGAACTCCCAGGACTAGCCCCTTAGATTTCCGAATGTTTAGAACGAAGTTTAAGTAATGTTGTGCTTATGTTTTAGGTGAGCCAGCTCTTGGAATATCCTACAACCAGAAACCTTTCGGGAAGCCAGGTAAGTGAAGTTTGCTTGTGCCTTCGGGCCTACATCACAGAACATTAAGCTTATGTTTACTTGAATGTGTCTGTATGTTATGCATCATATTTTAAAAGTATACAAAAATGAATTTGAATGCATGTTGGCATGGTAAGGAATGAACATAATGAAACAGCTATGTGAATCAGATTTACTGTTAAGGGAAATAATCCGCCCCTTAATGAGACAGTGGATATTTAGACTTTGGGAAATTTGATCCGCTTCCCATCGAACAGGGGGATCGAAAACAGCTATGTGAATCAGATTTACTGTTAAGGGAATTAATCCGCCCCTTAATGAGTCAGTGGATATTTATAATTTGGGAGAGTTGATCCAACTCCCAATTTCACAGGGGGATCTGAACAGAAACGATGCATGAACAACTGAGTTGAGAAAGTAGGAATTGCATGTTTAGGAATTCATATTTCAGCATTTCATTTCATTACTGCTTTACTTACTTAGCATTAGGCTAATAGATGAGTTTTGTGATGTAGGTTAAGAGGTGACAGCAGGTGTATTTACTGAGTTTGCTGAGGACTAGACTGGTTGGAGGAGTGCATCTATGTAACAATCTGGCAGTTGATTGGGCGGCTTAACTGATGTCAGTTGGTGTGAAGGTTTAGTTGACAATGTTTCAATTTAAGTGTGTTGAGTTTTCATGACAGTAGTGGTTTCATTATTTTGAATACGTTTTTGAGATTTTTCTGATAATAGTATTTTGTTGGGTTTCAATGTTGGTTCTTACTGGATTTTGAGTAATGCAACGATCTGAATTGTTTCTAAATGGTTTCAGTGAAGTAAGTAAATTTCTTTCCGTAGTTAGAGTTGTTGTTCTGTTGTCTATCGGATGATGTCTCTAGTAGAGTCATCGGATGATGTCTTCAATAAAGTCATCGAATGATGTCTTCAGTAAAAGCCATCGGATGATGTCTTCAATAAAGTCATCGGATAATGTCTTCAGTGGAAGCCATCGGAAGATATAAGTAGAAAATTTGTCGTTTTGTAACCGGATGATGTCGTGTATTAAACCTACCGGATGATGTAGTAGAAGTTTTGTCGTTTAGTGATCGGTATATGTAGCTTGTTCTATCGGAAGACGAGAGTAAAAGATTTGTCGTCTTGTGGTCGGCAGAGGCTGGGCGAATGAATCATCCGGCTGACGTCATCGGTAGATGCGAGTAGCAAAATTTGTCGTTTTGCGATCGGTTGAAGTTGGATAATTGATTCATCCGGCTGACGTCATCGGTGGAAGCCTTCGGTTTGTTTCTGCCCTTCTCGTTGACTGTGTTCAGCGGATGATGTGCTTGACTTTTATAAACTTTAAGTATTTCATGCCTAAGCCTTCATCTCTTCCGGCCGAATCATTTTCTTAATATTTTAATTGATTATTCAAACACTGTTTTATAGTTTTTCTTAACTTTGCTTTGCTCAAAGATTTTCCGCTGCAAGTTTTTTTTTATGTTTTTAGCAAACGTTCAAATTTGACTTTCGAACAAAGTTTTAAATTTGGTCCGAAACTTTCCTTAGTTATGTTCGGGTTTATGAGTAGCAAACCGGGTTCAGAAAACTCGGGGCGTTACATAATGCAACTCGTAAAAGAATGGCAAATCTTAAGGCATCGAGAGTATGAATTCCTAGACGGTTATAGGATTCTACGATCGATGCGGGGGAGTAAAATCGGTGGCCTTACTAGATGGTCATGGGAAGCGTGTCATTCGGTTTTACTTTGTTGGATCAATGTGTGGCCATCCTAGACGGCTATGGGATGTGTACATACTTGATTTACACGGCTTATTAAATTATTAATGCAACCAATATGAAATGAGCACAACTAAGAGTTAGAAACTGCATGTGATAAGATTGGTTTGCATTGTGTGTTTGATTGTATTCATTAATCCCTACTTACTAAGCATTAGACTTACTTTTTGTGTTCTATGGTGTAGGTGACGATTTATATTCAGGTAAGCTAGATGGGGGAGCTCAGGATTAGGCGACAATTAGTGGCGCACGGGGCACGCCAGTGCAGGCAGTTGTCGGGGCATCTCGACCATGATCTTCGGGGAGTTTTGTGGGGATTTCGGTATTTTGGGTAGATAGTTTCTAACTATTTTGGACGGCAGTGGGCGGTAGTTGTTTTGCTGAATTGTTTGTATCTAAATAATTGTGGTTTAAAACTATTGGATTTCAGGTTTTGGTTTATAAATTTCAGTCGTTATTCTGCTCATTTTTTTAGTATAACCAACAACGTCAAGTTCATTGGTTTCCACGTGTTCGTTAACATTTTGAAGTCGGTTTTCCAAAAATTTTACGGAGCACGGAGTCAGGGATGTCGGGATTGTTTGGCTTGATGAAAATTGATAAGAAATGAAAAGAGGCGCTGATGGCCGAGAGGGGCGCGCGCTGGGGGTGCGCTGGGCGCGCGCCCAGCGCCGATCGATCGGCAGGCGCCCCTGTAGCATGATCGCGCGCGGCGCCCAAACCGGACCAGTCCGGTGTTTTTTTTATTTTTTCTGGTTTTCCAAATTATTTTAACCCGATATTTTTCGACATATTTTAAACGTATTTTAGACACGTTTTCCAACCATTTTTGAGGGTTCGAAAAACCCAAAAATTGAGTCAAAATTTTATCGAAATATATTTTAAATTATGTTTTAAATGCGGAATTTTTGTGCAAAGTAGCGCACCGAGTCGGGGTGGGTTCGGGGGCGTTACAGACCCTCTAGTTTTTAATGGCAATTTGGCGGATATGGCAGCCATAGATAATTGGATCAGGACCATCAGTGAAATTTTTGAGCATATCAAGATTTCAGAGGAAGAAAAAGTAGATTGTGCGTCATCAATGTTTCGGATGAAGGCACGTTACTGGTGGGATTCTGTGAAGGTGTTGCATTCCGTCACCACTATGACATGAGAGAAATTTCAAGAGTTATTTTATGAGAAGTATTTTACAGACTCTATAATGGATGGGAAGACGGATGAATTCACGGCCTTGTAACAGATTGGAAGTGTAATTGATTACTTACACAAGTTTGAGCAACTATCTTGTTATGCCCATTGTCACGATCCTACTTTCAAGGGACGTATCGCGACCGTGCGGCACCCAATATCACACTTGTACTGGGTCAGTCAACGAGCGTGCCAACGGCACCGAGTGCCCACTTCGTTAAAGCGAGCTTATGTCTAACAAGTAAACAACGAGCGAGCGAGATTAGCCGAAAAGAGCGTCATTGAGTATAGTATGCATAAAGAGAGTGTGTGTAAAAAGCTTGTTCATTGATGGGGCAGCAAATTACATCGGTGGATAGAGGGGTCTACGTGCAGTCATGTCTTTCCCCCTAAAGAGCAATTTGGACCATCTCTACTACTGCAGTAGTATACATGCTATAGTGGCGAGGAGTCACTCTTGCCAAAAATAGAAAGAAAAAGAGTACAACAGAATTACTTAAAAAGGAAATAAATCTAACTAACAGCAAGGTGCGGCCATAGGCAACATGCCTTGGACAAGCCCGGACCTTGACACCCATTATATTGCTGGTAATGATAAGGTGAAAAGTTTCATCCAAGGATTAAGAGCAAAGATACAAAATGATATTCGTCTTATTACCTTCAAGAATTCTCGGTTTGCATTTATGGTGGAAAAAACATTGTGTGCAGAGTAAGAAGAAAAAGAAGTCAACAGAGCTCAGGAGTTTAGAAGAATGTACAGCCATGCAACTCAGATTGCCAGTAGCAAAATTCCGCAACAACAATGGGATGGATCTAAGATACCCATGATCAGTGGACCTGCTGAAGGACCTTCTAAGTACGTTAAAAAGGAGCCAACGACTATGTCTAATATATCTGTGTCCCTCATGCAAGAATCACATTCTTGAGAGTGCCACGCTCAGATCATGGCTTGTTTTAAGTGCGATCATATGGACATTTTATTAAAGTCTGTCCAAAGTTTGGCAGGGAGCAACCCAAGACGACTGCTAAAGTTTTTGCCATGACCAAGAATAAAGCTGAAGAAAATCCATCTGTTGTGACAGGTTCACTTTTTATTTCTGGCATATCTTCTTGCATATTAATTTATTTTGGAGCTACATATTTTTTTATATCCCTCGAGCTTGCTATGAAGTTAGATATCAAAGTAGAGTCTCTAGAGTATAATTTGGGAGTAGCTACACTTTCAGGTAAAATTATATTTGCTAACTCTATTATTAGAATATGCAATGTATGTATTGAGGAAAATCAATTGGAGCGGATTTAATTGTTTTGGCAATGCATGATTATGACGTCATTCTGGGGATGTATTGGCTTACTAAGCACTATGCGACTATTGACTGCACAAGAAATTAGTAAAGTTTCAATTGCCTTGAGCAGAGCCATTTATTTTCTATGAAGATTCTAAAGGTTCGAGGATTTCTGTGATATCAGCTATGCGAGCTCAAAGACTATTGAATTTTGGATGCATTGAAATTCTGACCAATGCTATATGTTCTGAACCTAAAGGAGCCACGACATTGGATATGGTGCCAATAGTTAGTGAATTCTCGGATGTCTTTTCCGACGATTTGGCAACACTACCACCTGCGAGAGATGTGGAATTTAGCATTGATGTGCTACCTGGAACCGCGCCAATCTTTAAAGCTCTTTATAGAATGGCACCAAGCGAATTAAAGGAGTTAAAGACTTAGTTTGATGATTGGCTAGAGAAATAATTTATTCAACCGAATTTCTCACCTTGGGGAGCACCAGTATTATTCGTGAAGAAAAAATATGGATCTATGAGGATGTGTATCGACTATAGAGAACTCAGCAAAGTCACTATAAAAAAAAAGTATCCACTGCCGAGAATTGATGATTTATTTGATCAATTAAAGGGAGCGGCGATTTTCTCAAAGATTGATATCAGATCTGTCTATCATCAACTTAGAATTAAAGAAGATGATGTGTACAAAATGACATTTTGCACAAGATATGGTCATTATGAATTTTGAGTCATGCCGTTTGGATTGAGTAATGCACCAGATGCGTTTATGGATTTAATGAATCAGATTTTCAAGACATATTCAGATGATTTTGTGATAGTTTTTATTGATGACATCCTTATCGACTCGAAGGATCAAGTGGAACATAAAGAACACTTGAGGATTATTTTATCAATATTCAGACGTGAGAAGTTATATGCAAAATTAGTGTGAATTTTGGATGGAGAATGTGATTTTTCTTAGCCATATTATTTCAAAGAATGGTGTAGCAATGGACCCAGTGAAGATTGAAGTAGTTAGTAAATTGCCTCAACCAAGGAATGCAGCTGAGATAAAGAGTTTTCTTGGTCTTGCGGGATATTATCGTAGATTTGTGGAAGGATTTTCAAGATTAGTCAACCCGCTTACGAAGCTAACCAAGAAAGATATCAAGTACTTATGGACTGAAGAGTGTGAACAAAGCTTTCAGGAGCTAAAGAATATATTGATCTCGGCACTCATACTTACTATACCATCTGGATCAGGAAAATATGTGGTGTGTAGTGATGCTTCCAAGTAGGGATTTGGATGTGTTCTCATGCAAGAAGGAAAAGTGGTGCCTCGAGACAACGGAAAGATCACGAGAAGAACTACCAAACTCATGATTTGGAACTTGCAGCGGTTGTTCATGCATTGAAGATTTGGAGGGACTATCTGTATAGAGAAAAATGAGAAATTTATATTTATCATAAAAGTCTGAAGTATTTTTTAAATTAGAAGGACCTGAATATGAGACGACGCAGAAGGTTGGAGTTAGTAAATGACTATGACTGCGAGATTATTTATCAACCTGGCAAGACTAATGTTGTAACTGATGCATTGAGTAGAAGAGCATCATCGCAAGTGTATTCACTGCAACGAATTCCAAGACAGTTAACTGAGGAGATGTAGAAATCTGATATCGAAGTTGTACCGTTTGGGTTATTGGAAAGATTGTCTGCTATGACTCTTCAGCCAAGTTTGCATGAGCAAAAAATATATAAGCAACGTGACGATGCATTTATTTGCAAGGTGAAAGGTGAGATAGAGGCGGAAAAAGTTTCTGAATTTTCTATGTCGGATGACGGGATTATCTAGTTCAGAAAGAAATGGTGTATATCTGATGATGCAGGATTAAAGAGAACTATATTAGAGGAAGCCCACTCAACCCCTTACTCGATACATCCTGGTTCAACAAAAATGTATCGAGATTTGAAGCAGCATTATTGGTGGTGTGGATTAAAGGTGGACGTAACTAAATTCGTTGAGAAATGCCTCACTTGTCAGCAAGTTAAAGCGGAACATCAACGACCTGCTAGTACCTTGCAACCACTTATGGTACATCAGTGAAAGTGAGAGCATATCACTATGGACTTTGTAGTAGGGCTTCCTAAGACAGTTCAAGGTCACGACTCTATTTGGGTTATAGTTGATTGATTGACCAAATTAGCCTATTTTCACCCTGTAAGGACTACATATACTATGGATCAGTATGCTCAACTTTATATTCAGGAGATTGTCAGACTTCATGGCACACCCATTTTTATCGTGACTGATCGAGATACGTGTTTTACCTCTAAATTTTGGAAGAGTACGTAGAAAGCTATAGGTACTCAATAGAACTTCAGTACAGCTTTTCACCCTCAGACTGACCAACAATCGGAAAGGACAATTTAGACATTGGAAGATATGTTACGGGCTTGTGCTATTGATTTCCAAGAAAATTGGAGTAAAAACTTGTCATTGGTTGAGTTCGCCTACAACAACAGTTACCAAGCTTTGATTGGGATGACACCTTATGAAGCTTTATATGACAGAAAATGTAGATGCATTGGCATGAAGTGGGAGAAGGAATCCTTGTTAGGCCGGATATTTTGTGGCAGATAACTGGGATTGTTGCATTGATCTAGAAAAGAATTCTTACGGCTCAGAGTACACAAAAAAGCTATGCTGATCGGAGAAGAAGAAAGTTGGAGTTTGTAGTAGGGGATCAAGTTTTCTTGAAAATCTCGCCAATGAGAGGAGTGATGTGTTTTGGTAAGAAAGGAAAGTTAAGCCCGAGATTTATAGGCCCATTTGAAATCTTAAGAAGAAGTTGTTTATCAGTTGAATTTTCCAGATTCATTCAAACACGTGCACAATGTCTTTCATGTCTCAATGTTGAAGAAGTATGTTCTAGACTCCTCACATGTCTTACCAATGAGATCTCTGGACTTGCAATCAATCCCGAACTATCATATGAAGAGAGACAAATTCAAATTTTAGATTCAAATGAAAGAGAATTGAGGAATAAGAAGGTTTCGCTTGTCAGAGTGCTATGGATGAATTGAAACATTGAGGAAGCAACTTGGAAAAAAAAAAGAAGACATGAGAAAGATCTACCCAGAGTTATTCAGGTAATAATTTAAAATTCGAGGATAAAATTTCTTTTAAGGAGGGGAGATTGTAGAAATGTAGGGTTTCAGATTGTAAATTTAAAATTCAAATCCTCAAATCAATTCAAAATTTGGTTTCGAAATTCCCAAATCAAATCAAGTCGAACATAATCTCATTTTCTTCTCTGAAAATCAAATAAAAATCAAGGTAAAATTGGATGAACCCAGCTTGAAAATTGTCCAAGAACAGAGAAGTTCGGATTTTGTAGCTCAGCAAATCTGAGTTGAAATCGGATGTTGGGGGAAACTTCATTCAGTTTCTCTTCTGGAAATCCGAGGATGAACAGATAACAGCCCGAGAAATCCGAGCTGAACTTGGATTTCTCGGAGGAGCGGGGTGCAAACCTCTCCTATAATTAATTAGAGGTGTTCGGTGTTGAAGGAAATCACAGAAACAGCTCTCTCCCTCTTGGGTTCTTCAAGCAAAGAAGAACTTACCTCGGTTTTTAGTCATCGTTGAAGCTCCGAGAAGGTAGCAGCTCCGACCAACGAGATTCAAGCATCTGTCCGACAAACCCTCTCCAACGCGACAAAATCCTTTTGGCCAAGCTTCACTGTAACGCCTCCGAACCCGCCCCAACTCGGTGCGCTACTTTGCTAACCCAACCAGTGTTTAAAACGACGTTTAAAATAATTGGATGCATCAAAACTCATCTAAAATCTCACCTTAATCTTTGATGAAATGGAGAAGAGATGGAGGTGGAGCTCCTCCCATAGCTGCCACGAATTTGGAGAGGGAGAGGAAGAAAAATATTTCTCTTTTACCCTTTCTTTCTTCCTTTTTAATAAACCTAGTTTTCATTTTTTAAAATTACCACCAAAGTTTCAAAATTCTTAATTTCAACCCCCTCCCTCATGTCATGTAATCCAACGTGACACTCACATTTTCTCCCTTCTTTTTGACTTTTCTACTTCACTTTTTCCTTCCTTTCTATTGGTTAAATTTTGTTGACTTTTCAAACTTCTTTCTTCATTTACTTCATCTTCTTCTTTAATAATATAACCTCACCTTTTAATTCTCTCATTTCCAACGTGAAGCTTTCCTCTCATTCCCTTTGTTTTTACCATTTAATTTACCTTTAGTTAAATTCAACTCCATAATACTTCTAACCACTTCATTTTAGGGTTTTCTCTCAATTTATCACTTTAATCTTTTACTATAATTCTAATAGAATTAATACTTAACATAACCTTAGCACATTTGTTAAACCCTCATAACATAACCTATCTAAGGCTACGCACGTGATAGGAATTTCACGGGTGTTACATTCACTTCGCGACAGCGGTGTAAGATTTCTCACTCTCCATCCTTAACTCTCTCGCTCTGTCTCTCTCTTACACACACACACACACACTCTCTCTCTCTCTCGACAGAACAGACGAAGAAGAAGGAGGTAGAACGAGTTTTGTTGTTTTTAGAATCAAACCATGAACCAGGAACCAAACCAGAATTAGTTCAATTTGACTAGCCAAACCAAACTGGCCCAACTGAATCGAACGGTCCAGCCGAACAAGATCTGGTCCAACTGAACCGGACGCGACCCAAATTCCGTCATGAATCCGATCGAATCGATTTAAGAATTTACCGGTAAGGAATTTCTGCCTAAATTGTTATGAAATAGATTTATTAAAGTGAAAAATTAATACCGAATATCTTATTTAAGCAGAAAAAGTCCTGAAAGTCGTCCAAGTCGATCTAATTCAACCCCACCCGACCTAAATATACACGTAAGAAATTCTACCCACATTCTTTTGGAAATTAGATTTATTTAAGTAGTAATTTAATACTAAGTATTTTATTCAGTTAGAATATTATTGGGAATATTAGAGAATCCTGATAACCCTAACCTATCGGAATCCAAGTTGGTGAAAATTTCATGTTTTCAACGTTTTGGCTACGACCTTACATTACAAAATCTATGTTATTTTCTTATTATTATTTTATTATTTTATTACATGTTTTTGATATTTGGGCATGTGTATTTAGACATTGACATAGAATTGTATAAAGATAAAATTGCTAGGACATTTTGTATGTGTATAAATATAATAGAATTAACGGAAAATACGTGATAGTAAAAGCCTGAATGATAATAAAATGGTGAGCTTGAACATAAGATGATTACGCCTGAACGACAATGAGATGACTATACCTGAATGAAAGTAAGATGACAAAGTCTGAACGACAATGAGATGACTAAGTCTGATAAAAGATTGGGAAATGATTGCCAACCAGTATGTAAATGTTAAATGAGGATGTAGTAAAAATGTTAATTTTGCACTTGAACATGTTTTCGCTTACTGAGTTTTTCTCATAGTTAATAAATTTATGATGTAGGTGAGTTTTTGTCTGAAAAATAAATAACGTTGCTCGAGAATCTTCCATAGGCAAATGAACATATAGAAGGAGAAAATTTTTTTGCGTCAAACTAAGGAATTTAAATTCGTACGTTTCTGATTGTGAAGATATTTCATGTTTTTATTTAAGTTAAAAACTTTCAATAAATTATGTTGAATTTTATTGTTACATAAAGTTTTATGAAATATTTTAATTCTGCATTTATTTCGAGTTTCCGACAAAGTTAGAGTTTTTAATGCTCGAATTTATATTTAAATAAATTTGAGAATAATTTTAAGATTTTAAAATTAGAGTTTTAAATTAAAAAAATTAAACTGAGAATTTGAAAATTGAGGGGTTACATAAAAGAAAAGAATTATACAAAAAATATGCAATCGAATACTTGAATGACTTTGAAAACCAAGTTAAGTAGCAGTGGAGAAGAAAATAGTTTAGTGATGGGAGACAAAGAAGACAAAAGAGCAAAACAATAAAATTCCTGGGGTTTACCATCAAAATCAATCTTAAATATAATCAAGCCAGGAGTGGAAAATATAAATATGCCACACTAAATACTCGAATCCCTAATCATAAATTTTCAAATAATCCTTTGAATATTGTGTATAGGCCTCAAAGTAAAATCTCATTTCACATATATTGAACACAACATAAAAAAAAACGAACAATGATTCCTCTTACACGTGCTCTAGATATGTGAGGTTGACGAGTTCCTTAGGAAGCTTCCCTGGAAGACTGTAAACTTGTAGCACTCTGTATATCATGAACGAAAAGTGAAAAGGAACCCATCAAAGAAACACAAGGAAATTTTCAGAAGGAAGAAACAAAACAGAAGCGCAACAAATCGAGCATTTTAAGAAGAATCTAAAATCTTTAAGAGTTCAAATTCTCATTTTCTGTCCATCTACGAGCAACCAAAACAAGAACAAAATATCAACGCTGGTACTTACAATGTGGTGACGCGACAAACAGTGCCGTCAGCAAAGCTGCAGTTGCACATAATGGTGTTGTTGAGAAGGCCTGGCTGATAAATTGGCGCGAAAGTGGTCATATCAAGCCAATTCGACTGACAGGGATCATTGCCAAGGTTCACTGACTTCACTCCCAGTGTTTCAGCAATTCGCGCTAACACCGTTGCTGCAAAACGATAAAACTCTTGCTAAACTCCATAAAAATGCATCTCGAAGATGCCTGTTAACATGGGCTAAATCTTGCCAAACCCGGGTTTTGTTTTGTGGATCATAGGTTGGACCCGTTTTTCAGTTTTTCGGATACTGGTTGTAAATGGTTCAGGTTTTCATGTTCAATCAATTTTCTGAGTCAAAACCATACTGTGAAAGTTGGTTTTTCCCTCAAAGTAAACTCAAGTTGGTTTATTATGTTGGTAACCTGAACGGAACCAGACCATGGAAGTCGATCTGGTTCGATTCCAATGGTATAGTCTAGTTTTGCCGGTCAATTTTCATGAATAAATTCAACAAACGTCACGTGTTCATTCACAATAATCCATCAAATTTAATAAAGATAAAGCGGAATCATTAAAATTTCTTAAACAAAATGAGTTTTTTTTTTCCTTAAAATGAATATATTCACTAAAATCGACTTAGATAACCAATTAATAAATTAAAATTAAAAGAAACCTTGACCTATGAAATATGGATAATTTGTATTAATTAGCAAAAATTTTCTTTCAACTATTACAACAATCGAATTTTTTCAATAATAACTGAAAAGAAAACAATCATGATAAAAAAAACTAGTAAAACAAGAAACTAACTTATTAGAAAACTAAGAGAAATAGAAAATTTAAATAAAATAAAATAATAAAATAAAAAATCTAATGAAATCAATTTCCCTTTTGTACGCAGAAAGCAGAAGGGAGAACCAGCGAATTGTCGGCGTCATTACCTTCGTTTGTATCGAGTCGAGGAGGAGTAGAAGCAGAAGCAAACGTAAGATCTGGATCCAGCCCAGAGAGCAAAAGGAGAGCGCAGAGAAAATGAGGAAGAAGAAGATGATTAAAACAGCACCGTTTAACCTCCATCTTCACACTCCAAGTAAGACACAGAGCTCTAGCTCCTAATTATAAAAACGATGCACACCCCAATCACCATCTTTGCCTAGTTTTTAAATTGACTATTCTTCATGGAAGAGCATGATTTGCATGTCACATCTTCTAACGTACGTCAAACTCTAAGGCCAAGGTCATTAATATTTTCATATTATATGCCAAGACTATATAATATTTTTTTATTAATATTTGACAAAGTCAATATGTAATTGGCCATTAACATTGAGGCTTTGAGACTTTGAGACGTAAATTGTCGAAAATAAAAGATGATGGTATCGGTTGAAAATATCATCATACTTCAAGTTTCATTTTGATATTTATCATTTATAATATTAGTTGCATCAATAATTATTTGACACATAAACGAATATTTTAAAAGAGTAGAATAAGAAAATAAACGTAGTATTATTCAAATAAAAATATACTAATAATTTTAAAAGTTAATTGTTGGATTGAAATTAATTTAATCAGTTGTACTCTTACCCTGGCCAATCACTTATTCTTAGATATGGAATTATGTAAATGAGATTAATCTATTGAAACAGAAATTGTTAGTAATTTATCCTAAATTTTAGTGATAACTTAATTGTTATTTTAAAAATGTTACAATTTTTAGTTTGAATAAAATCCATGATAGAAAGACCAGGCATTCATTGCTCGTAAACGGGTCACATTGAACTTAAATTGTGTGGGACCTACGAGGACTGACCTGTTCTCTTTTGATTAATTTAGTATCAATCAAATTAGGTTAATAATAAATTGATTTCTATAATTATTTTACAATAAGATATTCATTTATTTTGATTCATGTATATCAACTGCAGTCCGTTCTCCCATGAAATGATTTGTCCATATCCTCACTCTTTTTTATTTTAACTTGCTATATATAAAATTTGAATCCTCGTTGAGTTCAGTCAACTCACCCAACGACATTTCTTTTCAATTTCTATTCAGAATGATCTTCAACAACAGATGTAAAGAGTGGAGTGAGCTCTGCGATTTATATTTTTCTTAGAGATTTTATTTCCCTGAGAATTTATTGTTGATGAGATATATTTATATACTCTAGATTATCTCTTTTAGTTTGATACTGATCTTAGTATTTTTGTGGTATTTATTTTATGGTATAATTTAATAAACTTATGTTATTACTCAATCTAAAGAAGATGTTAAACCGCGACACAAATATGTTTGTCTGACACGTCTTTCTAACACACGCCAAGTTGCGACTCGAATGGAGTCAATTCCAGTGTCCTCAACGCAAGCGTGTATGCTTGGGGCCAAAAATGAGCTTTCAATCCATTCGATTCTTAGGTCATTTCTATCATATTTATGAGTTTCATATATGAACTGATATGCTTCAACCTATGGAACAAGACGCAACACAAATACAAGCAACAAAGTTGGCTCGGCCTAAACTCAGTTTGGCCAAGAATATGCCAAATTGCAGTATGTATATGTCCTTCAAAATAAATCCAAATGCTCTAAAATTTTAACAGAAACTTACTGTATGTGTGGATCAAATGTCCTTAAAATTTCAGGACCAAATTTGCAGTGGACGAAAAGATATGGGTGACAGAAAACTAGTTGGTCCGGTTGATAATAAAATGCACCTCCTCAAGTATTTGGTCTCTTTTTTGGGGAACACACTCCAACGAGCTCAGAGAATGAGTTTATGCACCCTTGTTGAAGATTCTACCCTCAAGAAAAAGGCAGAGAATGGAGCAATAAGATTGGTTTCCACCACTCACGAAATGAAAGCCAAGAAGAACAACAATCCATGGATATGACTCACTGGGAGATGGAGTTGTTTTAATGCTCAAAGAGCTTCAGTTTTGAAGAAGTGACTTCTGCTTTTTTTTTTTTAATTCAAAAATTGCTACTCATGACAACTATAAGGGTGGTTTAAATACTCAGCCCTTCTTACAAATTAGGGTTATAAAAGCAGCACAAAAAAAACCAACCAAGAGGGTGTGCTTGACCATTATTCCAAGCCAAGGACACCTTGTGTCTTGCCAAATTTGGCAACCTTTTTCTGTAATACCCGGATTTTCGAGATTTTGTAAATAAATAATATAATGGCATTTTTGTAATTATGTCAAATCAAGTTCATTTTGTAAAAAGAAAGCGTTACTAAGATCCTAATAATTAATAAGGATTTTAAGAAAATTTTGGGAATTTTAGGAGTTTAACGCTAATTTTACGAGAATTATGTTTATATTAATATAAATGATACTTTGGTAAAAATAGTAAATGAGGTCCGTTTTGCGAACGGACAGTTTTGATAGAACCCTAGTAATAAGTTGGAGTTATTGGTGAAGTAAGGAAATTTGGAGAAGCCGAATCGTCAGCTAATTAACGAAACAGAGGACGAAACAAATAGAAAATCAAAGGAATGGCAAAATGGTAAATTGTCAAGTTAAATTTTAATTTAAAACACTTGGCTTCTTCTTCTTCTCCACGCAAATTTCTTCTTCCCTGCGATTTTCCATTGCTCCTCTAGCGACTCACGGCGTTCTCCTCTCTGTCAACGATTCCTCCTCCGTTTGTCCTCCGTTTGTCCTCCGTTCTTCACATTTTCTTCCCCAAACTCGATTCTAGGTAAGGTTCTATGGTTTTAGAAAGATTATTCGTAGTTTTCGGAACGTTTAATGGTTAGAGTTTCGTGAAAACGCGAATTAGGGTTTGAAATTCATAGGTTTGTTTTATTGGTGAGTATATTGAACGTATTAAACTTTATTAGACGAAATCTAGAGTGTATACGGCGTTTAGGTTGGAAATCAGATATTTGAGGTTTGGGAAATTTCCGTCAATGGAGTTTAGAAGTTCACGAGCATGAATTGCTCGATAAAATGTCTCAAAGAGTGAAGTTAGAATTTTAGGAAAATTTCCTTAGTTAAGGTTTCGTTAAATTTGGACGTTTAACGGTTTAAATCTCGTTTTCACGACAACTGTTGTGTTTTGCCTCAGACAAACGACGCTCGTGGACGGAGCTCGGAGTTCAGCGCGCACGAGGTAAGTTCTCGTTACTTACTTGGCCGAGAGCCCTACACCGTACGTCGATGTCGCGTCGAGGATCTTTGGAGAATCGTTTGTTAAATGTTTAGGTTGGGTAGTTAGGATTAGTTCTTTATAGGATATGCTTTTAATTGTTTTTATTATTTTGATGGTACTTAATATGTTTGTTACTTTATGTCTATAACTATTCATACATCACGTATTTCAAAATAGCATGAAAACGGATTTCTGTACGTGTTCAAGAAAATGAAACTAATGAACGAAATGAAATTATGTAATCTGTTATCTGGTTACGCGAGGTGGGGCTCAGGCACGGCTGTTTACAGGTGCGAGCGTGTACCCCCCCTCCCCCCGTTAGGTGAAGAGGGAAGTCCGACCGTGGGATGTGTCCTCTCCATCTAATAGGCTGAGACCTCGGTGACATTCTGTCTGCGACGTAATGATAAAAAATGTTGCATGATTTCTGAAACTCATACGCACAACATGCATTTACATTTACGAAACTTACTGAGCCTTTAGCTCATAGTGTGTCTGTATGGTGTAGGTGATATCGAAGCATGTGAGGACAACGTTTCTCCTCCTGATGCATGAGTCCAGTTGAAGAAGAATGATCGCGGGAGTGTGCTAGCGCAGTCGAGGCGTTTCATGACCCGTGGGGACGTATGTAGGTATTTTGGGCTATTTTGGATAGAAAATGTTTAAGAAAAATATTTGTACAGATAGAACATTATAAGATGTTTGGATCTGGATAGTGGATAGATTATGTTTGAGTTTTTAAACGTTTTGGAAATGTATTTTGTAAATGTGTGGTATTAGGGAAATATTCGGTTTTTAAACATATCCACGTGGTTTGTTTTTACAAAACTAGGCTATGTTTTTAAACGTGTTTTGAGTCGTTGTTTTGGATGAGATTTTGAGTGAATTTATGTTGGAATGTATGGTTGAGATGTAGGTAGAGGAGGGAAAGTTAAAAGAGGAAAATGTTTTTTTTTATAAATTGGTAAAGTTGGTGAATTAAATGGCAAAAACCCCTTTTCTTCTTCTTTCTCCTCTCCACGACATTGGCAGCCATTGGAGCCTCTATCTTCTTCCTTTTATCAAGCTTTTTCAAGGTTTAAGGTAAGAGTTTAAGTGGGTTTTGGTTTGTATACACTTAGGTATTGATTTGTGGTAGTTTTAGTGTGTTTTGAGTGAAATTAGTGAGGGTTTGAAAACCCTAGGTGGAGAACTCCGAAAATTTCCTTCCATTGGATGATTTTCTTCCTCTTTTGATTATTTAAGTCTTAGATATGTTAGTTTAGGTTGTTGGAGTGATTAGATTATGGATTGGAAATTGATTTACATAAAACTGGGTTTTATGCAAAAAGGGCGCCGAATCTGTTGGTGCAGTTTCGGATTAGCCAAGTGTTTTGTTTGATGGATTTAAGCATTTCAATGGATAGTAGACGTGTAGAGGTTTCCGAATTGGGGTGGCGCGTTGAAATCCGTTGAAAAATGAGGAAGTTATGACCGTTTGAAGTTTGACGGTCAAATTGGGTAAAAAAAAATCGAGTTTTGTGGTTTTGGGTTGAATTGTGGTGTAGTTTTGGTTAGTTTAGGTTTAGAAATTTCTTAGAGTTTATTGGTGACTTATCAATTTAAGTTTTCATCATTTTAGGTTTTTGAGCGGATAATTGACCGGTAAAAGTAAGCAAGTGAAAGCCGAGCAACCAGGTAAGTAGTGGAGATTATTTGTTTTGCCTTCGGGCCTACACCACGGAATGGTAAGTTTGTTGATTGTTTGTTTGGTTGCGTTGTGGTGTTGTATTGCGTTGTCGTGCTATGTTAAAGAGTAAGGCATCCTTTTGGGTGCCGGCAACTGTGTTGTGCTGTTGTGTTGGGTTGTCGTACTGTGGTGTTGTGTTGCGTTGTCGTACTTTGTTGTATTAAGTTGTTGCGTTACGTTGTTGTGTTGGTTGCATTGTTTGAACATTGTTTGCAAATTGTGGGAGTGGAAAGTAAAAAGTTAAGCAGAAGGTTCCGCGAACGCTTCGATGTTAAGCCGAAGGTTCTGCGAACGCTTCGATGTTAATCAGAAGGTTCCGCGAACGCTTCGATGTTAAGCAGAAGGTTCCGCGAACGCTTCGATGTTAATCAGAAGGTTCCGGGAACGCTTCGATGTTAAGCAGAAGGTTCCGCGAACGCTTCGATGTTAATCAGAAGGTTCCGGGAACGCTTCGATGTTAAGCAGAAGGTTCTGCGAACGCTTCGATGTTAATCAGAAGGTTCCGCGAACGCTTCGATGTTAATCAGAAGGTTCCGCGAATGCTTCGATGTTAAGCAGAAGGTTCCGTGACCGCTTCGATGTTAATCAGAAGGTTCCGGAACGCTTCGATGTTAAGCAGAAGGTTCCGTGAACGCTTCGATGTTAAGCAGAAGGTTCCGCGAACGCTTCGATGTTAAGCAGAAGGTTCCGTGAACGCTTCGATGTTAATCAGAAGGTTCCGGGAACGCTTCGATGTTAATCAGAAGGTTCCGCGAACGCTTCGATGTTAATCAGAAGGTTCCGCGAACGCTTCGATGCTTCGATGTTACTCAGGAAGGTTCGCGAACGCTTCGATGTTAAGGCAGAAGGTTCCGGGGGAACGCTTCGATGTTCAAGAAGAAGGTTCGTGAAGCTTCGATGTTAAGCAGAAGTTCCGTGACCGCTTCGATGTTATCAGAAGGTTCCGGGAACGCTTCGATGTTAATCAGAAGGTTCCGTGAACGCTTCGATGTTAATCAGAAGGTTCCGCCAACGCTTCGATGTTAAGCAGAAGGTTCCGCGAACGCTTCAATGTTAAGCAGAAGGTTCCGCGAAAGCTTCGATGTTAAGTGCTAATAGTGAAAGAGTAATGAAAAGAAATTGAAATGAACACAAACGAGGGTTAGAAACCGCATGGGTTAGGATTGTGTGTTAGTGTTGTTGTGCATAGTGCATGGTTTTTAAACTGCATTTGTTATCCCTACTTACTAAGCGTAAGCTTACGTGTGTGTGTGTGTTCTGTGGTGTAGGTGACGGAGCATTTACAGGTGAGCTTGAGAGCGAGGAACAGGACTAGGGGCAGTCGGAGATCCACGGAGCTCGCTGGTGCAGGCCATTTGTCGGGGCGCTTCAACCTGATTCTTGGGGGTGTGTGGTTGTTGGGATTGGATATTTGATGGTTAGTTTGTGTGTATTTTGTTTTGTAGTTAGAGATGTTTTGGTTAGTTGGTTAGGTTGGATTGGTATATATAGAATTGGGTGACACTGGTGTGATTTATGGTTGAGATTTTGAGATTTTATGGTTGATTTTGTGAGAGTTGTTTAGTGTAGATAATTGTAGATTTATTCTGGAGTAAATTGGGTTTGAATTGTGGCTTTAAATGCTGTTTGTTTTTCAGGTTTTGGATCAGAAACTTTTAGGCGTTATATTGTCGGTTTTTTTTAAAAAGTCAATAACGTCGGGTTGTTTTGTGATATATTTTCAATGACCATTTTAAGTCGGTTTTCTGAGATTTTTACGAGTCATGAAGTTTTGGGTGTCGGGATAGTGTGGTAAAAAAAATTTAGGAAATATTTTAACCCGACAATTTCGGACGTGTTTTAAATGTATTGTGGGCACGTTTCCCAACAAATTTCGAGGGTTTGACAAACCCGAAAATGAGTCGTTAATTTATCGAAATTTTTTAAAAAATGCTGTTTAAAATGCGGGTTAGTTTAGCAAAGTAGCGCACCGAGCCGAGGCGGTTTCGGGGGCGTTACAAGTTGATATCAGAGCTTTAGTGGTCGAATCGTTCAAAGAATTACCCGACAATGCCGACCGTCCTGCAACGTGTTTCACCGACTGTAAGTAATTCTGTTCTCTAGTTAGTTTTGTATCTAAGTTAGCTTGTTTTAAATTTTGTCTGCAGGATTAATTTAAGATGCAGAACCCTAGACGACCAGGTGGACCCCGAAACGAGCCCAAACCACCTAGAAATCTGCTTGAAGAGGCAGTCAAGCAGCTTGCTGACTTGGTTACAAAGCAAGCAGAGTTGTTTGGATCTTTGATCGGGCAGGGAGGACAGGGTAGTATTGGGGCCGGTTCTAGTGGGGATAGATTTCGAAGACTGAACCCTCCAGCATTTGAAGGCCGATGAACAGATCCCACAGCTGCAGATAGGTGGATTCATACCATAGAGAATATGTTTAAAGTTGCCGAGGTTGAAGAAGTAAACAAAGTGAAGTGTGCTACTTTTCATCTGACCAATAATGCTCAAAGTTGAAGGGAGTCGGTGGAGGGTACCATCGGTCCTCAGGGCTTAACCTGGCAAGACTTTAAAGACTTGTTCTTCAACAAATACTACAACCAGACGGCCCAGGCTGCAAAGAGGATGGAATTTATGGCACTTAAGCAAACGGGATCAGTGGGAGATTATATTCAACAATTTGAACTATTGTCTAGGTTTGCCAGCCACATGGTCAGTCGGGAAGAAGATAAGATCTTTCAGTTCGTGCAGGGCTTGAAGCCCAAAATTTATATGTTGGTGAAGACCTTCGGGATTTCGGGAATATCATTTACTGAAGTTGTTGCGAAGGCGTTAGAGGTTGAGGAAGCTGCTGAGAAATTGACTAGATCTTCTGAGACCCCGAAAAGAATGTTCAAGGAGATTACAACTCAGATGAGCGGTGATGGGTCTGCCTCACAATCTTCAGAAAATAAAAGACTGGGTGAAAATTTGAATGACCAGTGGGGAGGAAAGAAGCCACAATCAACACGGGGAAAATACTTGCCATGTCCTAAATGTTTGAAAGCTCATCCTGGGGAGTGTGGTCAATATGAGGGTAAATGTTTCAACTGCTTCGAATTTGGCCACCTTTTCAAGGATTGTCCAAAGCCAAGGGTAACCCGGTGCTTCAATTGTAATAAATCTGGACATATAGCCAAAGACTGCTCTGCATTAGAGAAGGGTTCAACCAAAGCGACACCTAGGATCTTTGCCATGATCGAGCCAAAGGGTAAGTATATGTGGGACTAATTGTAATATAATGTGATACTTAGGTTAGAGACATAGTTGAGTCTTAAGGATTGGAGTACTATTATAGAAAATGTCAACCGGCAAGTTATAGGAAAATTAAAGTTTGTCAACCAAGAGTAGGCATACCGAGCTTTTGGGATTATTTGATCTAGGAAGAGCCAAAAACCTAAGGTGTGAAATAATTTAGAAACCTAAATGCCATGGTAGAGTAGAGAAGAAAAGTAACAGGTAAGAGATCAGAGGATTAGATCATAGAAGTGGAGAGACTTAAGCTAGAAGGATGATTAGATTGTAGATTTTGAATGGACAGAGGAAAGAAATAAGTTAGGAGATTGGAATATATTGGATATATTGAATAAGACAAGGAGATTATACGAGGGAACTAAGAAGGGGGATTATGGAAGTTTCAATTTGAAATTTTGAAGTTGACGTAAAGTGTGTACAAACCATTTAGGGTATTGAGGGTAAAGTTAGGAAAGAGTTAATTTAGATTTATTAGTTGAGAGTGTTTGGTGATGGATGAAATGGAAGTTGGACAAATTGAGTGTAATGGACATAAATTTGAGAACAGATAATACTTTGAGTGATTAGTTGATAAATTTAAATGTTGAGAGCTTGGCATACGATAGTGATGTTAGAACGACCACTAAAATGTTTTGATTGTTTAAGGAAAATAGGCTTAAGGGGTGAAAGTGATTTAGAAATTAAGAATTTAAGATAACAGTTCACTTCTTTAGTTTTAGTGTTACGTGATTGGGGATATATGTATAGTTTGGAAGGGGTTAGGTAGATGTGTGATAAAAACAGAAATTGAAGTGAGGAATTACACGCATTTAATTCTAAGGAAAGCTGGAGTCAAGACCTTAGTTAGAGGAGTTTGAGAAAAGTTTGAGAGTCTAAATGATAGTTGCTTAGGTTAAAAGTAAGGAAGGTATGAGTAATTGAACTGTGGAAATGCATATAAGGGTAATTTAAAGCTTTGGAGTTATAGGGATTGTCATTACCAACCGATTAATGATTTAGGGTAATCGAGAGTTAGCGCAACAACCCAGAAGTTAAGAGGTTAGCGTTGGAGTCAATAAGTTAGGGAATGACAAGGCCACAAATTTTGAGGACAAAATTTTTGTAAGGAGGGTGGATTGTAACACCCGAGAAATTTTTGATAATATGCGTAGCCCTAGGTTATGTATGAGAGTAGGTTATGTATGAGAGTGTAATATTAAGGGATGAAGAGTTTAGAAGTAATGTGTAAAGAAGAAAGGAAGCTTGACAATTTAAAAACAATAAAAGGGTTGAAAAGTCAAAGTGCTAAGCCAATTAAATTTCAAAGAAATTTTGGTAGGACAAGGTTGACAAGTCAATGGTGTTAAACCAATAAAATCCCAAAGCAATGTGTGATTTTTATTTGATTCACGTTGGAGTAAAAGAGAAGAAAAGAGAGTGAAAATTCAAAAGCAAAAAGATGTGAGAAAAGTCAAATGCATGAACCAATCAAAATTTAGAAAAATTTAATGAATGAAAAGTGGTGATTTAAGGTAGCTTTTGGCGTTGGAAGACATAAGGGTGAGGGAGGGTTAGATTTTGAAATTTAAGGAATGTTGAGGAGGGAAAGTTAAAAGAGGAAAATGTTTTTTTTTATAAATTGGTAAAGTTGGTGAATTAAATGGCAAAAACCCCTTTCTTCTTCTTTCTCCTCTCCACGACATTGGTAGCCATTGGAGCCTCTATCTTCTTCCTTTTATCAAGCGTTTTTCAATTTTT